>CM056496.1:1176368-1410432 GCA_029783415.1 Anisodus acutangulus
TTGAAAGTAGGGCACACCATAATAAACAGGTACACCCCTAGCGGCGGCGAACCACCCAATATTCCTGATCAAGCTGGTTTCAATTAAATTGATAAGTCCATGGTCATTGAAAATATAAAATAAATTAGTGAATTATATCAAGCAAATTACTTTATTACCGGAAATGTGACTTTTGTCCTTCTTTATTCCACTTGTGATCATGATAATATCTTCATGTAGATTAGAAAGAAGGTAAATTCAATATGGTAATGATAAGAATTTTTCTTAGGTAGTTCTTTATGATCTATGCAAGAAAATCAACTTATTTTGAATCCGAATTTAATTTGTTTGAGTTATAAATTAAAATCAAGCAAATTACTCTAGGGCTTTCATTGTCATTTGTCTTTTTTTCCTTTTTTCATATATTTTATCTTATTATTTTAGTTAAGAATAAAAATCATAATTTTTATCATTTATTATCCCACTATTCATATTCTTTATGAAAAATCAACCCATATGCACGTAGTGATTTCTAATTCATAGGTATTTCTATTTAATAGTCCCACAGAGCTCACATTAATTACAAAAATCAAAGGATAAAAAAAATGTAAGCGATGCAAAAGATATATAAAGGTAATCTTGTTCTGCTCAAGTGACTCATGGATTGTTCTCCAACATAATGTTTTAGATAATAATATTATATATTTACACACTATAAAGACTTTCAACATTCTCTCCCATTACCTTTGTGAAGAAATGAGATAAGGAATGTTGTTATAAGATCCGGAAAATTTTCTACATGACCTCTTCAATTTTCGATACATGTTGTATACATCTTCTGTAAAAATAAAAAAAAAATTGAACCTGGTGCACTAAGCTCCCGCTATGCGCGGGGTCCGGAAAAGGACCGGATCACAAGGGTCTATTGTACCAGCCTTAACTCACATTTCTGCAAGAGGTTGTTTGTGAGGTAAGGCTGCGTACAAAATATGTATTATTCCTAAATTCTGAAACATATTAGCACACACAGAGTTTAAGAATTTTGATCCATTATCTGTTCTAAACTTCGAATTGTCTTAACAATTTTATCAAATTGAGTCTTAATTAAGGAAAAAACTTTGCAGAACATTGTAACTCTCTGGCTAATTTAGAAACTGATAGTAGATTATACTTGAACTGTGGTACGAAAAATACATTAAAAATAGTACTAGACCGTGATATAGTACTAGTTTTAGTATGTGTAACTTGAGTAACATCCCTATTGGGTAGATGTACTTTTTTTTGGTAGTTTTACTTATAGTTTCTTTATTCAACAACTCAGTATTAGAGGTCATGTGATTAGTGGCTCATGTGTCAATAATTCACTCAGGACTAGACTCATTCGAAGCTACTAATACCATGTCCTCTACCATACATGTTACACTACATGCTGCATTGGTTGAAGGTACAACATTAGAGCCATGTCCTTTCTTAAGTAATTGCACAATTTGCTCATACTGCTCCCTTGTAAATGCATTGCCTGACTGCTGATCGGGGTTGTTTGAACTGCTTGCTATTAGACCCGTCCAAAGGTCGGGTCGGGTGGCTTTCTTTTTCTGCTTGCCGACCCTGGCCCGACCTTGACCCTATTTTTTTTTTTAAATCCGACCCTGGCCCTGACCCGTCGGAATTTTTTGGCGGGCCAGAGTTGGGTCGGGTCGGGTCGGGTTGAGGATTTAAAAAAAAAAAATTCCAAAACTAAAATTGGCATTCACCCCTACATTACTTCGAATTTTTGACGTTGAAATGTATTGTATATCGTGAAATCTTGACTAAAGAAAGAGAAAATTAGAAATCGATTTGGGGAGAAACACAAATTGATTGGGAAAACAGACGTTTTTCTAAAAATTGACTGCGCCAAACCGCCTTTTGGATGTTTGACAGGCGCTATCTCAAAAAAATACGCAAAATCAAATTTTTTTTGGATAAAACAGACATCCGAGCGCAAAGTTATGACTATTTAAAGTTTCACCAATTTACAACTACTTTCTCTCCCGACATTATGCTTCGTGATATTAACAGAACGACTAATAATATAAATATATAATTAATAATCAGCTACCGTTTTTATCTTATTTTATGTCGAGCTCAATGTAGATTAGAACAATACATGTATTATAAAAATATGTATTATATCACTTATTAATGATAAAAATATATATAAGTACAAAATAAATACAAATGAAGGAAGAATAATAAAAATTATATTTTAAAAAATATGCGGGTCGGGGTCGAGTCGATGTCGGGCCGAGTCAGACGAGTAAAATATTCTGACCCTGGCCCGACCCTGACCCTAATCGGGTCCCCGCTTTTTCCGGTCGAATGGCTCGCGGGTCAGCTTATAGCTGACCCTGGTTTTTTCGGGTCGGGTCCCCGACCCGGTGGACAGGTCTACTTGCTATGTTGTTGTCTCCACCATCAGTTTTAGAAGGATCACTTTTAGTTCCATATGTATTGGTATTCTAACTAAATCCTACACCAATACTTGTGTTATACATTCCAGAGTTTGAGTGATTACCATAGTTCTGATGTTGAGTAATCACACCTACATTCTCCATCTGAGACATTTCACCTATCACATTGTATGCAGAACTATACCCTTGACCCTGGCCTCATTTCCTATCCATAGTACCTTTCTTATACGTAAAATCTGGTGGATACCCAATGAACTTGTAGCAAGTGTCTTTACTATGAACCTTATATTTACAGAATTCATAGACTAGATTATAGTTATTAGACTTCTTGAACTTCTGATGTCCATGTTGTGTTTGATGTCCAAACTGATTTGAACCACCCTGATTTCCATTATTTTTTTTAGTACATAGCTAGTTCAATATTTCCAACTACATTGGAATTTGCCCCCAATACACTAGAATTGGCTACTACATACTTTTGTGATTCATCACTCACAATTAAAGCATATGCCTAATGTACACTAGGCATTGAACTTATCGTACGAATTTAACTTCTAACACATGAGTATGAATCATTCAACCCCATCAAAAAAATGAAATAACTTCATCTTTTGTAAATGTTCAACAAAAATTCTTGACTTAGGACAGTCACATCCATGAGCATATACCATGGATTCAAACTTAACCCACAAACTTTTCATCTTTGAAAAATACACAGAAACTGACTCAGTTCCTTGTGTAAGAGTAGCAATTTCTTTATGAAGATTGTAGGTTCTTGAGCCATTAATCTTGTTGAATATTTCACGCATGTCTTGCCAAACAGTTTGAGCACAAGATGAATACATAATACCACCAAGTAAACTCTTGGAAACAACATTTACTACCCAAAATAATACTATGGCATTGACCATTTCCCAATGATCCCACAAAGATTCAGGATATTTTTATTTACTACAAGAACCATTAACCAACCCCAACTTGTTTCTACCTAGCAGAGTTATCCTCATTGATCTAAATCAAATGGGGAAAAAATCAACACATGTTAGTTGGAAAAAGATAATCTGAATTCCACTAACATTTGCAGGTGACAAGAACAACGGGTGGTTGTAATCAATTCTTGAATCTTGTGTGTTGGGTTGAGTACCAGAACCTCCATTGCCAGATGTCTGACCCAATACCCCATTGAAACTCCATTAACAAACTTTTCTCCCATCAGAACATCACTAGAATTCATCATTTTTCTTTTTGTGAAACTGTTTTTTTCAATTTGTGGAAGTAAGACTCAAGATATTTGAATTTGAAAAAAATGTAAACTAAGACTCGAATATTGCATATTAAACAAGCTAAGTAACCTGCTATGATATCATGATATAATATGAGATTATGATAATCTCATTGATGAACATAAGCAAGAAACAGAAAGTAAATCAAGGAAGAAGAAGTAGTGGTCGTATAGATTGAGAAATGAGTTTGAGAGGAAGAAAATATAAATCATTCTTCATTAATTGTGTTAATCTCAAGCGTATACAATTATGGATATATATACAACTCATTAGAGCCTTTAGAATCAAGTAACTACGTTTGTGAAAGTAACTAACTTTGTGAAGCCACTAACTAACTTTGTGAACTTCTTATAACTAAATTCTGCATTATTAATCAATTCCACGTGTATTCACATCATCAAAATATCAGTCCACGTAGGATTAGGCGTCCATCTTGGATAATCTTAACGGATGAGGGGTGTATTTAAGCAATTTTAGTAACGGTAGGAGTATTGTTGCACCAAAAGTATAACGGAGGTAAAAGTGATATTTTTCTCATAGTTTCCCCTTAATAGTATTATTTAAAGGGCGTGTAAATTAAAAAAATAATAAATAATGTGAGACGGCTGGAATATCATTTTTTAAAAAACAAGATATAATTAACTAGTACTAATTTTCACCTTTACACGTACTCAATAAATGTGGATTGTGGAGATAAATTAATGTGGTGAAAATGAGTGTAGTATTAAATTGAGATAAAAAAAAGAGAGCATAATTTAGTCAAATTACCTTTTTAGTTAATATTTCTTAAGAAACGTGTAAAATAAAAAAATCACAAATAAAGTGACCCTGAGGATGTATATGTTACAATTTTAGTAAAACCGCATTGCACTACAATTAACCTTTAGAACACATGTAAATCACATTTCACAAATAATCTATTTCAGTTAAAATTACATAATTGGGAAGAAAGATTCAATATAAAGCATCAAATTGTTTAAAAGTATGTTTAAGCAATTACAGTACTTTAAACTAGGGGTGAGCACGGGTACAGGGTACCCAGATACCCGACCGGAACCGACACTAACGGGTAGGTTCCGGGTATATATATTATAATAACGGGTAGGGTCCGGGTAGTAAAATTAGGAACCGATCAATGTCGGGTCCGATTCCAGTTCCGGCAAATAGAGACAGGGTACCCGGACCCGGAACCGATACCCGAAACCTATAAAATATTAAATATATATTTTTTTAGAAACATTTGGACCACTTTTAACTTTCTCCAAAATTATTTGTTGCACGCCTGCACATTGATTTTCCCCACCCCAAAACTCTCTCAATAACAATGGCGTTTTAGCTACACCACCGAGCTTCATCGCCGTTGTTGAAGCTTTCTCTCGTGTACTTTCATCGTTGTCGCCATTGAAGCTTCACCTTGCCTCTTTCTCTCATTTGGTTGTGTTCACGCATTCCTAAAATGCATATGGGTTCATATCTAACTCTTCAATTTCTTTTTAATATCATATGCTTCGTTTCTATTTCAAAGTATACTCATCTTCAATTTGTATTACTTTTTATTTGAAATGTAAATATATTTTTAAAATTTGTGTATATTTTTGTAGTTGTGAAGATGAAATTTAGGGATTTACTAGTATAATAAAGCTTTTCTTTTGTATCAAGAGCTTATGAACACGAAATAAGTTTAATTCAGATATTTTCAAATTTATTTTGAAATCAACACGCTCAATTAATTGAGTGTCAAATTTGACTTGCAATTTTAGGTTTTGGCAATGTAATTAGCTTTTCTACAATGAATAAGTTTTCTAAAACTTCTTATAAGGATACTAAAAACTCCGATTTAAGCTAAAAACTACTTGATGAAATTATTTTAGAACTCTTTTTTATTCTCATAGGCTTAAAAATTGTTGCTTAATTTGTGTTTTTTTATTTACAGGTGCTGGAACCTACTGACTCATGGTCCAGAGGTTCCTGGATAGTAAATTTAGGAACCGATCTTTTATCGGATAGGATCCGGATAGTTAAAAAATATTAGGATACCCGGACTCGTTCACTCCTACTTTAAACCTACCGCAAAACAATGGACCATTTTTTGACAACAAAGTTTTTTGACAAACTACAAAGATACAAACAAAGTGGCACCGAACTACAAATATATAATAAAGAGCCAATAATAATCGCCATAATTTTTTGACAACAAAGTTGAAAGCAGAGTGTATACCATATCTTTACGGCACGTTGCGTGATTTCACGGGGTATGTTGTTGTTGTTGTAAAATTGAAATTAACAGCAAATGAAGATGAATATATGATAATATTCTTACAAAAAAATTGAAGAAGAAATACGGGTGGAATCAAATATACAGTAACTTATTGAAGAATATTCAACCAGAATTAGTAAGTTTTTTTTATTACAGTGATTCAGATTAATCACTTTTTGTTTAGATCTATACTTGAAAATATGTTCTGGTTTTGAGTGTTGAGTTTACTTTACTCTTTCATTTTCTCAATTTTCCTTTTTTTTTTAATTTTTTTTATAATGTAGATTTGCTGATATTCTGCAGGAAGTTATAATTGAATAGCTTGTTTTTGATTTGTGAAAATGGGTGGATCTACATTATGAGAAACTATGTTGCCTTCAAAAATGCTTTTGTACTATGGAGGATCCGACCGCGGCGGAGCTAGAGGGTAGGAAGTGGGCTCAACAAAACTCAATAGTTTTGGTTCAAACCCGTTATTTATCTTAAAAATTTACCTAATATGTACAAAGTATTAATTTAGAATCAGCTAACTCAAAAAGACTAAAATCTCGAATCCATAAGCTTTAAATCCTGCCTTTGCCTCGGGATCCGACACATACCCGATAATATTTTTGAAAAGTCCGAGTAACATAAAAGGGAAATGCTTTGGATTAAACTGTATATATAATACTATTTGATTTCTTTCAATATGTCTAAGTCTTGGTGAGCTGAGTAAATCAGGGGCGGATGTAGGATAGAAATTAGCTCAGACCTTGTATATATGTTAAAACATTTACCATAAAATACAAATAATAGATTTTGAACCTAGTAAATCATGGGTTGGGGTAGAATTTCAAATTCGAATCCATAAAGTTCAAATACTCAATCCGCTTATGGCAGAGTTACCCGGTACCTATGCTGGTAAAAGTTAGCAAGTACATGGAGGAATAGTAACCTGTGCATAAGTTTGGCCAACACCATTTTGTCAAAGAAAATGAATTGAATTTGTTTAAAAGGTGTGTGTATAATGTATAATTCCATTCACTCTAAACCCATTTACTCTAGATTGTGAAATTGAAGGATGTATGCTTTTTATTGACATTTAACTCAATGGTAACTTGCTCATTTTCTTGTTGATTCAATTTCTGCTCAAGGGTGTCCAATATAGTAATGGTTCTTCTTAAATTCTAAATAGGAGGTAATTTGGTTGTTACATCTTACTGTTTCCCTTTAAGCCAATTCCACAGGTTACACTCACCTGTGGGCGTGGGAGGTTTGGCATCGACCCCTACCTCGTAGACTAGCTTCCAAAAGATTACATAGGAGTAAGGCTACACCATTTCTCCCTTCTTTACAAGGGTAGCAAGGTTCAGCTGTCCATAGTTAGATATAGATTAGCTATGATGAAGAACAAAAGTAATTAAGAGACAGTCCCCTAATTACTCTTGTTCTTCGCAAAAAACAGGAGCTACTCCTATGACTATACACTACCTAAGGAACATCAAATAAAAAGCAAAGATACTTCCTATTGAAATAAAGCTGGACAGCTTCTAAGATATACAAAAGATTAGTACTCTATCCTCTAGCTTGAGTATCCCCTCTATCCTGCATGCAGTGATTTGAGCTCCCTCTGACCAAGGTAGAGTTAAGGTCTGCGTACACTCTACCCTCCCCAGACCCCACGTTGTGAGATTTCACTGGGTATGTTGTTTGTTTTGTTTTTGCCAAAAAAAAAATTCGTTGGGATTAGTGAACTTAGAGGACTTCAACATTCTTATAGTTGATTTCTTTCAGGGTCTCTAGAGGCAGTTGATTCTGCTTGGAATGGCGGGGAGCAATATAAGGCAGCCCTTATTAGATCAGCTGCCTAAAACCCTTCAAAATGTTGACCAAAGGAGAAGAAGACTTCGCCGACTTAAAAGTGCTCCTGCGGCCGAATTTTTTCCTGGAGAAATGAATGATACAAAGGACGACCAATCCCTCCCACGTTACGAGTCAATATTGGATAAACTCCATCCGAGTTTTAGGAAAGTCATTCTTTACTTGGTTATATACGTAGCTATTGGTACCACGTGCTTTTACTTTGTTCAGAACCAGATTGAGGGTAAGAAAGTAAATGGGGTACTCGATTCTGTTTACTTTTGTGTTGTGACGATGACCACTGTTGGATACGGGGACCTTGTGCCTCACAGCACAACTGCCAAACTGCTTGCCTCTTTCTTTGTTTTCTCTGGGATGGCACTTGTCGGAATGGTTCTAAGCAAAGGAGCAGATTATTTAGTGGAGAAGCAGGAAACACTATTAATTAAAGCAATGCATATGCGTGATAAAGCTGGTCCGAGTGAAATTCTAGAGGAAATCGAAACCAACAAAGTAAGGTACAAGTTCATCGTCACAACGGCCTCTCTTGTGGTGCTAATAGTTGTTGGAACGGTGTTCCTTGCCAAGGTAGAAAAATTAAGTACTATTGATGCCTTTTATTGCGTCTGTTCTACCATCACAACACTAGGATATGGAGACAAAAGCTTTTCGACCAAAGCGGGACGTGTTTTTGCTATATTCTGGATTTTGACCAGCACCGTATGTGTGGCTCAGTTCTTCCTTTATGTTGCTGAATTTAACACAGAAAAGAAACAGAAGGAGCTGGTGAAGTGGGTTCTTACAAGAAGGATGACAAATGTGGACTTGGAAGAAGCTGATCTTGATAATGATGGGATTGTTGGGTAAGTTATACTACAAAGATTCAAAGCCCGTTACCAATAATTAACTCGTCGAATCTGTCAAAGATGTACTCCCTCTATCCCAATTTCTGTGACACTTTTCTTTTTAGTCAGTCCAAAAAAGAATGTCTATCTTTTCATATTTAGTAATAATTTAACTTCCAACTTCTATTTTTCCCTTAATCAAATGATTTATAGCTACATAAATTTCTATAACTTATTTGAGACCACGAGTTTTAAAAGTATTTTTTTTCCTCTTAAACTCCGTGCCCAGTCAAACACATAGACATAAATTGGGACGGAGGGAGTACTTATTTCCTATGTTGTTCGGACTCTTCAAAAATGTCGACGGGTACGTGTCGGATATTTTTGGAGGATCCGACTCGGGTGCAACAACAATTTTTGGAGAGTTTGAGCAACTTAGCTTATTTCTCTCTTATTCTACTCCATTGTATTTCTAGTTTGAGTTGTTCTAATTTCTCTTCATTTTTCATATGCAAAGGGCTGCTGAATTTGTGGTTTATAAACTTAAGGAGATGGGGAAGATCAACCAAGAAGACGTATCGCTTTTGTTGGACGAGTTTGAAAGTCTTGACGTTGATCAGTCTGGAACTTTGTCAGCCACAGATTTGACAATTGCCCAGTCATCTTGAATTGAAATGCAATGGCAGTACTATCCAAAATTACTACACTTGCAGATTTGCAATTGATTCTTGAATGCTATTTCCTCGTGTCTCGAGTGTTTTTGTTCAAGTAGGCAGTCATCTCCGTCCTAATTTAGCACCTGAGCGATTTTCACTCTATCCACTTCATAGAGTGCACCATGTACATGTAACGTTAAAGTAAAAAGTACAGTTATTGTGGTTTCGCGAGCTACCCAACTCGTTAATTGTTGTCTGAATTGAGTTTCTCCTGAAAGTTTGTCTAGAGAAACAGTGAAGCACCTTTTTCTGGTGGAACTTGTAAAGCCACTGAGCCATTTGATGTTGTTTAATATACAAGTGATGTAGATTTACCAATTTATTCCTTCATCTGCAGAAATGAGCATATATATGAACTACTCTTATTAGATTTCTGATATATATGTGTGGTTTTGTGATATGACTGGTGCGACGTGATAAATGGCGGATGCAGCCTTTCGGCCGAACCCAATATTTTTTATGCGGAGTAGAAATACATATATGTGAAGATCAACAAAATTTGTAGTTAAAGATCGAATCTATTAAGTTTAAATTCTGTGACTGGCAACATACAGTTTGTATTGGTGGTTGACACAAGGATTTAAGCATTGCAAATTTGGAGTATGAAAGATAATGGGAAGAAAAAAGTTAAATGGCCATTAAATAGTAGTTTTCCTGTAACATCTTTGGAGTGAAGAGGAAAATAGCCATTATAAGTTATAATGGAGCCCTTACACCTGGGGCTATCCCTATACTAAGATAAGACGGTTTCCGCCCTCTGATCAGGGAATAGACCTTTGTTTTTAATGAATAATTGTCGGGCTAGGCACCCCTTCTTTCGAAGTTATGGAGCTATTTTGCCCAGTAATGATAGGGACAGTTTTCATATCACTGAAAGTGCGATAGTCTTCAAGCAAAAAGTCCTTACTCATATTCCACCGTTGGAGTCCTTACTCATATTCCACCATTGGAATATGTAGGTCGATGCATAATGCTAAGTAAAAGGCGAATCTTTGGATTAAGCAAAGTAAATACATTGGTCAAAATTAATTCTTTTTTAAGAAGAGTGTAAGGTATATACTGGATAGATAAAAAGGAACTGATGAAATATTTTTATAAAAGTATGCCGCTAATGATAAAAAGAGAAATTCTAAATTAATTATGCAACAGACTAAAAAGAGGTAGTAACGTATTTAGAATGAGCATCTAAGTTTACGTGTTGAAACTACACCCTTAGAAGTAGTTTATGTGACAATATTTAATCAAACACGATGTAGTAAAATCTAATATCGACTACATGAATTTTTATTTGTTGGTGAGGATTCAAATCTCCACGTTATAATCTCCTTACCATTTCTCCTTCTCCTACACCTATGTAATAAAAAAAATTGTAAAAAAAATATTTAGACATGATGTATATGAATGAACTAAATACCTTTTAAATTTGTAATTTAAAACACGACAAACCCTAAACCTGTATGTATTGACTTATTTTAAGTGCTTTTAAGCACTTGTTTTTAAGTCAAAATAACTAAAATAAGTCAAAAGCATAACTACAATTCCTAACTTATGACTTTTGGCTTATAAGTCTAAAGCCATAAGCCAATCCAAACGATTTACCTATGTGTTATTTAAAATGTTTTAATACAACAATAACATACTCAGTAAAATCCTACAACGTGGTGTCTGAGGAGAGTAGAGTGTACGTAGACCTTAACAGAAAAAATGTTTCCGAAAGAGGCTGGCTCAAAACACATCATAAAATAACTAAAATAAAGTTATTTTAAGAAGTAGTATATAAAATAACTAAAATAAAGCTATTTTTAAATAAAAAATATAATACTATTATTTTCGGAACAAACTATAAAATTGCCACCGCTGTCGCCGTTTGAGAGAAAAAAACGAAAGAAGAGATTCTCTTCAATGCACTGTCAAGAGTAATAGAATTCAGAAAATTAGCTCTCAAAGTTCCCGTAAGTATACTTAAGTTCTTATTAATTACATGCAAAATGTAGCTTAAAATTTACATTTTTGATATCGGTGTGTTGAATTTCTGTATAAAGATTGCATTTTTTGCAGCTTAGGTTTTTGAATTTTCAGGAAATAATTGTGAATTTCATTTGTTATTTGTTTTCTGTTTTGGGGGTTTATTCCTTAAATGTATTGGAAATTTGCCTTTGGTGGGGAAGTGTGTCCACCCATATTTAATGAATTAAACACTAGGGTTTCGCATGTTGGAGGCTTTGTCTCTTCACACGTGCATAATCTACTAAGTGAGTAGATGACCGTAGGGCCAAGAATCGTCAAATTTCGTTGAGAAATGAAAGTGATAGTGGTTCACGAAGTAAGGTGTTTGAGGCATGGAAATATGGTGTGAGACAAATCTACCACATCGGTGGGAAAAGGAAGAATTGTTCTCTTTATAAGTCTCAAAATTGGCTAAGGGTTTGGGACCCCAAGGGGTAACCCATGTGTTTGAAGGAGGGAGGACCTAGATGTGCTTTGGTTCGAGGCTAAGCCCACATGCGCCGCCCGCCCGTCCGGTCCGGTCCGGGCTCCCTCCATAAGCAACCATTACTTGGCTGATTAACTCCTTCCTTCAATGGCCATAAACAACCATTACTTGGCTGATTAACTCACTCCTTCAATGGCTATAAACAACCATTTTCTTGGCAGTTGAGAAGTCTCCCCTTATGCTATATATTGATGCCTTTTGGCTCAATTGTGTGTGACAGAAAAATGAGACAACAACATATAAACATAGAGACAAACAGAAGAGAGAAACAACACACATTCTGTCTAAATACGTGAGCAGAAACAGTGTCAAAAACAGAAACTCTTCCTTCCTTTTCCATTCTTCAGCAAGTCGTTTCGTATTTGTTTTCTTCGTTAAAATCAACCTATTTGCTTTGTAGTGTTGATTAGTTGTTGTTTTATCTTGGGAGACTATTGTCCGTTAACGTAAAAGCATATATACGGGGCAATCTTGTCTTAAAGATAGAGAGTCATCTCTCGACTCAGCCACAGTTGTAACAATCCAGATTTAGCGTTTCTTGATTTCAGGTTATCAAGATTCAAGACTCAACAACCTTGCGGCAGTTCTGAATATTGACTTGTTTGTTTATCCTTTCGAACACTTGTAATATTTATTTACTTCTCGTACTGCTTTACAATATCCAACAAAATGCACATAGATGGTCTAGGTTGATGGCCAGGTAGAGGTACACTTGTGGGATTACACAACTCTCCGGACCCCACTTGTGGGACACTGTGTGGTCTGGTGAGCCTAGGATGTATGCAGACCTTAACTCTTGGATCCCAAGGGAGTCAGTTTTGGAAAGACCTCGGCTTAAGAAAAAACATGACAACATGACAAAAAAGGTTAGAAAAGGTTTGAAGTAAGTAAAGTAAAGAGATCATGGGAAAATACTGTAGATAAGCATTATGGAGAAATGTGTGTATATATATATATATATATATATATATAGGAATGATTGTTTTTAGGGTTCATTTATGCATCAAGGTTTGAGGTATCTGATAACATGTTGGGTGCATCATTTGCATGCAAATTTAGGGAACTGTTGCTTTTTCTGTTTTTTTTTTAGCTTAATTGATTCTTCCCAATTGCTATAAAGATTTGTGTTTTAGTCACCCGTTCTACGAGTTGTTGAAGGATAAGAGTTAGGGTTTGGGTTGAACTCCTTTGCATATAGCTGGTCGAGGTTGACATGCCAGTTTAAAATTGTGAAGCTTTTAATATATTGTGTATATATGGGGATTGAGGCTCCTTGAGCATGCTAGTGGGATGGTGTCTGATAACATTTTGAGTGCATTATTTGCATGTAATTTTAGAGAAATATTGATTTCTGTTTTTCTCTTTTAGCGTCTTGATTCTTCCCAATTGCTACGAGCCTTTGCTGTTTTAATCATCCACTCCGGATTCTTCAAGCTCACGACTTGACATCGTTATATGCAGATTATCTTCTGCTACCTGCTCAAGGGTTTTGTTTTGACCTATTAGAGTTGAACTTTAGTTATGGGAAAGGTATCTGGCAACAAAAATGTGGCAGCTGAAGATAAGAGTGATGCCTTTACAGAGAAGAAGAATGCCGAAAAGGATGAAAAAAAGGAAGTAGAGGAAGAGAGGAAAGAGGCTGATAAAAAGGACATAGAAAACATAGATATAGACAAAGAAGAGGTGAAAGAAAGCAAGGAAGACGAAGACGAAGAGAAAACTGACCAGGAAAGCAAAGGAGAGAAAGGGAAAAAAGAAACGAAGATTAAGGCAATGGAAGAAGAAACTGCTGAAAAACCAGATAAAAACAAGGAGAAAGGATCAAAGGAGACTGATAAATCTGACTGTGGTGCTCAGAAGAAAGACAGGAAGAGGAAAAGGCAAGTGGAGGACAAGAAGGAACTGGAGCCTAAGACACCTCTGGCTTCAACAATTGGACGCCCTGTACGCCAACGCAAATCTGTTGAAAGGCTGGTTGCATCTATTGAGGGAGAACTCACCAAGGAAATCCATATTGAAAAGGTCCGTGATAGCAGTGCTAATTTTGTTGTCTTTTATCCCCCTTTTATGATCTAGGTCTGGATTGCAAATTTATGATTGTTTATGAAGTTAAAATTTATGATCCATATCTTGCAGGGTCGTGGAACTGCACTGAAAGATATCCCAAATGGTATATTACTTACTAGTCTACTGATTATGTTTGTTCAGATTGCTATAACTGTAATTATGACTAAATACAATTGGTATAGGAAGTATCTTACTTGCGATATGTGTTGTAAGTTTGGCTCCATGAGATGTTTGCTCTTGTCTGGGTAAAGCTTTCATTTTCCACCAAATAGAGGAGGAAAAAGGGAAAATGAGTCAAATAGTAGTTCAATCTGTTAAAATGTGGCAAAAGATAGACCATTACCTACATTGTTTTTATCTTGCTCTCATTTAAGTTGTATGGAAGTTTATCTATAACCAATTAGTGGTAC
This sequence comes from Anisodus acutangulus, assembly GCA_029783415.1. NCBI lineage: Eukaryota > Viridiplantae > Streptophyta > Magnoliopsida > Solanales > Solanaceae > Anisodus > Anisodus acutangulus. The sequence goes on from CM056496.1 coordinate 1,190,712, forward strand.
GTTCTGATCTGCATGAGTCCTGATTGGACTTGTGACTTTTTATTCTATCACCTTCACCTTTTTTTTTTGCATGTCTATGTTCTCCAGCTATAGGCATTAAATTTAATCTCTTTTTTTTTTAGATAAGGTAAAATTTTATTAAAAAACAGTATCAACTGTGAAAGTTCAAAGAAAATGCAGGCTAGATTACATTAGAAACCTAAGTAGTCTAGCATGTCCACCATGTTATCAATATTCATAACAACATTTCCATCTTTCCAATAGTAGGCATTTAATTTAATCTCTGCTTTCTTACTCCTCTCACTCAATTATCTTTTCATTTGTGACCCGTTTCATTTGTCCCTTTGTGTATGTGAATGTGATTATTGGAGGGCCCTAATGACCAAGACTTTTGCTTCCTAAGTTCTTTGGTGTCTCTCTCATCTAGTGTTGCTATTGATATTCACAGTTTCTATTCTTTTTCCTATGATGTGTTGATGCAAATAAATTTCGTGTATCAGTGGCGTACAAGTTATCCAAAAGGAAGACTGATGACACTCTCAAGTTGCTACACACAATTCTCTTTGGACGGCGAGGAAAGGTGACATTATGATTTACAGCTTATTTTTTTTGATTGGTTTTTCTTTATTATATGGTTTTCTTTGTAGTTTGTACCTGGTTGTGTATTGATTGACATGCTAAATTATATGCCTGACATTTTTAATTCCCTTTTCCTGACAAAGGAAAGGTGTCTTCAGTATTGCTATTGAGTTCTCTTTTCTATGATTACATTTACAGGTATTTTTGAGAGAAAGGAAGCTTTGTGTCCAGCTTATCTAAGATGCCTGAATCCCTAGTTTTAAGTTTCCAATCCATTAGGAAATTAAGCTTACAAGTACTTTTATTTCACATCTGATCCCGCACAAATAATACATAGATTCCTACATACGCTATTTTAGGCGTTTTTATGCATTGTTTTATGCCAGAAACAGAATATAGTAATGCAAGGATTTTGTTCAGTAGAAAGTGATCCTATATGGATACTGAAAACCAAAAGTTACATTAGTAATGCAAAGTTGTATGCAAAAACCAAACGAGTCCATAAAAAATTGGAGATTTGGAAACGTATGATTGTCTAAAACAAATCCCAGGATTTCAAAATTTGACCCTTAAATGGTTGAATGTTGCTTATATTGTTGCAACCTTTCCTGAACGTGCTAACTAATATAAGCAGTTTGGATGCATCTTGTTTTCTTTATGAAATTTTGTTTATGTTGCTTGCTCCCAACTCATGGAACTAAGAAATGTCTTCAAGAATGCTTAAAGACACTATGCTATTTGCTCCCTATTTCTTCTTCACTCTCTTTCTGTTGATACTTTGTGTTTATAGTTCTTGTTCTTTGCAGGCAGCTCAATTCAAGTGTAATATTTCACGATTTTCTGGCTTTGTGTGGCATGAAAATGAGGTAATCAATGAATCTCGCGTTATAGAAAGTTATTAAAAGAGATCACTATTCCTTTTTATGTTTCTGCCTGGAATGCATATGGCTGGTTGGGATAGGGAAGATTTGAATATAAAGTTTCACATTACTTGCCCATGCAAGGCTGTTAATATATCTTGTTCATTGTTTCATTGTTGGGCTCTTAATTTGATTTGAGTAATGTTCGTTCTAATGGTCCGGAAATATGCTTGAGGTCAATGTCTTAGACTACTCACCAATTTGCAGGAAAAGCAAAAGATGAAAGTAAAAGAAAAGCTTGACAACTGTGTAAAAGAGAAGCTGTTGGAATTATGTGATGTACTAGATATACCTGTAGCCAAGGCTACATCAAGAAAGGTGTGTTCATATAAATACTACTGCATGTTATGCTTTGTATGTCGTCATTTATTTCTTCTTACTTCTGTGTGTTTGTAATTTTTCTTATGAAGGGTATATCATTGGCAGGTTAAATATTTCTTCTTCTTGAGAATTTAGGCTTGGAAAATTGTTTAGTCAATATTTTTCCTTTTAAAATTTGACATAGTCCTAAACTTGTCACTTAAGTCCATATGAAGCAGCTCTCAACAGATGCTGCTGCTAAGCATTTGTCTGCAATCTTCCTTCAAGATTCTTAGTTAAGTCTATGTTTTATGTATCAGGAAGACTTAGTACCACAGTTGATGGATTTTTTGGAAGCTCCTCATTCTACGACTTCTGAGTTGCTTGCTGAAAAGGATCAGGTTGGTTGCACAAACTTTTTGTTTGCAATGAAGTATTTGTGACTTCTTCTGGTCTCTGGTGCATTGAACAGTCAAGTAAAGGAAAGAAGCGTGAATGGTTTAGCAAAAAAAGTCATTTCGTTAGCAACTGGTAGTTTGGAAGGTTCAACCAAGGTATAACACTCTTATTAACAATTAAACTGGACTTAATTGCAACACTTCACCTAGTGAATGATCCTTCGACTAGTGATGGCCTTACTAAATTTGTGACACAAATTGCTTGTAGTCTTACCCGTTATCACCTTCCATTTGGTGCATTTAAGTTTCTGCATCAGCACCCTTGAGATTTCAGACGGTAAATCACGCCATCTGGCTTACTGGGCTTACTTGAGAGTAATTCTGCTGATTCAAGTGGCTTTTCCACTGAAGATACTTGGCTATGGACGGGTTCAGGAGGGGTAGAGGTAGGCCGAAGAAATATTGGGAAGAGGTGATTAGACGGGATATGGAGCGGGCGCAACTTACTGAGGACATGACCTTAGATAGGGGGTTGTGGAGGACACAAATTAGGGTAGAAGGGCAGTAGGTAGTCGAGCGTAGTCCTACTTACACTTACAAACGGGTAGTTGTGGTGTTATTACTGCAGGTATGCTTAGCATATCATACGAATAGGCGTAGTATTGCTTTATATTCTACTCTAGTTTTATTTCTTCTGCTATGCGTTCTTTAATGTACTTGGTTTATCTCATTTATCTGCGTTAGTTACTGCTTCTCTTTCTGGATGCGATCATGGCGTATTCGCGTTTGGTATCAGCATTTTCTTACTGCTTACTGCTTCAATTTTTTTGACCGGGTTTGACTATTTTTTGCTTTGCTTGTCCTGAGCCGAGGGTCTCTCGAAAACAGCCGAAGGTAGAGGTAAGGTCTGCGTACATTCTACCCTCCCCAGACCCCACGTTGTGGGATTTCACGGGGTATGTTGTTGTTGTTGTTGTATACTTCGTTCTGATCTAGGGAGGAGAGTGCAAAATCCTTTTAACTTCATGTGAAGAGAGAGAAAAAGGTCATCAAACAAAAAGCTAAAATTTTCATGCGAGGATACATGCTATATGTGTCCAACATTATTCGGTACGTCTGTTATGGTAATTGTTTCTGTATTGTCTGTGAACCCTTAAATGGTGTTCATCCTTTCAAATTTTAAACAGAAACCAGAGGAAACCTATAAGAAAAAGGAGATTCGTGCAACCATGTGTTTGTGCTTGTGGGGACTTCTCCTATCATGATCTCTGTCTCGTATGATCTGCAGAGTCGCAAGGCTGAGAGTGCATCTAAAAAGGCTGAGAAGAAGAAGAAATTACATGAATCAAAAGATGAATCCGAGAAAGATGACCAGGAGGAGGGACCTGCTGTAAAAGTTAAAACCAAGACAACTCCTTCAAAATTATCAAAAGCGTCAAAGAAAAATGATAACAATGATGCAAATCCAAAAGTGTATTCAAAGATGAAAACTACTGATGTGTTTAAGGGAAAGTCATCTACACCAAAGAAGCCTAGTTCAAAAGACAATACTGGTGAGAATCCATCTGGAATCATTTTCTTTTATTATATGCATATTTTATTGCTTAGATTCTTTCTTGATTAGCTTATCTGATTGTGCAGGGAAAAAAGTTTTGAATGGAAAGGGCCATAATAAAGTAGATAAGCTGAGGCCAAGTGACGATGAACTGAGAAGTGCAATTTGTGAAGTTCTAAAAGAAGTTGACTTTAACACGGTGAGGAATAAACTTTTATTAAGTTATGGAGTCCCTAAGTTATATAAGTTTATCGCCTCTCTGTTTCTTTCCTTTTTAGGAGATCTCGATTGTCAACTTCCCTTTTTAGATGTTCCATGCTAATTTAAAAAGGAGTTCGTTTTTCCCATCTACCTAAGCTTTGGTGGGTAGAGTTACTCGATATCAAATGATGGGAGGTAGGAGGTAGCTGGTGGCATAGTCGAGCTGCATGCTAGTTGGCTAGAACACCACCATTATCGAGAGCAAAAGAAGAAGAAAAAACGGAAAAGGAATTATCTTTTTTAGACCATTTCCAGATTTTGCCTTGTGTCTTTGCTTTGCTGATCATAGTTCCCAGAATGCGATTGATATTCCAAAATTTATTTTCCCATATGTCTGACATCATTTTTTAATGCTGCAGGCCACCTTTTCTGACATTGTGAAGATACTCGGTAAGTGTCTTGTAAAAATGGGTTTTCTGTTCTTTGGTTAGACAACCTTCGTAGTCTGATAAAAAATGGTGATATTGTTGATCATTGAAAGTAAATGTTGTTGACTAAGTTAGAGTTTGAAAAACTTGATATTGCATCCGCTACGAGGGTGATACAATTTCAGATTCCAACTGATGAGTTTTGTCTTTTTCAGCCGAGCGGTATGATACAGATCTTACACCTAGAAAGTCATCTGTGAAGCATATGATCCAGGATGAGCTCACTAGATTAGTCGATGAGGCTGATGAAGAGGACGAGGAAGAAAATGCTGAAGAGGATGAAAAACAGCCTTCTGTCCAAGGTGTAGAGGGCCTGAAAGCATAGAACATTTGAAAGAAAGGTAGCCTATATTGTCTATCTCGAGATCCGACCCTTTCTTTCTCCATTGTTGTCTGAATTGTGTTCCGTAATGAGTTCGACCAGGTTTAACTTATTGATAATGCACTACTTTGGGGTTAACTCACTGGATAGTAAGTCATAGAACTAGAAATGACAGGTTTTAGTGCAGGATTGCAGCTTACTGTGTAAACATTTATAGTTTTTTTTCTTGGGCAGCACTGATCATTTCATGCGCTATAAGTACTAGTGTTGTAATTACATTCATTCGAGACTATCTTAGGACTTAGGTCCATTTTTTCAGTGTTAGATTTCACTAACAACTACTATACTTCAGTCTCAAACAAGTGGGGATCGACTATATGAATCCTGGAATTTGTAAGCCAATTCCATTTGATTCTTTTCAATATACAAGTGATGTAGATTTACCAATTTGAGATATGAGCATTCCTTCATCTGCAGAAAGGGATGTATGTAACTACTCTGGTCTCTGGATTAGATTTCTGAAATTATATGTTAATCTTATTCTTAAATGAAGAAATGGAGATTTATATAGCTGGATTAGATCCCTATGCAAATATTTGTTAATCTTATTCTTAAATGAAGAAATGAAGATTTATATAGCTGACCCAATTAGATTGGGACTAGGCGTTGTTGTTGTTACATGTGGTTGTGTTGTGCGACGTTTTTTTTTTCGTTTTCATAATGAAAAAGTAAAAAGAATGAGAGGTGTTAAGCTTTTTATCATCCTGCGTGATTAGTGGTGGATGCAGCTCTTCAGCAGCGGGTTCATTCGGACCCAATTATCTCTACATGAAGTGTATATTTAGAAATTTAAAATAATTTTTAAATATATAAAGTTGCTTTTTTGCGTGTCTGAAACAAACAAAAAAAAAGTCATCAATGTACCAAGTAGGAGTATAGATGGTTTACATGTCCAAAACTATTTCTTCCATCTTAATTTATGTAAAGATATTTGAATGGACACAAAATTTAAGAAAGAAAGATGTTGGAAGAATAATTTAAAGTTGGAGAAAGAAATCAAATTTATTTAGAATTTGATATTTATTTAATTCATGTCTAAATATGATATTAAATAAGTTTTCTAGTTCTTAGCTAATCTAAGTTTTACATTATTAAAAATAGGGATATAAAATATTTTCCTACAAAAGATAAACTTTTACTATTCCACCCATTTTAATTTATGTGATATAATTTGACTAGGCACGAAGTTTAAGAAAGAAAGTAAGACTTTTGAAACTTGTGGTCTAAAACAAGCCATAGATATTCATGTGGCGGTAAATCATTTCATTAAGGCTAAAAGAGAGTTTTCAGTTAAATTATTTCTAAATATAGAAATGTATCGTTCTTTTTGGGATAGACTAAAAAGAAAAGTGTCACATACATTGAGATAGAGGGAGTATAATTTTTTGTTTAAAATTGAGTTGAGGTGTGTTTTGCAAACTAGTTGGTGATTGTTTAGATAGGAAAAATGAACAATCGATAGTTGATGTCTGTTTTGTAAATTAATTGATAATAGTTTAGGTAGTTAACTGTGTTTTGCAAACTAATTGATTATTATTTACTATTTAGATAGAAAAAGTGAATAACGATAGCTGAGATGTGTTTTGCAAGTTAATTGATAATAATTTAGATAGTCAATTCACACGTGATAGATTAGATAGAAACTCAAAAGATTATACTTAACGTGGCCTTTAAAATAAGACATATTTGTATATCTACCGTCACTTGGGCGGCAAATATATCACAACCCGACCCGTCCGCCTCGGCCCAGTTTCAAAACCCGAAACTGAAATCCTCAAGCATAAGCCCTAATTTCACTTTCACAATTCAAAAAGCAGCAACCACCAAACTTCGCAACCGGCGACCGGCAACCTGCGATCGGAGACCGGATATCGGTGGTTCTCGTCATCGATTCTATATCAAGTCGAACAACATGGATGATTATCAGGAAATGGAGAAGTTCGGTATGGATAACGATTATGAAGACGGACAATATATCAATGGCGAATTCTACTATCGAAAACGAAAAGAAAAAAACAAAGTTCAAACCAAAGATGATGTACTCTACGGTGTTTTTGCTTCAGGTGATAGTGATTCTGATTACGAAGGATCATCATCAACATCGAAAAAGCTAAAAAAAGGCGTTTGTTCGACTAAAACTGACCTAACTAAGCCTGTTAATTTTGTCTCAACCGGAATTGTTATGCCTAATGAAGAAATTGATCAGAATTCCAAAGAGGAGAATGATGATAAGATAATCTCAGAAGAAGAGAGCAATAAAGGTTTGGTAAAATTACACTTGTTAGTTATTAACTTATTACTATTTCTGTTACTCCCTGCCCCAATTTATATGATGTAGTTTGAGGCACAAAGTTTAAGAAATAAAGAAATCTTGTGGTTTAAAAGCTAAAGATATTTGTGTAGTTATAGATATCTTGTTGAGGGTACAAAGTTGAAATTTAAAGTTAAATTATTGTGAAATAAGGAATGTGTCATTCTTTTTTAGATGGACTAAAAAGAAAAGTGTGTTCATATAAATTGGGACAGAGGGTACTATTTACCGTAGCTAGTTATTCCCTTACCCTCTGTTTGGATGGTTGTTTCCCGTGGTTCGTTAATGCATAGTATGGTATGGTATGGTATGGTATGGTATAGTACAATGTTGTATTGTATTGTGCTATATTAATGAAAATAATGTTTGGATAGACTGTATCGTCTGTTGTGGTTTAATGATATTTTTATTGTTTGGTTTGACGGTAAGTTACCGTATAATATGTAAGTTTACTAAAATACCCTTTAACCCTTAATTACATACTAGTTTTTATATATTAATAAAATTAAGATAAAGAATAAAATGAGAACTTTAAAAAATAAGTGATGGGTGGGGGTGGTGGAGGGGTGGGTTAGTGGGGTGGGTAGTGGTGAGGGGTCGTGTGTGGTGTAGGGTGGTGGCGGTGGGTGGTGGTAGGGTGGGGTGGTGAGTGGTTTTGGGTGTGATGGAGGGTGGGTGGTTATGGTCGTGGGGTGGGGTGGTGGTGAGTGGTAATGTGGGGGTTGGTGGGTTTGGGTGTGATGGAGGGGGGTGGGTGGTAAGGTAGTGGTGGGGTGGGTGGCGGGAGGGTGGGTTTAGGTGTGATAGAGGTGGGTTGGTGGTGTGGGGTATAATGGGAAAATGAAATACATAACCACGCAAAAATAATCAAATTCATGGTTATAAAAAATGAGTTTTTTCATGGTTATTTAACCACATAATTACAACGGGTTTACAACACCAGACAACATAATAAACAAAGTTTTTTCATGATTATTCAACCACGGAATTACAATGGGTTTACAACACCATACAACACAATAAACGAAGCTTTTTCATGGTTATTTAACCACGGAATTACAACGGCTTTACAACACCATACAATATAATTTTAAGAAAATTGGAAATAAACATGGTTTCATAAAAAATAATACAATAATGAACCACGGGAAACAACCATCCAAACAGTGGATTAGTGTACTATTTTGTTGTAGTTAGTGTTCCTTTTCCTTGTTCACCTGCTTTGTTTTTGCTTTATTCTGAGCCGAGGATCTATCGGAAACAACCTCTCTTCCTCCCAAGGTAGGAGTAAGGTCTGCGTATACTTTACCCTTCCGAGAACCTACTTGTGGGATTACAATGAGTATGTTGTTGTTGTTGTTGTTGTCTATTTTTGAAAATATTTATGCTACTTATCCCATACTTTGAGTTTGTTACCAGATTTAGTCCATATTTGTGTATACACACCTACTACTATCTTTGTCCCAATTTATGTGATACTTTTCACTTCTCGAGAGTCAAACTGCTTGAACTCTGACCAAACATTTTGAGGATGTATTTTTTCACCACTGATATGAGAAAAGTTGCAACATATAGTACTTTTCATGTAGATTTCAAATATATAAATTTTAATCTTAAAATATTGACCTAACCAAACCTGTTAATTTCGTCTCAACTGGAACTATTATGCCTAACGAAGAAATTGATCAGAATTCCAAAGAGGAGAATGATATGCTAATTTCAGAAGAGAGCAATAAAGGTTTGGGAAAATTAAGCTCCATCTCTATTTTTGAAAATATTTACGCTATGTAGCCCATAATTTGAGTTTGTTACCCGATTTAGCCCATATTTGTTTATAAACATCTTTTATACACTATTATTCACTTTTATACAAGGTTGATACATTATACACTATTATTCACTTTTATACAAGGTTGATACATTATATATAATGCTTTGTGCAAATCATGCTTTATGTCTATTTTTGAAAATATTTATGCTACGTAGCCCATACTTTGAGTTTGTTACCCAATTTAACCCATATTTGTGTATAAACACCTTTTATACACTATTATGCACTTTTATACAAGATTGATACATTATGTATAATGCTTTTCCTCAGGTATAATAATGTATAACTGTATAAACTGAATATATGGTTACATGGCGTAATATTTTATGTTGGGTTGTATATTTTTGAAAATTTTCCCTAGCCCATACTTTGAGTTTGTTACCAAGTTTAGCCCATATTTGTGTATAAAAACCTTTTATACACTGTTATTCACCTTATACAAGGTTGATACATTGCTTATAATGCTTTCCCCCTAGGTATAATGTTTTATAATATTGTATATTGGGCTACGTGGCCTAATAATTTATGTTGGGCTGTATATTTTTGAAAATATCCCTAACTAGTGAATCTTTGGGAATTCAGTGTCCGGGGGAGCCAATAATAATGCTGATGAAGTTGAAAACTTTCTGCCCAGTGCTTTTGGTAGGAAGATAAAAGAAGGTGCACTAAAACGTGAGAAGGAAAGGGAAAAGGAGAAGTCTATGTTGGTGGCGAAGAGATTTTCTTCTGAATCAGGGAGAAAGGAACCTGGTGGTGGTGATGCTGGTGGATTTGAGAAGCATACAAAGGGGATTGGGATGAAATTGCTTGAAAAAATGGGTTATAAAGGAGGTGGATTGGGTAGAAATCAGCAAGGAATTACGGCTCCGATCGAGGCGAAGCTAAGGCCGAAAAATATGGGAATGGGATTCAATGACTATAAGGAAACTACTAGTGCACCAGCTCTTAAAGAATCAGATGAAAAAAAAATGACTGCTGCTTGTCCTGCTCAACCGGTGGAAAGTCGCTCGAAGGAGAAGCTTTGGTCAAAACAAGCTAAAAAAATGAAGAAGGTTTACATTACAGCTGAAGAGTTGTTAGCTAAAAAGCAAGAGCAGGGTTTGGAAGAAGTTGTTCATCAGAAGGTGTTTGATATGCGGGGTCCACAAGTTCGAGTCTTGACAAATTTGGAGAACTTGAATTCTGAAGAAAAAGCAAGGGAAAACGATGTTCCAATGCCTGAACTTCAGCATAATATCAGATTGATTGTGGATTTAGCAGAACTTGACATACAAAAAGTTGATAGTGATTTGAGAAATGAGAGGGAGACAGTTGTTGCTTTGCAGAAGGAGAAAGAGAAGCTACAAGCTGATGCAGCTCGTCAAAAAATGCAGTTTGATAATATGGAAGAGATTGTTGGCATATTGGACCGGATAGGGGAAGAGAGCACGTCCGGTACCCTAACCTTAGACTCCCTTGCAAAAACATTTTTAGACTTGCAGGAGCAGTTTGGTGAGGAATACAAACTCTGCAACTTGTCGAGTATAGCGTGCTCGTATGCTTTGCCTTTGTTTATTCGAGTTTTTCAGGGATGGGATCCACTCCAAAATCCAATACATGGATTGGAGGTGGTTTCCCTATGGAAGAATCTTTTGGAAGGGGATTGTAAAAATGACATTTTTACTATCTCTGATGCTTCATCTCCTTATACTCAACTATTTATGGAAGTTGTATTCCCTGCTATTAGAATATCTGGCACTAATACCTGGCAGGCAAGGGACCCTGAACCAATGCTTCGTTTTTTGGATTCTTGGGAGAAGCTGTTGCCTGATGCAGTCCTTCAGATAATACTGGAAAACACTGTTTTACCCAAGTTATCAGCTGCTGTGGACTCATGGGATCCACGTCGAGAAACGATTCCAATCCATTCGTGGGTTCATCCATGGTTGCCCTTACTGGGTCAAAGATTGGAAAGCTGCTACCATACTATACGTAACAGGTTGGGAAGTGTACTCCATGCTTGGCACCCGAGTGATATGTCTGCATACTACATATTGTCTCCTTGGAAGACTGTGTTTGATGCAATTAACTGGGAAAAACTGATGGTTCGATTTATTGTTCCAAAGTTGTTAGCAGTGATGCATGAATTCCAAATAAATCCAGCAAATCAGAACCTTGATCAGTTCTATTGGGTTCGTACTTGGGCTACTGCTATTCCCATCCATCACATGCTTCCAATACTGGATATATTCTTCAACAAGTGGCAAGAGGTTTTGTACCACTGGTTATGCTCAAACCCGAACTTTGAAGAAGTGACGAAATGGTATTTGGGTTGGAAGGAACTTATTCCATCTGAACTTCTGGCAAATGAACATGTTCGCTATCGGCTTAATCTTGCTCTAGACATGATGAACAAGGCTGTTGAAGGCTTGGAGGTGGTTCAGCCTGGTTTGAGGGAGAACATAAGTTATCTTAGGGTTCTTGAACAAAGGCAATTTGAGACACAGAAAAAAGCAGCAGCAGCACAAGCTCAATCCCGTCCTGTGGGCTCGAACAGTGGTATCCAAATGGATGGTACATGTGGTGGGGTTGACATGAGCATGAAAGAAATTATTGAAGTTCATGCTCAAGAGAATGGTTTGCTGTTCAAGCCTAAGCCCGGCAGGATGCAAGATGGGCATCAGATATATGGTTTTGGTAATATCAGTATTATTATAGATTCTCTAAATCAGAAGGTATTTGCGCAAGTTGAGGACAGGTGGTCTTTTGTGTCACTTGAGCAGCTGTTGGACCTGCATAATCGATCTATGTCAAAGTGCCGATAAATGTCTTGGGTTCTTGAATTTTTAGGTTTCACGGATATTTCTGCACTGGATATCTCATTATGCTGCAGTAAGTCATGAGAAGATGAAATACATTTCCGATCTACTCCTTTAATGACACTATGTAACTTGTAAGTTCTCATCATCCTACTTTGGCATCTGGCAAAATCACTAGAAATGAGGGAGACGTGAGTCTCAATCTTTCTAGCTCCGATAGTAGTCCTTCAAAAATTTTACATAGATTTTGTATTGTAACTGTTTGTGATTTTCTTTATAAAGAAGTATTAGATGTTGATATAAATTTTTAATCCTAAATTAGGTTCTACTTATCAGCACTTACTGCTCAGTCGTATCACAACTGTTTCATATATTTGTTATGATTGACCTTCAAGATTTAGGAGACTAATCTGTTTTATTCTGTCATTTTGTGGAGGCGTTCAGAAGTTACTTCAAGGCGGGTTAATTTAGAAACAATGATGAATGAATGCAAAGGAGTTGCCTTTAAGTTTATCTGATGCAGATCAGAGAACAAGGATGCTTATTATCTGTCAACAGTCGATGCATGGACTGATGAATGAGGGCTTGTACTGGTCAAAAGGAAAACAAAAAGAGAGAAACTAAGAAATTCGTCCTAACATCCTCAGAGGCTGTCAAGACATATTCCCTTCCTCCATTAGGACATCTGCTCCTTAGAGAAAAATTAACGGATTGAATTGAAAAATGACTCCCTTACTCTAAAAGTTAACTTTTAACTTATCGAAATAATAAACCCTTGCTCTAAGAGTTGACCGCTATTTGTAGTTTCCTTTATAGTGGAGGAACCATTTACCTTGGTAGGGAACCTGAGACACAAGCTAGCCCATTTTCTTTCAAATTCAGGCCCAATAATCTAATAAGAAGACCATTCGTTGATTTTAGGATCTACTCCTTGCTACCATAATGTTGCTTTTTATTTGCTTATGAGGCAGAAGGCTTATGTCACTTGTACTTGGATAAATTGATGGAATTTAACTTGGATGTGGTCCTCACCAAGGAGTTAACTCTTTTACTGTGCAAGGAATTAAACTTCTAACCTTGTACCCTTATGTGTTCTACTTGCATAAGTCCTTCTGGAAGCCTGGCAGGTCTTAAAGGCTGAGCATGGAGACTGGAAACTGTTGAATGTCCCCTCATGTTTTGTATTTTCAATTAATGTTGAGGCGAACAAACACAGTTCTAGTTTAAAAATCCATTGTGATAGTGCTTCTCAACGAGGTTTTCACTTTTTTTTTTATCCAGGGGGAATTTCCATTCAAAAAGTAAATTCTTGGCCCCCCTCTATTTACTAGCAACTCATATTGTACTGACCCTTGATTGTTCTCTGCTTGAATAGAACACAAGGCAGGTGTGATCCTGCCGATATCAAAATTGAGTGGCAGCTTCTTTTTTTTTTTCCTTCAGTTTTGAGCTCATAAAGACAATAGAACATGTGGTGTGAAGTTGAAATCTGGAACTCATATAGTCATAATGTAGCAGCCTTTTGTCCAAGGTGTAGAGGCCTGAAAGCATAGAATATTTGAAAGAAAGGTGGCCGATATTGTCTATCTCGAGATCTGACCCTTTCGTCCTCCGTTGATGTCTGAATTGTGTTCCATGATGAGTTGGACCGGGTGTACAACAACAACATACCTAGTGTAATCCCACAAGGTGATGTCTGGGGAGGGTTGGGTGTACGAAGACCTTACCCCTATCATGGTTTTGTTTATTGTTAATGTTCCACTTTGTGGTTAACTCACAGAAGTAGAAATGTCAGGTTTTAGTGCAGGATTGCACCTACTTTGTAGACAGCATTTATAGTTTTTTTTCTCCTCCCTTGGCAGCACCGATCCTTTCATGTACTAACACATTTAAATCTATCTACGTTCATTGTTTAATATAGAAGACTTTCCATTTATTGGCTGATGTGCTGCATAATCTTGATTTCACTGTCGGATCTCACTGTCTGCGAACAAAACTCCAAAATGCTATTCAACTTATGTCTTGATTAATCTGCTCTAGAATGTCATAACTGTTATGGCTATAATATACCTTGTCTACTAACAGGAATGGCAAGTATGGCCCCAGGTTTGAGCCCTATGCCATGTAAACTAAGGTGAAGCTGCTGTTGGTCTCAGATGGACGTTTTGGTCATCCCAAAAAAAATTAGAATGCAAGTACGAGACAGTCTAACGATTGAATAATGGGAAATGAAAAGGCATTAGATGGGAATAATATAAACCATATTTAACTTTAGAAGGTTGGAAGTTGAAATATACTGACATCTTACACTTATTTTGTTCTTGTAATTGCATATATAAGTTTATCAGTGCATATATGCACTTGAAATTTTTATGGTCTCTAAAAATAATTAAACTTACATAACATAACAGCCCCTACACACGTGCGAAAGAGAGTTATATATTGTTACTTACAAAGATATTGTTTTAAGATCCTAAAAAGATTCACAATTTTTATGACCACCTTTTAAATGCGCATTAAAATACCTTGCTCATTGACCATGAAGAGACTATAGTTACACTTTCAATATAAAATGACAGCATTGTGATTTCATAGTTTGATTTTTTTTTTTGTATTACAGGAACACAGAATGCTGAACATCATGATCCCAACAAATTCTGGTTCATAAAACATAAGAAGGATAATACACATGATTAAAATGAGTGCAACAAACTTGAGACTATAGGAGCACATCAGCAATAACCTGAGCTGAAGTCGAACATTACATCAAATAACAAGTTTCAACAAGAATCTATGATACATACTCCAGTATGTTCAAGTCATACTGATTATTAGACATAGGATTCCTTTTGATAACCTAGAAATCCCAAAGGTCAAAGACGAACTGTCAGGTCCTTTACCAAGTAACATTGTTGAAGAGTACCATATCGGTGGTTCAAGGGATGGATTGTCTTCTTATATGGACTTGGGCATTCCTTTCCTTATGAGCTGACTTTTGGGCTTAAGTTAAGTCCAAAGTTCATTCTTTACAAATTCACATGGATATAGAGTTTTTCGTTGTACAACTAAACAATAAGACGTAGAACTTTTTTGGAGCTTGAAAGTGTGTATTTTTTATTGATAGTTGGAGCTTAGAAGGCATATCATGACATATGTGCAATATCGATGAGACATAGGAAGACAACCTGATCGAGTATCAAAGGATCCATAGTACCTGCATATGCTGCTTCCCGGACTTCATATTCATAATTTTTGAAAGCCAGGGAAGAAATTTCTTTTTTGAAACAAAATCATGTACTCCCTCTGTCCCAAAAGAATGACTCACTTTTTTAGTCCGTCCTAAAAGAATGACATATTTTCTTATTTGACAACAATCTAACTTTAAACTTTACCTTTTACGCAAATGAGATGATCTATAACCACACAAATATCTTTGGCTTATTTTAGACCATAAGATTCAAAAGCCTTCCTTTATTTCTTAAAGTGCGTACCAAATGAAAATAGATCATATAAATTGAGACGGAGGGAGTATTTACTTTATGTTTTAGAATTAATAATGTGACAAAATGGCTACTTTGGTCGGTCCTAAATTCACAGGTCCGACTAATTCAGATTTATATAAGATAGATTCATTACGAGAATAAAATATTTTCTAGTGAAATGTTCTTTATTTTCAAGCCAGACCTCTTGAGAGTGAGAGATTTAAACTATTCCACCACACCCTTATAGTATTACTGCATCTTACGGTGCATGGGCTTGTGTATGAGTATTTATTTGGTATGTGTTATAAATTGAGAGCAAATAAGATAATATAAAACAAGAAATAGATGAGACAAGGAGAAAAATTTCTTCTTATTTCAAGTATGTTCAAGTGTATACAAGTGTTTCTTACATAATGTGAGAACACTTCTATTTATAAGATGTTGTGATCATCCTAAGAGTTACAAGACTTAAGTATACACTTTAATAGATACATGAATTAGGTTGGTTCATAGAATGAGAAGGGCATCGCCAAAAACAGGCGGAATGCTCTCGAAACCAATTCACTTGAGTGAGACAGAGGAGAGCATCCATACAATTAAATGGATTCATAACATAATTGAAAACAACAACATACCCGGTGAAATCCCACAATGTGGGGTCTGGGGAGGGTAGAGTGTACGCACACCTTCGGCTCAAGACAAAGCTGACTATAAGGCAAGACAAGCAATAAATAAGCCTAAGCAAAGTAAGTGGTGGCGGAGGAGGAATAAGCATAAGCCTAAGCTGACTGTTTCTGAGAGACCCTCGGCTCAAGACAAAGCATAAGCCTAAGCAAAGTAAGTGGTGGTGGAGGAGGAATAAGCCTAAGCCTAAGCTGACTGTTTCTGAGAGACCCTCGGCTCAAGACAAAGCATAAGCCTAAGCAAAGTAAGACAAACAAAGTGAGTAAATCATGATAACGAATTCTGAAAGAGAAAAAGAAGCAATAAATAATGCAAGTAAATAAGACAAATAATATATACATAGCATCATAAATCAAACGACAAGTGACTATAAGGCAATACTGTGCCTACTAGTATGCTAGGCTAAGCGAGCCTACAATAATAATATTACGACTACCAGTTTGTAAGCGTAGGCAGGACTACGCTGGGCTACCTACAACCCTTCTACCCTAATATGTGTCCTCCATAACCCCTATCTAAGGTCATGTCCTCAGTGAGTTGCACTTGTGCCATGTCCCGTCTAATCACCTCTCCCAAATACTTCCTCAGCCTACCTTTACCCCTCATGTACCCTTCCATAGCCAACCTCTCACACCTCCGTACTGGGGCATTTGTGTCTCTCCTCTGCACGTGCCCGAACCATCTCAACATCGCTTCCCGCATCTTATCCTCCACCGAGGACACTCCCACTCTGTCTCAGATATCACCATTTCTAATTCTATCCCTCCTTGTATGGCCACACATCCATCTTAGCATCCTCATCTCCATAATTGAAAACTTGGAAAATTAAATGGACAACCACATAACGTAATGTATTCGTAACACTTCCCCTTCGATGTCCATTTGAGAGATAGCATGCCTCGTTAAAACTTTACTAGGAAAAGCCCAGTGGGAAAAATCTGTAGTTAAGGAAAAAGAGTACACACATCTTGTAATACGCATTGAGTGTTGCCTCATTAAAAACCTTATCAGGAACACAATTAGGGCAAAACCTTGGTTAAGGGAAAAATAGTACAACACATATTTTGCTCCCCTGATGGAAACTTCACTTGATATCTCGTAGACGATGCATTCCAATTTTATATCTCAGTTTCTCAAAAGTTGATGCTGGTAATGCCTTAGTAAAAAAATCTGCAAGATTATCACTTGAACGGATCTGTTAAACATTTATCTCACCATTCTGTTAAAGATCATGTGAGAAAAAGAATTCTGGTGAAATGTGTTTTGTTCTGTCTCCTTTGATATGTCCTCTCTTCAATTGAGCTATACATGAAACATTATCTTTATACAATATTGTTGGAATATTCATTTACATTGAAAGACCACATAATTGCAAAATTTGTTGAGTCATTGATCTCAACCATATACACTCTCGACTGGCTTCATGAATGACTATTATCTCAATATGATTTGAAGATGTAGCTGATAGGAATTGTTTCATTGAGCGCCATGATATAGTTGTGTCTCCACAAGTAAATAGGTAGCCTATTTGAGTTCGGGCTTTATGTGGATCAGAAAAATAACATGCATATGTATAACCAATCATCTCTGATTTGGATTCATTAGAGTAAAATAATTCCATATCAATGATTTCTCGGATGTATCTGAAAATATGCTTAAACACCATTCCAATGTATTTTTGTTGGTGAGGAACTGAATCTTTCCAATAAGCTTACTGCAAAAGTTATATCTGATCGAGTATTATTAGAAACATACATTAGTGCCCCAGTTTCACTAAGATACATAGTTTCATCTCCAAGGAGTTTTTCATAATCTTCTTGAGGTCGGAATGAATCTTTATTTATATCAAGTGACCTTACAATCATCAGGGTGCTCAATGGATGTGCTATATCCATGTAAAATCGCTTTAGTATCTTTTCAGTGTATGTAGATTGATGGATAAATATACAACTCTTTAAATGCTCAATCTGCAGGCCAAGATAAAATTTTGTCTTCCTAAGATCCTTCATTTCAAACTCTTTTTTCAAGTATTCTAATGCCTTTGAAAGTTCTACAGAAGTTTCAATGATATTCAAATCATCAACATAGACGACTATTATAACGAATTCAGATTCAGACCTTCTCACAAAAACACAAGGACAAATAAAATTATTTTTTTTATCATTCTTTAAGCAAATACTTGTTAAGACGATTGTACCACATTCGTCTTGATTGTTTCAATCCGTATTTGAGTCAATAATCTCGTAAAGGCCATATTGCGAGTTGATAATAAACACACATGTGACCATCTTGTAGATGCATCTATTAAGACCATATAATATTTGAACGGTCCACATGGAGGGTGAATTGGCCCACATATATCACCATGTATACATTCCAGAAATGCAGGGAATTCAATCCTAACCTTAGTTACAGATGGTTTAATAACCAATTTTCCTTGAGAACAAGAAGCACAAGAGAATTTATTTGATTGAAGAATCTTTTGGTTCTTCAAAGTATGCCCACGTGAATTCTCAATTATTTTGCGCATCATATTAGAACCGGAATGACCTTACCGGTCATGCCAAATGATAAAATCATTGGAAGCATTAAACCTTTTGTTTACCACAACATGTGTTTCAACGACACCAATGCTTGTATGGTACAACTCAGAAGAAAATATGAGTAACTTTTCATGCACAAACTTTTCTCCTGCTCTTGTTGTAGTAATATAAAGGTATTCAATCTTTTCTTCATTCACAGTCTAAACATGATAGCCATTTTGGCGAATAACCTTGAAACTTAATAAGTTTCTTTGAGACTTACTACAATACAATGCATTATTAATGGCCAATATTGTTCCTTCAGGTAGTAACAAAGTCGCTCTTCCAGAACCTCGATTAATTTTATACTACTGGATATTGTATGAACATAGATCTTTTTCATAACCAAATGAGAAAAATATTTTTTCCCTTAGTATTGTGTGCTTTGTAGCACTATCCAGAAGGCACATCTCTCCACTACTACTCATCTTGAATCCAATTGAAGACTGAATTTTTTTATTTATCTTCATAAGAATAAAAACATATAAGAGATACTGAAACTAACAATAGAAAACTTAAGCATTTCTTGAAGAAGAACATGATAATAGAGAACACATAAATAAAAACAATAAAATAATTGATTTCCCCAATAAATTATCCAATTTTAATTTTGATCTCCAAAGAAGTCTTCAACTTTCAAATAAGTAATATCATCAAGGCCGTTAAAAATATCATTTTTCAAAGTCAAGTTTGCTTCAACATTCCTATCATATTTTTGTGAGGGCCCTGCCTCAACATCATTTTTAAGAGTCAAGTTTGACTCCACCCGAGCATTAGTAGAAGAGGTGCAACTTCTATTTCCCTTTCTTTTGAAAGAATTTTTATAAAGCCTAGCAAAATGCTTAGGCGCCTAATATTTACTTTTTCAGTGACCTTTCATACCACAACAATGACAGTTGATATTTGAAGGATTTCCTTGAGAATTCATAGTGTTCTCTTTTTTATTATGACCATCACCATGACGATTATTATATCGCCCCTTGCCTTTGTCTTTATCCTTGACACGCACACGCATATTATTATGACCCTGATTATGATCTTTCGCTACCACATTCACTTCAGGGAATGGAGCAGATCTAGTGGGACGAGTTTCATAATTTTTCATCAAAAGGGCATTATGTTCCTCAGCCACCAGAAGGCATGAGATCAAATCAGAATACTTCTGAAAACCTTTCTCAGGGTATTGCTGTTGTAACACAATATTTGAGGCATTAAAGTAGTAAGTTTCTTTTCCATCATGTCCTTATCATTTATAGTTTCCCCACTTAATATTAACCGGGAAGTGATCCTGTGTACAGTAGAATTATACTCTATTACAGTCTTAAAATTCAAAACCGTATGTGCATCCACTCATAACGAGCTCTTGTCAATACCATGGCCTTTAGATGGTCATACCATCCCTTCAAACTAGTCCATAGTTCAAACGAATTTTTCAATGTTAAATTTTCACATTTTAATCCTTCATCAAGATGATAGCGAAGGAAAATCAAAGTTTTTGCTTTATCCTGTCTTGATGCTTCATTTCCTTCGATTATAGTATCACCAAGCTCCTTAGCGGTAAGGTGTATTTCAGCATCAAGTACCCATGATCAATAGTTCTTTTCATAATGTCAAGTTCCACAAATTCAACCACTACCTAACCGAAACACATCTCGCCGCCGAGATAAACAACCGTGAAACCATAACCGTTTGCGCTGTAGACAACGCAGGAATGTCTGATCTCCTATCCAAATACCTCTCAATTCACACTATCAAAAACGTAATATCACTTCACATATTATTAGATTACTTCGGTGCTAAGAAACTACATCAAATAACTAATGGTACTGCATTAGCTGCTACTATGTTTCAAGCTACCGGTTCAGCTCCCGGTTCAACCGGGTTTGTTAATATTACGGATTTGAAAGGTGGTAAAGTAGGGTTTGGACCGGCGGAAAATCATGGTAATTTACCTGCTATGTTTGTTAAAGCTGTTGATGAGACCGTATAATATATCTGTTATTCAGATTAGTACTATGCTGCCGTCGGCTGTAGCTGAAGCTCCGACGCCGGAACCGAATCAGATGAATCTCACTTCTCTAATGTCTGCTCATGGATGCAAGGTATTGTTCGGATTTGTGCTGAATTTTATACTAACTCCGTCAGTCTCAATTTATACGGTTTAATTTGATTGCGCACGAAATTTAAAAAATAATTTAAGACTTTTGAATTTTATGGTTTAAAACGACTCAAATATATTTATATAATTATAAATTATTTCGTTAAACATAAAAGATAAAGTTTAATACTATTGATGCATAGAGAGTGGCTGAACAATATAATATTGCCATATCTTGTTGCTGCATTTTCCTCAATTTTGACACGTAATTCCCGCGGTTATTACCTTGCTTCAAAGTATGAAGTTTGAATCGAATCTAAAATTTAAAATTTATGAATTTCTAAAAATATCAAGTTAAGAAATGAAATTGTGAAAGTATATTTATGTCCTAAATACAATTTGTATTAGGACAAATGTACTTTATACACATTCATATTATTATTAATGGAGATTAATATTTTGGCATTTACAATTATTGAATTATTAATTGATTGTTGTAATTATTCATTAATGTGCATTCCTTGAGCTTACGTTGTCATTAATAGAGTGAGATATTAATGATAGAGCATAACTCTTAAAATAGTCTCGACTAATGATCATCGAGAATAGGATATCGATGATATGTGATAAGTCGACATGTGGTATGCATCACATCCTTAGAGGATGTAGTATGTCTCACCTGCTACGAGTAATTGTTACTCGTGATGGACACATGAATACTTTGAAAGTATTGGTATACTCTGCTGATATACTGTTTGTTATACTTGTCTAAAGTATGACCAGCGTGTGGGAGATAGAAGTCCTTAGACTTGAGGTCAATACGCGCCTTGTCTACAAAGTAATGTACTTTGATCCCGTCCTAAGCTCAAATGCCTTATAGGTTGAGATACGGCTTGTATTGGGTACATTACGATGTGGATTGAAGGTGTAGTTGAGCCAAGATTAGGATTCATTCCTCGGATGTATATTCGAGAGAACACTCAGATTCTCAGTGATATTAGGTTGACTAAGTTGTTGGCCAACGCAATAGACATATTTAGAATATGGTCTAGTTTTCAACTAATATAGATGAGATACAATGATTTAGCCATTTGGATAGACACTTGACAAATCCTAAGCTTGATCGGGTGTCTTATGAATGAAATGATTTTATCTTACCACATAAAGGTTAAGTTCTTGGATTAGGTATAGCGCATTTTCACATATTGAGTTCGTCTTCCGGCGCCGTCTAGAAGTTCCGTGTAGACCTTAATTTGATTATGTCGATATGAAAAGGTCTGTAGGGTCACACTATGTCGATTGTCCGTTTCGATCTAAGGATGTATTGAGAGAGTAATTAAAATGTTAGATTCGGAATCGAGACATTTAAATGAATAATGATTATTTTAATTAAGTCAAAATTGGATTTTGGATTTAATTAAGAATGCACGAAAAATAAAGTCGAGCGCCTTGGCGCCTATACCACTAGGCGCGACGTATCTGCCTCGATTTTAGAGCCCAAGGTCAAACCCTAATCCGATTTTGACCTATTTTTCGACTATAAATAGAGGCATTCACCTCATTATTCTACACACCATTTTCTGAAAAACATTCTAAGTCTTAGAGACTTAGAATCAAATACTCTCGAACCTCTGCCGAATTTCCTAGCTTTCCGAAGGAGAAATATATTGAAGCTTGGAGCTTGCAATTGGAAGGGCAATCGCGTGTGCACCTCACAGTTGATAAAGATTCCAGATTATTATAACTTGTAAGTAAATGTTTTATGTTACAAGTTTCATTGTTATATAACCATACCAGAAATTATTGTTGGGGTAAGTAAGAAACAAAACTTTTAAACTTCCGTTTGTGTTAAACCCAACAAAATCCTTCAAATTGAACCCTCCGAAAGAGGCGAACAAGGCTTAAAGCAGGTTCTATTTCTGTCATTGGACCAAGAGAGTATTTCATTATAGGTTTCAATAAATATTTCTTATATATTTAATAATTTTTTCAATATAAATAAAGAATTTGCGCAAGAGTTACTTGGCTCCGAGAGCCCGCACATGATACACTAAATCCGCCCCTGCGAACAGAGGAAGCCTACACTCTTCTATATATCACAGTGGTAATTGTTCATGACGTATCCCACACGGGCTACTCAAGGAAGATGCCAGTAGAACCTTTGCTTTAGGCCTAAAAAAATATATCTCATTTTTAATTTGATGAATTAAAATAAAGCATTGATATTGAATAACTAAAAGATTATTTACAATCCATGCATAATTTTATCAGTAAATTAAACGGCCCCTTAAGAAGAGTAATTTAAGCAATACCTAGGTTTTGGGGTAGGAAGGGATGTGGCTCTTTTTGTTTCTTCTATTTTCATTCGGTGTCTGTTACAGTTTCGGGCTTGACTAATTCAGTTTCGTATCAGTAAATCCTATTTTGGAGGGTAAAACGTTTCCTATTAAAGGCGACTTCATATGAAAGGTTCGGATCCAAGATATCTAGTTAAAGATGGAGGAATACTTACGACCATACAACATCAGTTGATGGTATACGGCCTTTTTGTTTTTTGCTTTTTCATTCGTATCACTTTGTGCCGAGACTCGACTGACTCGGGTTTTCGTCGGAAAATCTCACTTTGAATGATATAATGCTCTTTCATGTATGGCGTGCACACTCCCTCACTATTATAATAGTGGATTAATGGTTTTTGCTTAGAAACATTGATGTTTGTAGGGGAAAAACGTAAGTAGTACAATATTTTAATATTTCATGAAGTAATAAATAATGAAACTGAAATTAAAAAAAAAATCTTTCATGCATGCCTTGCACACTCCCCCACTATTATAATAGTGGATTAATGATTTTTGCTTAGAAACATTGATGTTTGTAGGGGGGGAAAGGAAAAAGTATAATTTTTTCTTAAAAAAAGAAAAAAAGGAAAGAAAGATTGTCTTCTTTTATAACCGTAGAAATATTTTAGACTTTGAACTACGCTAATCAAATCTTTATATAAGTGAATAAAGTTTCTTACAACAAGATTCAAGGTAATATATTGAAAAAACATGGCTATCATCTTGCTAATTTGAATTAACCCTTAACATTACTATTTGATGTTTGTTGTGAACTTAATGGTCTTATGTCTTGTAAAAATAGTATAATATAAAAAATAAGTATGAGAAAAAAAAGGTGACTACTTTTATTAATCTCGGACATGAGATGTCGACACTCCTCTATCATGGCGTGATCAGGGTGACTATCGACGACGTCTCTCACGCTCAAGACTCCTAAATCCACCTACCCACCTACCCTTCCGCTAACCCTGAGTTCGACATAAAACTCCCGTCCGTATTTATTTTGATGAACCCCGACGGAGGGAACGACCTTGCTGATCAAACGCAATGAGCTTCGGCAACATTTCCGATAACGGAAAAATCAATACTACTCTGCCAGTTAATAAATGGGACGTAAATTCCCATTCTTTTGGGCTTCCAAAATGAGATATTGGAGACGAAAATAATAAGTATCAATGTGTGTTTGGATAAAAATAATAATTAATTTGTTATACATTCAAACTTCTCTATAACAACGTTATTTGTTCGGATATTTTTTTAACTGATATAGCGAGATATTGTTATCTATAACATATATATTATAAAACATAATATGAAATACGGTTCTAAAGAAAATTGGCTATTAAAATGAAATGTCATTATAAATAAGGTGATTTTACATTATAGATAGGTATAATTGTACAACTTATTACAAAAATTCATTGATAATATAAAAAAGTATTTACTGTCACTGCATATAAACTTAAATCTTTTCCTTTTACAGCGCACTTGTCTAAAATTTATTTTCCTTAAAAAGTATTGCATGCCTTTAAGGATGTGAAATTATGCATGAATATGGAAATGAATGAAATTTGCTTTAAGAAAATCAAAATGAAAATTGAAAATAAAAGTTTATCTAAGTGTAACAAATATATGTTCTATATACAGGGTTGCTTAAGCATAAGACAACTATGGCCTTTGCCTTAGGCCCCAATCATGAAGGCCTCATTTTTTATTGGGATTGAATTTTTTTTTTTTTTAAATTAAGCATTTTAAATGAAGAATTAAAATATTTTAAAAGAATATCATGTTTTAATTATGATTCCAATGGTTGAGTATTATTTTAGATACATAATAGTCTATTGGGTAAAAAAAAAATAGATATGTACTGTTGTGAAAGACATTTCTATTTTGTACTATTTTGACAAGTGAGTTACATTTTTACTTTAGTTACCTTTCGGCCTTTTTACCATAGTAAAAATTGTATCACATATTTCTAGTCTCTCTGCAAAAACAAGAAGAAAAGAGAGCCGCGTGAATATTTTTACTCCCCAAGTCGAAAACAAGAATAGAACCGATCAAGAACAAAGTACATTGGATTTTTTTTCTTTCATATTTTCAATATTGTAGCAAGCATTCTGAAGTAAGGAGAAATTAGTTTGGCATCAAATTATCAACCTTTAAAAACTAGAAAAATATGCATCAAATAAACATTTTATACAATCGTAAGAAGATAAAGGTCTTCGTTCAAAGTTTCGCTTTAGACCACAAATATTGTTCAGTCACCCCTGTCTATATATACAATAGATCTATAATATAGCTTACGGATACGGTGTAACCCAGTAGCTCTGGTGCAAATATTATTGAATATGTACAAATAGTTAGTTTAGAATCCATTAATTCAAAATGAACTAGAATCCTGAACCCATAAGTATATATATATAAACCAAATATCTATAAATAGAAGCACACCGACTAACTAATCCTGTTATGGCTCATTTGGTTGGAAAACAAGTTACCCCGGGATAACTAATCCCAGGATTAGTTATTCCACCCTCAATGTGGAATAAAATAACACTATAATTCTGAAAAAACTAATCTCGGAATTAGTGATTTCAGAATTTCATTTCAACTAAACACGAGATAAGGAGGTACTAAAATTTTATCTTGAGACTATATTTGCTTATCCATCATACCAAATGACCCCTAACAGTATTATTTAATTCGTGCATTGTAGATAGGAACTATAAGTTGCTCAAAAGATAGACATAGCGGGGATAGCTCAGTTGGGAGAGCGTCAGACTGAAGATCTGAAGGTCACGTGTTCGATCCACGTTCACCGCATTATTTATTCTCTCTTTTTACTTTCTCTGCTTTATGTAGCAAATATTTACATTTGAGTTTATAGAAGTGTAATGTAATTATCTTTACATAAAGAGTAATATAACAGTACTGTATTTGTTTTACTGAGTACCAATTATTTTACGCCAAAATAAGTTTGAGCATAATGTAAGAAAGAGAAATGGTACAAGTGGTTTTCCTCAACATTAGTATTTCACTGTTATACCTTTACACAGAGGATACAATATTGGCCTAGTGATAAGAGCGTTGGTGTAGTGTGTTAGTTAGACGCATGTCACAAATTCGAAAAATTATATACTCCAATTTAAGTGAGGAAGGGTAGAGAGACGAGCCCATTATCTGTCGAGTTTCGACCTGTAAGCGTCTTGCCCTCATGTATTTCTCGTTTATTAAGAAAAGGGATATACTATAGGCCTAGTGGTTTGGTGTTTGATTCCGAGAAAATATTCTCTAACGAAAACATTCCATCACAAGGTGGAAAGTGGCTTCCTTCACTTATGGACAAAGTCATTTCCTTGCAATTATCTTGACAGTCTAACTTCATATAATTTGCCCCAACTAACACAGACACATTTGTCTTGGAGACACAATATATGAAACTTGAATACTTTTGATAGTTCATGAATTACATTAAAAACAAATAGGGAAATCAAACAAGAGAAATGTAGCATTGTCTAAACATGTACACAAGAACTGCTTATTAACTGCCAAATTCACATTATCAGTTAGTAGCATCAACCTTACAACAGTGTAACTGTATAATAAGTTGCAACAAACACTATATGATCATCGAACTACCAAACAAAAAAAAAGACCCCGATTTGACATCTTCAATATGTTGTACAACTTCGTATCTTTTGATAGCGAAAAGAAGATAATTGGCATTTCAAGAAAGAAAAAACGAAAAAAGATTAAAAGAAATCAAATTCGAGATAGTTATCAGAATTTTGCTGGTATCGGACAGGTACAGCCACGGATTTCTCACTAGTCGATGTTGGCTGCTGCGCTGAGATTCTCTCAAATTCTACGGGCCTTGGAATCTCAGGTGGGCTTGCACAACGAATCAAAGCCCAGTTTACGCCTTCGAAAAAAGGATGCTGCTTAATTTCTGTAGCTCCTCTTTTGTATGCCAATCGATTCTGTGGCTCTTTCACGAGCAACCCTCGTATAAGATCTCTAGCTGAAAAACTCACAACCGGAGATTCTGGAAACCGGAGAGGTTGACCTACAACATTGAAAAGCGTAGCTCGATTTCCGGACCCCTTGAATGGCGTCTTACCAAACAATAACTCGTATAAAAAGATCCCGAAAGTCCACCAGTCCACTGCGCTCCCGTGCCCTTCACCTTTGATTATTTCGGGTGCCAAATACTCGTGGGTCCCGACGAAAGACATCGAACGAGCTCCGGTAGGCTCAGCCATAAATTCTGGTAACGGGGTAACTTGGTTCCCCGTATCATTTTTAGATTTTTTGTCTTTCTTAGACTTACTAGAAAAGAAGCGGGGCCCGAAACATGTTGTAGGAACAGCACACGCCGGCTGGATACAGGAGGGCGGCTCGACGCATGCAGGCTGAACACAGTAACCAGAGTTCTTCTTAAGTGGGTCTGCATCAAGAGACGATAACTTGACGAGCGTCGGACTCACGGAACAGCGAAGGGAGAGATCGAAATCAGATAGCATTATGTGTCCATCTTCTCTAACAAGCACGTTTTCTGGCTTGAGGTCACGATACACAATGCCAAGCATATGTAGGTATTCCAGAGCAAGGAGGATCTCTGCTACATAGAACCTGCAGTTTTGAGATAAAATTAACACTTCATAAAATAATACCAACAGAATCTAAAACAATCTCTTTTCTTCCATTAACTTGTAAGGGGTCATTTGGTTGTTGATTAGGAAGTGAATTATTCATGTATTAAAAAAATACCATATTTGGTAGCATTTAGTCACTATCTATAAAATTCAGTACACCAAGTACGAGGGTCTATGGGAAACAACTTCTCTGTCCTGTAAAAAAGGTAGAGAAAAGGTCTGCGTACATCTTACCCTCCCCAGACCCCACTTGTGGGATTACACTGGATATGTTGTTGTTATTGTTGTTTGTTTAAATTATGAAGGAATCTATGTACTATTGTTTATGCAGGATAGAAGATGGAATAACTAATACATGAATAACTAAATCTTGCATTACTAATACCTACATAACTCTAACTAGTAACCAAACAACCCCTAAATCACTAGGCAAATTTAGAGACACACATACAAGTCTAAAGCGCCTCAATAAAGGAGTTAAATACTTGCTTTCTAACATGATAGGTTAAATCTACTAGGCAGAAACTTAATCCAAATCATTATAGTCTTAAATAATAATATCCAAGTCCAAGAATCTGACTGGAACCGATTCCCTCAGTATTGCATCTTTTTTTGGTTGACACTAATCCTTCTGGACGAGAGAATGTAGAGAGAGAAACACATAGCTTCAATTGATAAGCATCGCAATGTGAAGAGATCAGAATGTCCAGGACTACACAAAATTTGGATAAGAAATGTAGAGAGAATGTCTATCGGAAACAGTCTCTCTACCTCCCAAGGTAGGGGTAAGGTCTGCGTACACACTACCGTTCCCAGACCCCACTTGTGGGATTACACTGGGTATGGTGTCGTAAAATATAGAGAGAAGCCATCATGTAAAGACAGAAATTCAAAGGATTTTAGTTCTTACTTTATAAGAAAAAACATAATCCAAGAATTTTAGGACCTTGTGGTATTTAGCGGAAGTCCGTTTTCTGTCAATTTCTTCAGGATCTAAGAGAAAAGGCCTATTGAATTCAAAGTTTTACATCCTGTAACATATTATACTGCAGAGGTAGGTAGCCACTTATTCAAGTTGTAGAAACAATTCTACAATAATTGAAACAAGAAAAGTGGCACATAAAACTTACACCGGTGGTGAATCTTTGTAAACGCTAAAGCAATTAACACTCCAAACCACGAAAAAACACCAAAACCAGGCAAAAATGTTTCCAGGAAAAGAAAGCGAGCCATGTTAAGACCATGAGGTTTGAGATGAACTACTTATCAAAAAATAATAATAATCAACAAAGAGATTTCGGATGAAGTAATCATACTTCACAGCTTGTTCAGAAAAATGTTTCCCTGGTTGCCTTTGACGAAGTGTGTGCAAGTCACCTCCCGGGCAAAACTCCATTACAAGACATGAAAACTTTTCCGTCTCAAAATGGGTATATAAACTTGGCAGAAAAGGATGGTCCAAAGACTGCAATATCTCTCTCTCCGTTTGAGCACGCAGCAATTTCTTGCGTCCAGCTAATGATGATTTATCCATCACTTTCATGGCAAAATAACACTTTGTTCCACATAACTCCGACAGATAGACGCTTCCAATATCACCACATCCCAACTTCTTTAACAACCGGAAATGTCTCAAATCCAACGCTCCGTCTTTAGCTCGAATAGCTTGAATGGCTTCCCATCTTGAGTCATTAGCTTTGTGAGGTTTATTAACACTGTTGCTAAAGCTGCTGCAACTACTTTCATCACTTACATCGGTGCTTGTGCTTCCCCTACAGATGCTGTTCTGTTGGAAGAATAATTCAAAGTTAGAATAGGAAACCAAATTTGATTTAGAATTTTTGGTATTTATTTATTTCATGTCTCAATAGGAATGTTGGTCAGAATAATATAGAAATAGGTTTTCTAGTTCCTAGTTATACTAGGTTTTACACTATTATAAATAGGGGTGTTACTAGCTATTTTTATATAGCAAAGAGTAGTGGAAAATGGGAGAGATCATCAAGAAGTTTATGAGATTCTGAATAAAATTATTTCATGCTCTTTCCACTCTCAATAAAATCAGCTCGATGACTAACTTTGGCTGAGGCTGAGCTATGCTTGACTGTTTCATTTTTTGATGCCCTCTTTTCCTGATCAACAGCGCATTGCGAACCCTTTGCTTCACCATTTAGAGCATGTTTCAGATTTCCCAAATATAAGCTCGAATCGAACTTATCAACCAATAAGTCGGCGGATCCTACTTGCTGAGAGCTATTTGACTTCTTTTTGGTTGTTGTTTCCTCCATAAGTTGTTTAGATGCAACTTCTCGATCATTGCTTCGTAGTTCTTTGGAAGAAGTTGTGCTCTCGGAATTGTTACTCTTTGAAACTTGGGAAGGAGCTGCTGATTTCCGAGAATTACGTTCTACTACTTGAACTCCGGCTAACTTATTCACCTTTTCGAGCGAACTCTTGACAGAAGGTGTTGACGCCATTAAGATGAACAACGAATACTCAATGCAATCTGGTCAACCAAACCCATTACTCAGTGTCCAAGTTCACTTCATGAATACACGTGTCATCAGCATGAGAGATCATGATCACAAGCTCCATAAACAGCATAAAAGTTCCCAGATCACTAATAAAAAAACAGTAATTAGTGACGGACAAATTTTATAGCTAAACAACAAAATTCATTGCTAATCCTATTTAGCGGCAGATTACCGACGGATTATCAAAAAAAATTGTTAGCTACGAGCAATTTAGTGACAGATTAGCGAAGAAGTCCGTAGCTAATTCCAGCTTTTTTGTAGTGGATTGGAAATATGAAACTACATACACACAATCAAGAGATGTAAAATGAACTTCGAGGCCAGGCTACCGATAGAATCAAGTAAAGAACAATATATCAAGATAACTTCAAAACCGTTATACAATGAAAACATATAAAAGAAACTACAGTAATAAACAACAAAAATGCATTTCTGAGCAAAAAAATAGATCTAAATTTTAAGTAACAAGACAAGCACACTGGGATATCTATGATGACTTCAAAATCCACACCCAAATTCTGTACGGGTCTGTACTGCGGATCTTTTCATCATCTAATAACCCCTAGAGGTCGGAATATAGACGGTATTCTTTATACTTAGTCTTTTTTCAGAGTTAATCAAATAATAAGCATGTAGGTAATCGGTTAGGTACTCTTGGGTTCATGTTCATCTTTTTAATTTATAGTCTATAACCTCCTATCAAACATTATAATATAATCTCTATCAACATTCAAACATCATAACAGTAATCTAATATCAACGTCCAAGTATCATAACAATAAGATAATATACTTATCGAAATCATAATTAGAAACACATGGTTTAAACACATACCTTTCTTCAGATTCTCAGATCACCGAATTAGTTCTCAACCCACCTACGGACTTGCCTCCCTAACGTCCTCCTGACTGTGGGTATCGGCTCACGTAGGTCCAGGGGAGATGCAGGTACGGGTATCCTCTGAAATACCGTTGTGTTCCCACCAGTATGGTTCTAATCATGAGTTCTCAAAGTATCTTAATCTTTGTTCTTATGATACTCTTGGTTGATATAAGATTAATATTCTGTTGTTCTTGGTTGATATTCGATTAATCTTATGGTGTTCTTGGATGATATTGGATTATAGACTAAAGGTTGTTAGTTGAACATTTGAGAGTGTTTGTTTTTCAAAGAGTTGTCTCAAGTGTATTTCAAATTTCGAATGAATGTTCGTCTTTACAAGAGGCTCCTTTTATAGATAACCTCGGCTGATCAACTATTCATCTTTAATCAAAAGTCGTAAAGTAAATAGTCTTAGACAAAAAATCTTTTCAAAAAGTCCTAAAGGCTACAGTGCCTTGTCTGCTACTTTCCGTAAAGTTGTTTTGTCTTCTTCTTCAGATCTGCTTTTGTCGTTATACGGCTATTCTGTCAAATCTGTTCTTTGTCGTTATACGACTATTCTTCCAGCTGTCTATTCTGC
The DNA here is from genome assembly GCA_029783415.1 of Anisodus acutangulus. NCBI lineage: Eukaryota > Viridiplantae > Streptophyta > Magnoliopsida > Solanales > Solanaceae > Anisodus > Anisodus acutangulus. The sequence continues at coordinate 1,222,311 of CM056496.1, forward strand.
ATGACTTTTGGTAAGATGTCCTTATCAAATGTCATTTTCTTGTCGGGCTGCTTTCCTGTTTAATCCTTTCCAGCTGATTTTTGTTTGAAAATATCTCTTTTGTAATCAATTGTAATTTGATAATCATTTTTGGGCCGTGAGGCCATAATCTGTTTTGGGCGCTAAGGCCTCTTTTGTTTGGGCTTTACCGTAGTTGAAACTACGTTGGGCCATATTCTTTTTGGATCCATAAGATCTCTTTTGTGGGTTATACGTAGTAAAACTACACATTCCCTATCATAATAATCTTTCTGGGCCGTGAGGCTCCTAATCAGTTTTGGGCTTTACCGTAGTATGAAAGACTACGTTGGGCAATAATCTTTTTTTGGGTCCGTAAGACCTCTTTTTCTTGGGTTACAGGTAGATTAATCTACATGTTCCCTGCCATGATAATCTGTTGGGCCGTTAGGCTCCTAATCTGTTTTGGGCGGTTAAGCCTCTTTTTTGGGTTATACATAGATGAATCTACATATTCCCTGACCAGTAATCAATAGGGTTATACATAGTAAACTACATATTCCCTGCAAAGTAATCTTTTTGGCCTTTACCGTAGTATAAAACACTACGTTGGGCCATAATCTGTTTGGGTCGTAAGCCTCTTTTAAGTTTCACGCAGATGAATCTACATGACACTTGTGATAATCTTTGGGCCATAAGGCCATAATTCGGTACCTGCAAAAAGTAGTCAATTTTTCCCTTCTTATTCAAAAGGATCAGGATAAAAATCATTTTTCCCTCCTTATTCAAAAGGATCAAGACTTTGCTCTTTTTTTATACTTACATTAGACGATGATGCTGTAATTGGATCTTCCAAAGGAGGAGACGTAGAGGAAATAATGACCCTCTATTATGACAATGACATAGAAGTTAAAGAGACTACCGAATTAACTTTATTATTAGACAAGATTACCAATCTAAAGCATACCCATGCAGAGGAGACTATTCGCCATTATAAGACTATGATAGAACAAAAGAAAAGACCAATGATAAGAACTGAGACGGCATCATCATCTAATGTAAGTATAAAAAAAGAGCAAAGTCCTGATCCTTTTGAATAAGGAGGGAAAAATGATTTTTATCCTGATCCTTTTGAATAAGAAGGGAAAAATTGACTACTTTTTGCAGGTACCGAATTATGGCCTTATGACCCAAAGATTATCACAAGTGTCATGTAGATTCATCTGCGTGAAACTTAAAAGAGGCTTACGGCCCAAACAGATTATGGCCCAACGTAGTGTTTTATACTACGGTAAAGGCCAAAAAGATTACTTTGCAGGGAATATGTAGTTTACTATGTATAACCCTATTGATTACTGGTCAGGGAATATGTAGATTCATCTATGTATAACCCAAAAAAGAGGCTTAACCGCCCAAAACAGATTAGGAGCCTAACGGCCCAACAGACATCATGGCAGGAACATGTAGATTAATCTACCAGAACTCCAAGAAAAAAGGTCTTACGGACCCAAAAAGATTATGGCCCAACGTAGTCTTTCATACTACGGTAAAGCCCAAAACTGATTAGGAGCCTCACGGCCCAGAAAGATTATTATGATAGGGAATGTGTAGTTTTACTACGTATAACCCACAAAAGAGATCTTATGGATCCAAAAAGAATATGGCCCAACGTAGTTTCAACTACGGTAAAGCCCAAACAAAAGAGGCCTTAGCGCCCAAAACAGATTATGGCCTCACGGCCCAAAAATGATTATCAAATTACAATTGATTACAAAAGAGATATTTTCAAACAAAAATCAACTGGAAAGGATTAAACAGGAAAGCAGCTCGACAAGAAAATGACATTTGATAAGGACATCTTACCAAAAGTCATGCAGAATAGACAGCTGGAAGAATAGTCGTATAACGACAACGAACAGATTTGACAGAATAGCCGTATAACGACAAAAGCAGATCTGAAGAAGACGACAAAACAACTTTACGGAAAGTAGCAGACAAGGCACTGTAGCCTTTAGGACTTTTTGAAAAGATTTTTTGTCTAAGACTATTTACTTTACGACTTTTGATTAAAGATGAATAGTTGATCAGCCGAGGTTATCTATAAAAGGAGCCTCTTGTAAAGACGAACATTCATTTGAAATTTGAAATACACTTGAGACAACTCTTTGAAAAACAAACACTCTCAAATGTTCAACTAACAACCTTTAGTCTATAATCCGATATTATCCAAGAACACCATAAGATTAATCGAATATCAACCAAGAACAACAGAATATTAATCTTATATCAACCAAGAGTATCATAAGAACAAAGATTAAGATACTTTGAGAACTCATGATTAGAACCATACTGGTGGGAACACAACGGTATTTCAGAGGATACCCGTACCTGCATCTCCCCTGGACCTACGTGAGCCGATACCCACAGTCAGGAGGACGTTAGGGAGGCAAGTCCGTAGGTGGGTTGAGAACTAATTCGGTGATCTGAGAATCTGAAGAAAGGTATGTGTTTAAACCATGTGTTTCTAATTATGATTTCGATAAGTATATTATCTTATTGTTTATTCCTGCTAAGAAAACAACTCAAACATTAGTTTCAGATATCTGAAATTATTGCTGATGAGTGTCGTATTCTTTTAATCTTCTTTGGAGTTCTTCATCTTGCTCATATTCCTTTACTTCTAATCTTGTATCTTCATTTCTCATAGCTTCTTCTATGAGTCTTGCTATTTCAATTTGTTGCCAATGTATCTCATTTATTCTTTCTCTTATTTTTCCAAGTCTTTTGGTAATCTTACTATATCTATCATTGTAATAGATACTTCATGTTTCATTAACTGCTGAAGTTATAATCAATTTTTGTCGCGTATATCTTTCGCATTGTATCCAGTAATCTCTTTCTCTTATCAATTTTATTTTTTCTCTTTCTAGTGGGTTCATTTTACTCAGAACTGCTTTCACTAGAGTGTTGGTTAATATAACTTATATTCTCTGATTTATCTGTTTCACTGATGTAAAATTCTTCATAATTATACCAGTTATTATTATCTTCTTTAATTTGTCTCAAACTCATTATGAACTGTTCAGTATTCATATATTTTACTCCTTTTTTCTTTAACTTTGGGCACTTATTTGCATAGTGTCCCTTTTCATCGCAATTCCAGCATTTACAATCTTTTACTGTTTCTTCTTTAGTTTTATTTGATTCTATAGGATTTAAATTTCTGCTTTTTCTAAACTTTCTCTTGCCTCTAAATTTTCTTCTAGTCTCAGAATTATTCTTATACCTCTTAAATCTTTTCTTCTTATAAGGTTTATAATACGAATTATTCTCTTTTCTATACTTATAATCCCTATGCTTTTTATGCTTCTTATATTTTTCTTCTTCGTCGCATCCAAATTTTAATCTTCTTTCTGTGACTCCACAGATTTCTCTTAATCCTATCTTCTTATCTTTTTTAATCTTTTGCTGTAATCGATATTCTTCGCATTTTCTCATTAGATAAGCTCTTAGAACTCTTATTCTTTCTCTTAGAGTATTCTCTTTAGCTTCCAACTGAACGTATTCTTTTGATATTTCAATATTATACGGTATAGGTAAATAGTCATAATATAGCTGTTGGTAAATTATTGCTTCTTCAGGTAAGAATCTAGCTTCATAAAAGAATTTACTAAAGCTAATCGTATATTCTGGTAGCTTATCAATTCTACAACATTTCATATTATTCAGGTTCATTATAATCTCTGTTTTTCTTTCTGCTAATACGTTTTCTCTGGCTACTAACCATTTTTCACCTAAAAATTCTTTTTTTAGTAATAAGTCAAATATCATCAGCATTGACTTCCAATCTGTCGCATGACTTAATACTTCACCTCTTAGCTGGTATGCTATTGACTCTATCCAGTATGCTGCTTTTCCGATTATAGTCTTTGATATTAAATCATACATATAATCTAGGTTTTCTGCTTGCGTACTATTCATTAATGCAATATACATTCCTAAATTCCAATCGGTTATTCTTCTTCCTATTTCTTGTTCATCGTAAACATTATCCAATTCTAAAAAATATCCATTATAGTTTACTCCTTGAGTCATAGATCCTACAAACTCTTTAAGTTCAGCTTGTTGACCTATAGGTATATGATCTGGTAGTCTAGTTCTTCTTCTCGTTACTATGTCGAGATTAGGGTCAACTCATTCTTCTTCAGGGTAATCGTTTGCATCTTCATTTATTATATTTTCTAATTCTACTTCAGTTTCTGCCTGTCCGTTGTATTCATTTTCTAAATCACTGTCAGGCTCTTCTTCTATTATAGCATTTACTCTTTTTCACTTTTTAATGCTTTTAATATTTGCTCATTTTCTTTTACTAACTCAGTATTCTCAGAATTTTCTTCTTCTATAAATTCTACTACTTGTAATTCTTGGCTAGTCTGTTTATCACTGTCACTCTGTTTATCCGAGCTTTCCTCAGATCTTTTATCGCTGCTAGTCTCATCGCTTGATCTTGTTATTTTTACTTTCTTCTTTCCTTTTAATCTTTTTAACTGTTCTGTTAAAATACGTACTTCTTCTCTAAGTTCTGAAACTTCTTGTTTTACTTCTTTAAGTTCTTCTTTAGTCTCTTTTAATTCTACCTTAGTTTCCTTCAGTAGTATTTTCGAGTCTAAATATTTTCTCTTATACTTTTTATATTTTTCGTACCATTCTTCGTTATTATTTAATCTTAACTTTAAATTTTCGGTTTTTAATTCTTTTATCTGCTGATCTTGTTTCTCTATTCTTAGAATTAAATATTCATAGGTAGTTTTTTCTACTTCCTTTAAGGGTAATCTTTCCTCTTTTGGTAATTCTTCCTTTATCAGTTTAGATCTCATAGGTTCGTATTTATATCTTTCTCTTTCTATAATCTCTTTTCCATGTTTTTTCAAAAACGTAATCGAGCTAGGTTCCATTAGAATTTTCCTTCTTTATTCAATATTACTAATCTGTCTAAGGTTTCTGTTACACCTTTTGATAGTCTTGGTTTAATCTTAGATATGTCTACCATAATCGGTATTTTACTCCTCCAAGCATCTATTGGTACAATTTCTGGTTTAAGGGTATTCGTTTTGGCTATAGTCTTTTCTTTACTAGTACTTGCTTCATTGTTAATTTCTACTCTTTTTCCTTCACTCTTTTCCTCTAATAACATATTAAGCTTTTCTAATATTAACTTAAACGTAGGTATTTCAGATACGTTCCATAAGTTAGTCAATTCTTCTCTAATCAGTTGTTGAGTTTTAGTCTGATTATCTTTTATTTCATCTATTCATAATAACATGCTTTTCATTTTTTCTTTTAGTACAATTTCTTCGTGTAACACAGTTATTTTTTCGTTTTGATTCATCAGTATTTAATAATTTCTAATGTTTCTCCTGATAAGACCGTCTTTAAAGTTTGTATATTCATATTTTATTTATAAATCTAGTTTTTTCTTGATCATTTATTTCTATTCCATTGTTATTTATCTTATAATTTATCAAAGTCAGGAAATCGCTTCCTAATAATAATTCATTAAGACTGTCGTATTTTATTACTCCAATGTTGATCTTATATTCTAAATCCTGGATTTTTAATCTTAAATTTATACTCTTGGTAATTATTATTTCTCTTTCATTTTCAGGGTAATTGTAGGTCTGTGGTTCTATTACATCACATTCTTCCTCATTTATTTTACTCATGTGTATAAAACTCTTAATCGCTCCAGTATTTATTTCTGCTATTCCATCTATTGTTATCATATTTTTAAATATTATAACTTTGATTTTTAATCTGTTGCTATCTACATTTATCAAGTCTATCGTCCTAGGCTGTATTCTTGGTAAATTATTCTTTAATGGTTCTCTAGTTATACTTAATCTAGATCCTTCTACTCTTGGTATTAATCTTCTTGATTAATTTGGTATCAAAATCCACAATTTCTTAATCCACATTCAATAAGCAATTTTATTTAGCACAAAGAAAATGCCTCAAAAGGACAAATCTTTTTTCATAGAACCATGAAGTGAAACAGAAAACCAAATAAAAAAATGCATACATTCAACAGCACCTAAAAGCCATTAAACACCACATAGCATAATACAAGAACAACCCCACATAGAAAAAACAAAGTCCACAATATCCTAATCCACATTCAATAAATTAAGTAACAGGACATACGCAGTGCAAGAAAATGCCTAATCCACATTCAATAAGCAACTTATTTAGCAGAACAAATCATAATTAGTGCAAGAAAATGCCTAAGAAAACTAAAATCTCAGTGATTTACCTCAAAAGACCAAATCTTTAGTTAACACCATGAAGTGAAACAGAACACCAAATCAAAAAAATGCAGCCATTAAACACCACATAACATAATATAAGAACAACCCCACATAGAAAAACAAAGTCCACAATCTACTAATCCATATTCAATAAATTAACAGAACATAATTAGTGCAAGAAAATGCCTAATCCAGATTCAATAAAAAACTTATTTAGCAGACCAAAATCATAATTAGTGCAAAAAAATGCCTAATCCACATTCAATAAGAAACTTACTTAGCAGACCCAAATCATGTCTACAACAACAATATACTTAGTGAAATCCCACAAAGTGGGGTCTGGGGAGGAGGGTAGAGCGTACGTAGACCTTACCCCTACCTTGAGAGGTAGAGAGGTTGTTTCCGCTAGACCCTCGGCCAGTGGCGGATGCAGGATTTTCACTCAGGGGTTCGATAAAAACAACAAAAGTTAAACATAAAAAATAATGTTGTCCCTGAGAATCGAACCTAGGACGATGGAGACAATTTTGAACACCCTGAACCACTTGAGCTAGCTTTTTGCATTTGTTCAGGATATTCAAAAGTTAATATATATACATAAACACGGAAAAACTACCCTATATATACACTGTAATTTTTTGCCGAGAGAGTTCGGGAGAACACCCTCCCTAACAAGGACAGGCAACTCAAATCAGTGCAACCAAATTATAAGTAGTGCAAGAAAATGCCTACTACAGCTAAAATCTCAGTGATTTACCTCAACAACAATAACATACCCAGTGCTCACAAGTGGGGTTTGGGAGGGTAGAAGGTAGAGATGATGTTTCTGATAGACTGTCGGCTCAAGAGGTAAAATCTTTAGATAAAACCATGAAATGAAAAAGCACACCAAATAAAAAAATTGCATACATTCATGTATTCAACAACATCCAAAAGCCTTATAAGAACAACCCCACATAGAAAAATAAAGGGTCAATGAAAAAGCAAACAGATCTTGTACCAAGACTTAAACTTTTTTCAAGAAAACCCTACAAAAAGGATCAAAAACACATACCAATAAAGACCCAGATGCTAAAAAACAAAGTAGTGAAAGTAACACATCAAGAAAAAACATAGGGACCATTTCAGTAAAGCAGAAAAAAGAATTGTACCTGAAGTCTCACAGAGATCAAAACTTTTTAGCCATGGGAGGAATTAGCAAGCACTACTGTTGACAGAGATAAAGAGACAGAGAGAGAGAGGGGAACCTACAAAAGAAACTGTGGAGAGAAGAAGCTTTTTGAGTGTGTGGAAAGAAGCTTTGGGGACTTTACCAAACAAAATACACTTAACTATTGTATTGGAAAGAGAGAGAGGGGGGGGGGGTTGTAGAACCTTTTTTAAAAAAAAACTATTCCGTGGTATCTCTATTGATGCATGATTAAATTCGAATTGAATTTAAAAAATATCACATTGTAAATGGTTCCTAATAAAGAGACTTTGTATTCAAGGGTCAACTTCAGTAAAAATGCTCCCTAATAAAGAGACTTTATATCCCGAGGTCAAATCCAATACCTTTGAATAAAAGTGTTTTCTAATAAAAAAACTCTATATTTCGGAGTTAAATCCAATACCTTAAATGCTTCCTAATAAAAGATTTTATATCTCGGGATCAAATTCGATACTTCTGAATAAAAATGTTATATGCCGAGGTCGAATCTGATACCTCTTAAGTAAAATTAGTGCCTAACAAAGTCTTTATATCAAGAGGTCAAAGCCGATACTTTTGACTTTGAGTATGGAATAAAGAAATAGTATTTATCACTGATCACAATTTTTGTTGGTGATAGCTTTTCATATTCAATTATTTTCATTGGTATTTTTATTCCAAACACAAGAATCTGAATCAACATATGGGCCCCTGCAGTCTCCAACCTGTCTCTCATGCTTTCACTTTCAGATTATAATATATATATATATATATATATATATATATATATATATAATAAAATAAATAAATATTCACATCTTCTGCCCTATCCACTTCATCCAAAGACTATTTTTTTTTTTTTTTGATAATCCAGATTTTCAGGCTTGCGCCTGACTACTTCACTGGTATTATCCAGACGTCCTGGAGGTAATAGCACCGGTCCTTCAACAACTATCACCAGGTAAATCGCGGGATGTGCTCCGGTGGCTTTTTAGGGCGTCAACCCATCAACGAGATCAAATTCCCGATATACAGAATTTCTTCGTGTATTTTGATGATAATTGATAATGATCTGCCAAATATTAAGATAACCTGTTGACGGGTGGATTAAAGGGAAGTGAAAAGAAAAAAAAATTGAGTAACTTTGACTAATATTATACATATTTGAAAAATATCTCATTTTCATCAGCAACTCCTAATGAAGCTTACTTGAAAGTAATTTCAAATTATAATCAAAAGTTAAAGTTAAAAAGTAAATTTTGATATTTTTCTTTAATAATTTAGAGAAAAAAAGGTCTATTAAGTTTATATTGGAAGTAGATGATTTGCTAACAGTAAGACTAACGTTAAGGTATGAATTGACCAAAGATGTAACACTTTGAAGAATTTGAATATGTTGAGTCTATTAAATTTATGTTAGGATTCTGTTAATGATAGGGGTAAATATGCGACGATTTGCTAACGATAAGATATGACTAGACAAAAAATGTAACGCACGGGCAAAATGAAAATTTTCATATAGTCTTGGATGAATTTGTTTCTTTTCCCCAAAAAAACGAGAGAGATTTTGATGAAATATTTTAAAAAGATATAAACCCCAAAAAAAAGGAAAGAAAAGAAAAAAGAAGCTAAACTAGTGATTATGGTCCAGATTAGGTGCAATGTTTTTGAGATTGGGTATCCATTTTTGTATGACAACAATGATTTGCAGTGTGGTTGCAGTCGTATTCACTAACTCACTTAGACTAAACCAAACATATAGACAAGTCACTTAGTTGACTGATGCGAGGTTAAATTAAAACGTAAAAGTCTACTTACTAACCAGAATTTGTACAAACAGTATGAATAGTCAAAATAAAAGGAGAAATAGAGAAGACTAGCTAAGTTTCTAGATTTTACGAGGGGGGTTTTATTCGATACAAATTAGAATTAGTTGAATCAGTGAATTTCAAATATCATACCGTAGAAATTAAAGATGTGGGCGTAGAGCTTTCATCTGCTTTTCCTCCTTTTTTTTCAGAGCTTTGCCCCATTTTCCAATCAAACGTTTGGATATGGACTATACTCCACGATGAGCCAAATGAGGGTATGGCCTTCCTTACCATCAGACGTCTTTTCTTGAATGACTAGGAGTGTTTAGTGATAACCTCTCAATTGTCTCTTCTACTACCATGGTTGCATCTAGAGTGATTTATACTAATCGTGTTCGGGGGGGGGGGGGGGGGGGATTGAACTCGGCAACTACAGGACGGACATGTCAATATGCCATGATATCGTTTGACCTCTTGCCTCTCCGATCTAATTAATGGATTACTATGATCATCGATAGGAATAATTGAATCATGACGATGATGATGGTAATAATGATAATTGTACAAACGTAATTCTTCTCTTTTTCCCCTTTTTCCAATTTTAAAAAACGTGTCAATGAAGTTTTTTATTGTTGTCATAGGCTGCTAAAAGTCCTCATGCTTGCGTTAGTTTTATCTTTTCAACACTTCTCCAAATTTTTATAAATGAAAAACACTTAAATCTAGTTAAGTTCAATTGTATTTGACAAGGGTAAAATTACACATTCATTCAACCAAAATCAAGGTTATTTTATCACTGCAATGATTGAAGCTTCTATTTCGGAGGGTCATGTGACTTTATCACGTCATGATACAAAAAAAAAATATTCTCGTTTTGGAATAATCTCTCAATATCATCAACAAGAATAATCCAAAGCCTATAATTATGAGAAGAGCATAACGTGAAGTTTAAGAGATACGCACTTTTGAATCATCTTGAAGGTTGTGCCAACTAAATGGAAACACAAACATAATTTAGAGTTAGAACGTGACGTTCCTCCCATAATCATGTAACTTCTAATCATGATATAAAAATTATTAAGAGATGGAATCAACGCTAACATCTTAACTTTCAAACAATAAAAGAATCACAATTTCATAAAATATATTACTACAATGCTATATATACCTCCCTAAAAGAAAATAATCAATAAAGTTTATCAGTATTATAACTAAAACACCACTCTTTATGAATAAAATAAAACTATTTTTAAATAACGAATTAATAAAATATGATAATTTTGAGACATAGGACAAAACATGAAGATCGACGACATGTGAAGATGTAAAATTCGACTTTGTATTTTTTTTTAAAATATTAATTGATATTCACACTCATAGTGTTCTCAAATAGTAAACATACAATACTACGACTTGTTATTTGAGTTACTTTTAATATTCTTATTTCTATAGATGAAAAAAAATATTAAGCATCATTCATTTATTAAACAATTCTGAGGGTCAGTAGTGTTAATTAAGGAATTTGACACATAATTTGTGCAAGAATTTTAAGGCGAGCCCCGAGGGTTGGGCGTTAGGCGTGCTTAGGACGTAAGTCTCGTAGAACTAAGGCCCGCATGTAAGCCACGATGCGTTTTGCTAGTGCCCTGCCCTGGAGCAAGTCCCAAAAATGCCTTTTAAAACACTTCGCTGGAATAAATTTGAAGCATCTCTATTTTCACTTGGACTTGCTACAACTTTGATAATTTGCCAGGTTCCTCGTTACACTTAAATAGTTGCTCTGGACTCTCCAAGAATGTTGCCACACCCGTGTCGGATCCTCTCAAAATGCACTATTTTAGGAAGATCTGATACATACCCTTCAGCATTTTTAAAGAGTCTGAGCAACATAGGTTGTAACTTGCTAGTAAAACGAAAACCAAATTGAAATCACTTCACAATATGACGGAACGCAAAGTTCAGTAAAACCTCATCATCGATCAGTCATCACCTTAGGCCAAATGGTATGTAGTTTCATGCACAGGTACTACTGCACGCACTTTTGAAAAATGCATCGCTTTTCATGAGAATATAACCCCAGGCTACCTTCTATTGGATCAGAATCTATCTCGTGGATGACTCATTTCCTTCAGAAATGGCAACAACAGGGACTTTTAGAAAGCATACAGATATTGGCGAGTTCAATCAATCTAAAGTGTAAAGCTCGTACTTGCTAATGTCATCAAGGTGGTCATCGAAATCTATAATATCCTTCCATTTGCCGGATGAAATGTAATCTAGAAGGACTACATTTGCTGATGGCTCTTTAATTTTCAAACAGCTGCTTTCATCTGATCCCACTAGCTTCCAACTCCTAGATGCATACTTGGTGTAAAGCTGAACAAGAAGCAAAAGGCATACATTAACGAAGAGAATCATAGTATATATCATGAACAATGTGAAAATTATGAACAGTCAGATTTATTGCCAACAAATAAGGGGGACCAAAACCAACATGGAGCAAAAACTAAATATTTTCTTCTTGTTCATGTAAACTTGGAGATGTAGGCAAAAAACAGATAATATTAACATGGCAAAGGCACAGAGCATTATCAATAAGTTGGAGCACATGTTATATTGAAACCATAGAGCGTCTCTATACTAATCATTGAGAACACAAATTAGTAAACTGGTAGCAAAGAGAATGCATCTAAGTGCAAGGTATTATAAAGTATAAAATTTGATAGTACTCTACTATCGAAGGGTTTCGCCATTGATAAAATTCTCCTATCAAAAAAATGATGAAGCATAAAATTTATGAGCTCAATTTTACTAATTTTATCAAGGATTCCTATACTAAGGTAAAAAAAAAATGATGAATGTGAATGTAATGAAATCTAAAGCTTGAGTTTCCAGGCCAAAGCTCAGTCTTTACTTCTTTAACACGAAGCCATAAGCTACTCGACCCAGACCTTTCTCTATTTTGAAATGCAGATGAAACAACCTCAAGACTAAATTTCAGGAATCAAAATTAGAAACCAAGTTTCAAGAAGTCCTGATTTATTGAAGCAACTTTCTCCTCCTATGCAACCTAGCATGGTGATAAATCTTCGTCTGCATTGCAATAGAACTATGTAAGATCCACCTCAAACTAAAATTCCAAGTCTCTTTCAGCCTACTTGGGTTGAAACAAAAGTTCATTTGGAGACTGTCAGACAAGAAATATCATGCCAATGGTCTAGCTATCTCGATATCATTGTTTCACTGAACTTTAAATAATTCAGTTTCTTCATTGAAAAGCTATGTTTACAAGAAGAAAAAGGGCAGCCCGGTGCACTAAGCTCCCGCTATGCACGGGGTCTGAGGAAGGGCCGGACCACAAGGGTCGATTGTACGTAGTCTTAACTTGTATTTCTGCAAGAGGTTGTTTCCACGGCTTGAACCCGTGACCTCCAGGTCATATGGCAACAACTTCACCAGTTACTCCAAGGCTCCCCTTCAATGTTTACAAGAAGACAGAAAGAAATATTTTCATTTTTGGAAGGAAAGCAAAATCCAGTTATTGTTTAAGTATGAGATCAGATGGAGACATGGCAAGGTAAATGTTCACGCAAATTAAGTCTTACAGCTCAAAGTTGAATATTGTGAATGTCAACAAGATCACAACAAATATTGTGAAGGGGAGCATTGGAGTAACAGGTAAAGTTGTTGCCATGTAACCAGGAGGTCATGGGTTCAAGCCGTGGAAACATTCTCTTGCAGAAATGTGAGGTAAGACTGCGTACAATAGACCCTTGTAGTCCGGCCCTTCCCTGGACCCCGCGCATAGTGGGAGCTTAGTGCACCGGGCTGCCCTTTTAGTAGCTTTGATAGTTTGTCAACAAGTATGTGAATAGTAGGTTGCATAGATATTTAAATAAACAAAAAGAATGAATATTGTCAGATTCAACAAGGCCACAACTTGTCTCAATCTAACTCATAATCTACGCAAACTGCAAGTCAAAAACCACAAAGTAGGTCACACATAACAAACAAACAAAAAACTATTAGCACACTAAGGCCAGAACAAAGTGCATGAACATCCATTCAATCAAATCTGGGCAAGCCAACTCAAGGATGTGCACACATCTGTAAACACGAAAGGGTATCCATTCCACTTCCATTATACACACAAGGAAGGATCACCATCTCTTGGTTTTCCATTTCTACCAAAACTAAGTGCAAATAAGAAGATTAATATTTTCTCCTTTGAGAGAGATAATCAGTAACACATCGTTGTTCCGAGAGCCTACATAACAAATCAAAATACCAATTCTAGAACTACTCAACATAAAACATACAACTTATGTTGAAGAACATAGAACAAACCAAGACGAACATTCCAGGGAGACCTTGACACTTTGATACAAACCAAAACTCTTCACCAGAAACCACATGATAGATGGCAGAATAATTACTTGTCCATCATAAAAAAGGAACATTTTGAGGGGAATGAACAATAGTAATACTAGCACAAGGAACTGATTGATTACCATCTGCAATCAAATCAAAACACCAGCATAAAACTCAAATGAGACAAAGACTACTATGGATCAGCAACTAATTCCATCATGAATCTACATATACCCTGCATCAAGATCACTACTGACCTTGGAAATATAATATTAATACTCCAACAAAACCAAATAGATTGAGGACTCAGAACTTTGTCAACATTTATCAGATGAAGGACGAAAACTGCTAAAATTCATGCGGTTAAAGCTTCAATTCGAAAACCCAATATTCTTGGCAACACTTCCTAGCTCGGAATCATCAAATCTCTCATTGGCATGAAAGTAACCAACGATACTTAAACCTTTATCACAATAATACTCATCTATCTGTCCAAATAAAACAGGATCAAAAACCTAAGTTAAACACAGAACTTAGAAGCAGATCACTGATTTTCACTCAGCAAGTTCGAAGTATCACCATATCCCTTACTCTTTTGTGACAATTGGTTCTAGTTTCATTTATATATTTATACAAACTTTTATATAAACAAAAACACATACTCTCAGAGGCAGATCCGAGATTTTAAGTCAGCTCAGAGTATGTATATATATAGGGGGGCGGATCCAGTAGCTTTTACACAGACACTACAACAACATACCCATTGAAATCCCACAACGTGGGTCTGGAGCTTTTACACGGACACTATATATGCATTAACAAATTCACTAAATATAGATAAATATTTGATTGTGAACTCGGTTATTATTATATATGAACTGAGTTCATTGTAAGAACTCGTAAACTTCAAATGCTAGATCTACCTCTCTAGATATATCTGAACACAATGAATGTGCAATAACAAATCCACTATATATATATAAAATTGACTGTGAACTCAGTATTTTTTCTATATTAACTTGAGATCGTTGTAGAAACTCATAAACTTCAAATACTGGATCCGACTCTATATATATACATGAATAATATATTCGAACAAAAAAGTTATATACAGTTCCAGTTGAACACAGTGAATGTGCAATATGAAGTTGAGTGATCCAGTAGCCTTTACACAGACACTATATTATGCATTAACAAATTCACTAAGAGCCTGTTTGGCCAAGCGGTTTTGAGGCCATTTTTTTTTGTTATTTGAAGTGTTTGGCCAATTAGTAAAACTGTTTTTAGTCTGCGGTTGGGAAGCAGAAATTTATTTTCTACAATACAAAAATATCCCAATCATAAATATATATTTACCAATATACCCATTATTAATCCATTAACTTCTAATTAATAATCTTTTATTTTATCTTGTAATTTTGTGTTGAATTTAGTTTATGGAAGGATTCTAAATTTTATTTTGGTTGATGTCTTTTAATATATTTAAATCACCATGTTGATATGATATCAATATTTAATATTTTTGTTGGTTTATCTATGTATTATATTAATTGAATTTTTTTATATGTATCTTAAAATTTTAATTATATAAAGGTAAAAACTTAATTAAAGCCATTCATATAGATATTTAAAATAATTTCTCTATATAAAATAATCTTAATAACAAATGTTCATTGATACTTATCCTTTTTGGTAATTTGACACTTAAAAACACTTTTTAAATTAAGTGCCAAAAAAAACTCGGTCCCGACCCCGCCCTTCCCCGCCATTAACGGTCCCTTTTTTGGTGGGATGAGGGACGGGACAGGACGGAACGATAGCATGTCCCGCCAATCCCGGACCGCCGTTCCCGCCACAGCCCCGAACCCAACTCAATCCCCAGTCCCGCCGGGACCCACCCCTCCCCTAACCCGGCCCACTGGCCACCCCTAGCTTTTACACAAACACTATATATGCATTAATAAATTCATTAAATATCTATAAATATTTAATTGTGAACTCAATTATCATTGTATATTAACTTGAGGTCGTTATAGGAACTCATAAACTTCAAATTATGGATCCGCCTCTCTATATATAGTTGAACTGAATGAATGTGCAATAACAAATCCAATATATATATATATATAACAATCAACTCAGTAATTTTTCTATATTAACTTATCGTAGTAGAAACTCATAAACTTCAAATCTTGGATTTGTTTCAAATAAAAATGTTATATACAGTTGCACGTAATATATTCAGCAATAAAAATGTCAAAGATTTGATTTTTATTTGACATTTTCAGTATATATATACAGAGAGAGAGAGAGAGACACAGAAAAATAGAAAGAAAGGTGTGTTGTTAATGGAGCTGGTAAGTTACTCTGACCCAATGAGTGAATCAAGAAGCTCTAGTCCACCATGGCAAGATATGTTTCGATCTGCTTCAATGAAGAAAACTGACACACAATTCAAGAACCATGAAACACCCCCAAAAATACCAGAAACCAAAGAGCACAAAGATCACAACTTTTTATCAGATGAATCTCAGGTACTATTGAATGTATAGTCATCTCATCTAATTGTTTGGATGGTTGTTAGTTGTTACATATTGTTTCATAGTGTATTGTATTGTTCTTTCTCCGTCGCATTTTAACAGGCATTTTAACTATTTTCACACCTATTGGGACAATAATAAGTAATTATAGTTTACTAAGTTACGCCTATTTAATAAAAGTAGATTGATTGTTTCTTCTTAAATGTTGTGTATACTATTTAATGTTAAGAGTATAGTTGGAAACACTTGACAACTTTAGTCTTGAATTCCTATGGCGACAATTATTTTGGGACAAATTTTTTGAGCTAAAGTGACTCTTAATTTGCGACGGGATGTTTGGATAGATTGTATCGTTTTCTAGTCGTTTCATAATGCCACGCACCAATAAACTTACAATACTACAAAGATAAAAGGATAAAGCTAGAGTTGTGATTAAAAAGGGTAAGGTAGATGGTAAAATAGGGTTATTAAAAGTAATAAGGGCTAGATGAGAAAGAAGTGATCACACCAAATCGGTCGTTACATAACAATGAATTTACCAATATGATACAATAATTTAAATAACAAACATTATATTTAAAGTAACAATACAATACCATAGGTAACTTAATTATATTATGTCTCAATACGCCATTCGCATGATGCACGTACATGGAAATTTGTTCACTCCCCCCCCCCCCCCCAATAATTGGATGTAGTAAGACTTGAATCTAGGACCTTTATCTGTTACTTAAATGTGTGAACGTCTAGTCTAAAGACTTAAGATGTTAGAGAAAACACATTTCTAATAACTTGATTATATTATGTCTTGCCAGGTAGTTTGGCGCTCTATATAGCCATGGCTCATGCTGGTGTTGCATTCACAATTTTCATTCTTTATGCTGTTGGCAAGTTGCTTGAAGAATATTTAAGGCCTATTTTATGGGCAGTGCTTTGTTCAATACCTTTAAGAGGAATTCAACAAGCCCTTGTTGCATTCTGGTCAGAACCTTTAAAACTAGGCCTTACCGAGACCATTTTGGCCATCCCCGTTGCTGTATTCCGGGTTTTTGTTGGAACCTTTGTCGATATTAGGGAAATGATTTTCAGAATTTTTCTTGGGAGACAGAAATGTAGAACCTTGAAGCGTAATCGAAGCGGGTTTTTTATGTTGTTGAGGTGGCTAGTTTCACTTTGGGTGTTTGTGATGGCATATGAGGAAATCGGTCTCTTTGGATCAGTAGCTCTTCTTGCATTGGGATTTATGATTCCTGCCAAAACTGTGGAGTCCACTATGAATGTCGTAACGTCTTTTAGGAGTCATAGTTTTCGTAGATTGTCGATATCTGCTTTCTTCACTAGATGGATATTGAAAAGATTGAACACTATTGTGGCAGTTGGACTGATTGTCGGGTTGAGTGTCGGTTCTTTGACAGGTACGATTTTCTTCTCTTATGAGATTGGAGTGGAAGGAAAAGACGTTATTGCATTGAAATCTTGTGTAGAAGAGAGTAACTATGCTGAGAAAATTGGCGTCAAACAATGGATGGATGAAAATGATGTCCCCGAGATGGTCGATAAGTACACTAGTCAATTGTACGAGACTGTATTTGACCAGATGGATAGCTATGCTAAGCAATATAATATGACTGAGTTTGTTTCTGGGATCAAACATTTTATCAGAACCCTGGTGAATAATGAACGGTCTACGGGTTTGTCATCCCGCTCTCGGTATACTCAGAAAATCATGAGTGTAAAAAGGAGGATTAAGGATCGTGAATGGAGGCAAATGTACGTAGAAGCGGACGCGATTTTCAGGGAATTTCTGATCACTAGAAAGGACTTGGTTGAAAAGGCGAAAGGATTTGCCCTTCAAGGCGCAAATGTTATGCAAGGCGTACTTGTTACTAGCACGTCTCTTTTAGGTAGCAGCATGCAGGTCAGTGGCGTAGCTACACAGATTGAAGGGCGATCAGTTGAACACCCTTCATCGGAAAATTATATTGTGTATAAATAAAAAAATACTCCCTCCGTCCCAATTTATGTGACACTCTTTCCTTTTTAGTCAGTCCCAAAAAGAATGACACCTTTATATATTTAGCAGTAACAATTTCACTTTAAAATGCACATTTTATCCATGCCCTGTCACACACCTTCACATAGATTGGGACAGAGGGAGTATTGTGTATAAAAAAAGGGAAGCCTGGTGCACTAAGCTCCTGCTATGCGCGGGGTCCGGGAAAGGACCGGACCATAAGGGTCTATTGTACGCAGTCTTACCTTACATTTCTGCAAGAGGTTGTTTCCACGGCTTGGGAGTATTGTATGTATATGTCAAAAATTATTTTTTGTAAATATATATTAAATTTTGAACACCCTCAGCAAAAATTCTGGCTTTGGCATTGGTGCAGGTCATGTTCTTGATCGGGAATTCTATACTTTCAGGAGCTGCATGAATTTTCAATTTCGCGTCTCAATCGATGGTGTTCTTTGTTGGGATACAATTGTTGTAGGAAACGGGAAGTAAGTAATTATTACAAGGATAAACTAACTATTACAATAAAACTGGAAATCAAAAACTTATCAAACTGCTTGTGTAATTTGCTGAGTCAAGTGATGACACTCTGTCTTTAAAACAAGATTGCCCTGTATATCTCCTTTTACGGTGTTGAGCAATAGTCTCCCAAGATACAACAGCAACTTAACAAATGAGCAAAGGAAACTCAAGTGTTACTCTTGAAGAACTTTGAGTATAGTAACTTTGATAGAGAGGAAGAAGATGAATTCAGAAAATCTGGAGTATTTTCTAAGTGTTGAGTTGTGTTTTCAATTGAGCCAAAGGCCTCAATTTATAGTGTAAGGAGAAGACCCCTCAACTAGCCAACTAATGGCCTTCAATAGCCATGTAATGGCACTTGATTGAGGGGTTACATTCAGCCAAATAATGGTTGAATTCATGTGGCAAGTAATGGAGAATCAATGCTCCAAAACTAGCCCAAAGGTCAGATTTTTCCAACTTACCGTCGCAGCATTCTGCCTCCGAAGCGCCGCGGCGCTGTGAATTAGCGTCGCGGCGCCGCGGCTCCAGTGACTGCCCAACCAATTAGCGGCGCCGGAGCGCCACAGCCCTTCACGGCTCCGCGGCGATTTCCGACTCGTTTCATCTTACACTTCGTACACTTCTTCCTTCTTTTACCAACGTGGAATACTTTGTCATTTGACCAATAACCGTCCATAATTCTATGTCTCAAACGTATTACATACGTACCAATATCTCTTTCACTAATGAAATTTGCGATACTTGGCACTACGTGTGCACGTGTGTAAAAACGACGTTTCCGACGTGCGGGCCCCAATTGTTCGAGTCATAAATTAATGGGATATACTTAATTCCACATTTAGTAAATTTCCAACATTCTTTTGGGTACTTTATTATCTTATCACATCGGAGTCCGGAGGAGCAACAGAACAAGTAATATGCATGCTTCCGATATCACATTCTGCAAGGACTCGATGTGTTGAAGTTCTTGATAAAGCTATTTCCGGGTTATTTTAGCAACTGCAGAGAATGCATTTTTTCAGGGATGCTTAACTTGGCTCTTGTTCAGATTACACTCCATACACTTTTTGTACATGTCGATTGTCCTTGCATTTATCAGTCCTCTGTTTCAGATTTTTCCTACATGGCTTTCGCCTATCCCAGCAGCGTTACAGTTGGTGTTTGAAGGTCGATATATATTGGTCATAAGCTTATCCATTATTCATCTTGTGCTTATGGATTATGGTGCTTCTGAAATTCAAGATGATATCCCCAGCTATAGTGCATATCTCACCGGTCTCAGCGTTATCGGTGGAATGACATTCTGTTCTTCAGCAATTGAGGTAAATAACAAACATTTTTGTCTCTTGAATTTCTATCATAAGTTTCCTCGCATAGTTGCCTCTCTTTGTTAGCATATATTGGAAGTTTTTTTATGTTGTTCCTCTATGTGACCATGAGAAGAAAAATGCGTAAGAGGCTTATATCGTCATCCAACAGAAGGCAAAAGATTGCCCCGAGTCTAGCATTCGACAGAAAGGAAGCTCTTACTATTGTTTGTCTTTTCCAACCGTTCGATATGAAATGAACTTAAATGAAAAAGTGGGTATTCATATATCCGGCCCCAATTTGTTTGGGATTGAGACGTAGTTGTTATTGTCTTTTTCAACCATTGTGGTAAGCAACATGAAGAGAAGGAAAAATGCTTCCTTTGGGGGAAGAAGCATACTTCCTTTTTATTCAACATTATTCTTCACTCTTTCAACCTTAGTGTAAGCCATGCTTATGATCTCTAGGAACTACCGATAGGATTGTATTTAATAGCGTTAGAGGAAGAGTCAGCTCAATTTACTTTAGATGAAATGGTGTCATCTATAGAACTTATGCAGCAATTTAATATAATATCTTAAAATTTTTATTTCTGAATTATGGGACACTATGAAGTAGAAGAAGAGAAAAATCAAATGCACAGAGAATGTAGTGATATTCTTTGAAGCACCCAAGGGTGTGGCCTAGCGGTCAACGAAATGAGTGAAAACCTTGGAGGTTATTGTTCAAATCCCGAGAAAAAAATGCTAGATGAGTAGTTTTCCCGTCTCCTATGAATTGGTGGGGAGAGTTACTTGGTACCTGCGCTGGCCAAAGTAGGAGGTACCCAGTGGAATCGTCGAGGTGTCCACCATTATCCAGAAAAAAATTCTCTATGTAGTGGCACTTACACCTTTGTTATTTTGTCAAGCAAGATAAGATAAGTAGATGATCAGCTAGCTGAAGAAATGCATGTGATTTTCCTAAAAGCATTAGAAAGAGAACGAGTTATTTTTTTCGTTTTATAGGTGTCGTTGTTGATATAAATTGTTCTTGTTATGTTATGCAGGGAGCGATAATGGGGCCACTAATAACTACTATTGTGATTGGATTTAAAAATTTGTATGTTGAGTTTGTATTAGAAGCACAGAAGGAATAAGTAGAACAAAATTTGTGTTTCCAGCACCTGTTGAAAACATTTCATAGCCATGGGAAGAAACGTTGGATGAAATGCTGCAACTTAGCTTGATCGTGAAGTGCTACAATAACACTGAATCTTTTTTTTGTGGATCGATGGTTGGCTTTGTTTCACCCTGTGATGGACTGTATGTGTTCTTGTGCAAATTGGCTCGACATTTGTGTGTGTCTCCACAATCTGTCCATTCGTCTTTCTCTGAAAATTGGCACAAGGTTTATGTATGTCTTCAAAATCTGTCAATTCGTCTTTCTCTGCAAATCGACTCGAGGTCTTATGTATGTCCCAAATGATCTGTCATTGTGTATGTAAGTTGCCAGCTCCTTTGTTACTGTATTTTCATGTGTATTTTTACTTAATATTTGTTTGATTGTGTTGGAAATTTGCCTTTGGTGGGAGTTGCGTCCAACCATCTTTAATGACTTAAACATTAGGGTTCCGCATGTTGGAGACTTTAATTCTTCACACATACATAATCTACTAAGTAAGTAGATGATCGTAGGGTCAAGGATCGTCAAATTTTGTTGAGAAATGAAATAGATATTGGTCCACGAAGTGAGGTGTTTGAAACATGAAAAATGTGGTAAAGACCAATCCTCCCACATCGATGGGGGAAGGAAGATTAACCCATGTGTTTGAAGGAGGGAGGACCTAGATGTGCTTTGGTTCGAGGCTAAGCCCACACGCGCGCCGCCGCTGCCCAGTCATGGGTCGTGGGCTTCTTCTGATATTATCTTTTTGGACCCAAATAGCTTCATATTTATAGTTTGGTCCTGAAGTTTCAGGTAAGTTAAATTGGGCAGAGAACTTGTGCTTTTGATGTTGGTTTTGGAACGTTAACCTCCATTAATATGCACATCAATTCAGTCATTACTTGGTTGAATAACTCTCCCTAAAAACTCTAATCCGTTGCACATCAATTCGTCATTTATTTTGGCTGAATTACTCCTCACTAATTGTCATTACTTGGCCAGTAACAGCAATTATGTGGGCAGTTGATAAGTCCCCTCCTTCCACTATATAATGAAGCCTTTGCTCATTTGTTGAGACAACAGAACACACAAATGAAAAATAAGATTCTTCCTACTACTTTCCAGCATCATTTCATTACACTAAGTTCTTCAAAGTAACACTTGAGTTTCCTTTGATCATTTGTTGAGTTGTTTTATCTTGGAAGACTATTGTCCAAAACGTAGAAATGATATATACGAGGCAATCTTGTCTTAAAGACAGAGTGTCACCACTCGACCCAGCATATCAAAGTGTTTGTAATCTCAGTTTCTTGTTCCAGTTTATTAAAATTTCAGTTTGTTGTAATTTCATTTTGTTGTAATACTGAGCAGTTACTTATTTACGTTTCCTGCACCATTGTAATCAATAGATTGTGTGTCGAATACATTTCTTTTGAGCCGAGAGTTTATCAGAAATAGGATTTTTACCCCATAAAGGTATGGGTAAGGTCTGCATACATCCTACCGTTCCAGGACCTTTCCTTTCCGCAGGGACCAAGAGATTGGATCTAGCCATAAGAAGAATGCTTGGTATAAATAACTCACTTCTTGGTCTTCGACCCTCGATCCTCTGACGCCCCGATCAGTGCAATGGGATGTGTCTATTTATCTATCTCTTGACTCGAGAGCAGGTTTGAAAAAGGATTTGTCAGTGTCTAGGGTTGGGCCAGGAGGGTCTCTTAACGCCTTCTTTTTTCTTCTCATCGGAGTTCTTTCACAAAGACTTGTCAGGGTAAGGAAGAAGGGGGGAACAAGTACACTTGGAGAGCGCAATACAACGGAGAGCTTCTCTCCGGTCTTGTCTCCTCACTAAGTGGTTGCACACACCTGTCTTACAGATAGTGTCAAGCACGAGACGGGTATTTACTTATTCTTTTTAGCATGTGCTAGTTAAAGGGTATCTGCAGTTGAATTCGTTGTTTTGATGGTCGGCTGAGGAAAAGGCAAATGGTATTTGGAGGAATAGACAAGGCATGATTTTCGTCTTGATGAAGTGTAGAACGGGGTTGTCTTTCCATTGAGCCGGGGGGAAACTACACTGGGTATGTTGTATATCGTATATATTTGTTTGATTGTGTGAAGAGAGTTAGTTACCACAATTTGCACAGTTTCTAATGTCTTATTTCCATTTTACTTAGTAATATTTTCAAGATATGGCATGCATGTACATTCTTGCTGGAAAAGAAATCCTCATACATTATTAGCAGCTTGGCATTGAAGCATTTTGGCCAATTCTTTCTATCAAAGAGCTTCTTCTCTTTTCCTTTTTTCCTTTCTGAAACTTAACTAATTCCACCCGATACTTGCTATTTCTGACCAGCACATGTATGATATATGCCCACTAATGCTTAGGTGAATGTGAAGAAATCATCTAGTATCATTTTGTCATTGAATTTGAAGCTTAGATCTCTACTATTAACTCACGCCTTTGGGTGCTTTCTATCAAAGAGTTATGAGTGATAGACTTTGTCATTGGTTATGTCGTTCACTTTAGTTGCGGATGCAACAAACTGATAAAATTGAACAAGTTACATACACTAATCGTGTGCTAAATTTTTTTACACTATATGTGAATTTTGTTAGATATGTAAAGCAATACGGGAAGTAAAAATATATTACAAGTGTTCGAAAGGATAAACAAATAGTCAATATTCAGAACTGCCGCAAGCTTGTTGAGTCTTGAATCTTGATAACTTGAAATCAAGAAACACTAAATCTGGATTGTTACAAATGTGGCTGAGTCGAGAGATGACTCTCTGCCTTTAAGACAAGATTGTCCCGTATATATGCTTTTACGTTAACGGACAATAGTCTCCCAAGATAAAACAACAACTAATCAATACTACAAAGCAAATAGGTTGATTCTGACGAAGAAAACAAACACGAAACGACTTGCTGAAGAATGGAAAAGGAAGGAAGAGTTTTCTATTTTCGTCCATTGTTTCTGCTCACGTTTTGGACAGAATTTGTGTTGTTCTCTCTTCTGTTTGTCTCTGTGTAGTATATTCTGTTGTCGTCTCCACAATTGCGCCAAAAAGCTTCAATATATAGCATAAGGGGAGGGACTTCTTAACTGTCAAGTAATGACCGTTAGTGAGAGAGTTAATCAACCAAGTAATGACTGATTTAATGTGCAACATAAAGGAGCTTTTAGGGAGGAGTTATGGGCAGATTAATGGAGTTTTTAACGTTCCAAAAACCAACCCAAGCGGTAGGTTTCTGCCTTTTGGCGTTCCCTGTTTTATCTTTCCAGAAACTCTAGGGAGCAAACTGTAAATATTAAACAATTTGGGGTCTATCAGAAGAAGCCCCACGCCCCGATGGGACGGGCGGCGGCGACGTGCGTGTGAGCTTAGCCTCGAACCCAAGCACACCTAGGTCCTCCCTCCTTCAAACACATGGGTTACCCCTTGGGGTCCCAAACCCTTAGCCAATTTTGAGACTTATAAAGAGAACAATTCTTCATTTTCCCACCGATGTGGTAGATTTGTCCCACACCATATTTTCATGTCTCAAACACTTTACTTCGTGGACCAATATCTCTTTCATTTCTCATCGAAATTTGACGATCCTTGGCCCTACGGTCATCTACTCACTTAGTAGATTATGCACGTGTGAAGAGACAAAACTTCCAACATGCGGAACCCTAGTGTTTAAGTCATTAAATATGGGTGGACGCACAAGGCAAATTTCCAACAAATTTAAACCCGCAATAGCAGGTTAGTTACTATCTTTACCAAATTACCAATTAATGCTTATAAAAAAAAAGTTGCCTATAATTACCTAATAAATTACCAGATTGTGAACTTTACACCCGAACATATAACATGAACTCAATCGATAATATTGTACATGGGACTGGTTGTACCTTTCAAGTAACCAGTGCTATGACAACTTATTAAACCAGGCATTTCACATTTACACATTTTTTTTCCATAGTAGGCGTTTGACCATGCATTTTCAAACCATAGTTTCATAATTTGATTTCAAATCACATTTGTTTATGCAATTTGAACATAACTTGAACTTCAACTTTATGTCATGGTTTGAAATCTCAAATCGTCAAAAAATGTGTGATTTGGGATACCAAATCATGATTTCAAATTTTTTTAAATATAAAATTTGGCCCATAAGTTTATATTTTGTATAAAAAGATCCATAAATTAGTAGATATATACCAATTGATCGATTTTATATTGTATTTGATATAATTGTTCAATACATAATTTATATTGTATATATATATATATACAAAGGTATGACTATGACATAACTTAAAAGTGTACAACATAAGTTTATATTTTGTAAAAAATGATTCATAAATTAGTAAATATATATCGATTGATCGACTTTATATTATATTGGATATAATTCTCCAATACATAATTTATATTGTATTACAAAGGTATGATCATGTCATGACTTAAAAGTGTACAATTTCAAGCTGCATATTAATTTTGTTATGAACTATGACTTGCTCATTTAGTAAGATTGCATAAAAAATTAAAAAAAATGGATGATTTTCACAACTTGTGAGGTTTTCATGTCACTGACAAAAGATACAACTTAAGAAACCCAAATCGTTTTTCCAAACAAAACTTCAGCTTCAAATCATATGACTTCAAACCATGATTTCAAATCATGTCCAAATGGCTCCTTAATCAATTTAAATCAGAAGAAGGAAAATGCATAGTGCAATCAACTCTTGAAATTTAAGAGGAACAATTTGAAACATGAAACCAGAAATCCTTATTGGCAAATTCGGGACTTTTGGCCCTTCTAATAGACAGATAAAAAGGAGTCATTTAGTTTAATCACAGCAAATGCATATTAGTCAATATGGCAACATCATGGTACTTGTAGTGACATAAAACTGAAGGTCGTTTGATGTTTGTTAACATGATAATACACACACATTGAAGAACGTCAAACTATGATGAGTAGAACAGAACAAAACAGTACAACTGGCTTTCATTAAATTGATGGGTACACATGAATGAACACACAACATTCGCCCAGCATTTTTCACTTCATGTATTTGTGAAGAAATTTCCGATGAAAGTCATTTCGGATAGTGTCATTGATGAAGCGCTTGGCTGCCTTCATTTCACCACGAGCTTGGTTCTTAAAAACCACATCATCATCCCACCTGATGATAGAGAAGCATATACGATAAGACATAAGAAAAAAAAAAAGCTAGAGAATCTTGCAAAAGCCAGATCTTAAAGACGAACCTTCGCTTTACACTGAACGACGCTGGCTGGTTGCTGTTTAACAGAGGGTTTCCTCTCAATAATTCTGCCTCCTTTGCTTTAAGCTCCTCTTCTTGATCTAGCCTTTCCTGCCAAAATTACATAAAGTTAACAAGTCAAACTACCTTACATGACTGGTTGGCTTTTTACATGAATGTGACATTGGTATCTCCCCTTTTAGATTAATATTAACCTCAATAAATGTAGTCTTTAGAACGACGAAATTGATAGCAAAAATTACAAGTAAATAAATTATGAGCATCTAACTATACTTACTTTCCTAAGTTTCTCCTCTGCTTTTTCTTTCTTTATCTGTTCGAGTTCTGCCATGAGAGCTTCTGTATCATCTTCGTCGTCGTCGTCGTCACTAATCTCAGGGAAAACAGATTAACAACTTATAAGCTCCTGAACTCACAATTATTATAAAGTTTAAGAGCATATCCACAAAACAAGAGAAGAAATCACATCAAAAAGCAATGGTAATATTTACTTGGTACATGACATATTCTATCAGTTTAATTATATATAGTATAAGAAAGATGATTATTCAAACGATGTGCCTTTTCTGGGAATATCAATCCTTAAGTTGTATCTGTACAAATACAGGAGAATTTACAAACCTCTCATCGCCATTCTTGACATCCAAATCAGCATCATCAGCATCAGCACTCCGTGGAACAATACGATCTTCAATCTCTCGTTTAGATCCTGCAGCAACAATAATCATCAATATATGGAGAAAGTTCATGGGTAACTTGACAGGAAGCCAAGACTAATCCAACAAAAAAAAGCCACTTACCTTCCAAAAAGAGCTGACTACCTTTCCTACGATCTCTGTCATCTACAATCAAATAACAATACAAAGTCAGGCATTGAGCAAAGTCAGCTTACAATTAACAAGTCTGCGGGCACGTGTGTTATCTCTCTCTCTCTCTCCTTTTTTTTCTGAAGGGGGTGGGGGGGAGAGAGTATGTCCAGACTTCAATTACCATTATAACCCTTATCTTTAGAGAAATGCCTCCGCTCACGGTCCTCCAACTCATCCAGGAGGTTCCTCTTCTGCAACTCATCCTGGGTGTCTTGTCCTTCCTTTCTGCGCCATACATGACAACAGGAAAAGAGATTAACAGCTTGGAATCAGGCTACAGATTAGAAAACAACTACTTCAAAGTTATTCATGTAATCTTAAATGAGAAAGCCTTGAACTTATAAATAAACATTTCAATTTCACACTCCAGGAAATTCATCAATGGATGTAGAAGTAAACTGGGCATTGGCCATTCAACCTGGTTCCGAAACAGACACATCCTGTTATCTTTTAGCTTTTAAATCTTTATCAAAACAAAAATCTTTTAGCTTTTAAATAAAATTGGAATGATTTTAAATTGCTCATGCTTTTCTTTGGGAAATTCATGATGCACTTGGGTCCTTATCATACTTATGACTCATAATGTTTCAACAGACTCAAAACTCAAATGAAGAATAATCATACCATTGTTCTGATAGAGGAAGCACATTGAGAACATTCATTATAGTTTTGACATGTATACATAAATCTTTTCTTCTATAAATCTCAGAGGTGGTTGAGCAATTCTTTTTGTTTATGACCGAGAAATCAGTCTGGGGCCAAATACTTAGGATCAACTGCAGGCCTTTGAAACACTGAGATAATGGGCCCACCCATCTACCCTTTCCCACTTAAATATCAGGCTTAGTTCGCATGATGCAGGGCTCAACCTTTTCCACTTGAACTAAGCCCTGGGAGCATTGTTGGCTGAGCTTATCTTACCAGTCTCCAAATAGGTAACCACCTCAACTTCAAAGTGACCAGTGTTGTTAAAGGTGCGCTTAAGCCTTGAAGCCCCGGCAATGTGCTTCACCTTGCTTTAGTGACGCTTAAATATAAGAGTCAAGGTGCTAAAGCATGTGCACCTTCATCAATAGATTCTATCTTTAAGGGTACAACAACATATGTATAGCTTATTATAGTTCTATTCTTTTGTACAAACAACTATTGTTTGTGCTTATATTTTGCATTACGTTTCTATTTCTTATTTTTCCTTCATTGGCGCTTTTTTTCGCCAAGGCCACGCTTTAATTGCGCTATGGGCTCAAATCGCCAGCAAACTTGGTGCTTTTCGCTTTTGACTACTAGAATAAAAAGAGGAGTCAGTAGAAAATACCCAGTGCAACTACCAACTAAAAGAAATTCTACTTCTAGAGAAACACAGATCAAAGTTGACAGCTATTATTCGGCTCAATGACAACCATCCTATAGTGATTAGTGCATGTTTACTGTTAGCCATTTCACAATATTAAAATGCAATGTGGGCGCGTGCGCGCGCACACACAAAAAAAAGCTCAGCAATGCAACTTAGATATCTATACTGAAATAGGTTGTCTGAGCCATAAAAATCTGATAGACTGCACTTGAATTTTGGATACATCCGTCACCCTTACCACCTCCCCCCAAATAATAAATAAATAATAAAGGGAGAAAAAACTCCAACCCACTTCGGTTCAGGTGGACATAACTAATTTGTTTTGTTGGGACTTGGATAATATATATGTAATACAGAATAATAGATCAAAGTTATGTCCCTTTGCCTCTCAGTAACACTCTGACAAAGTTAAAGTCTTAGCCCGAATTTCTGACAAAAGTTCCCAAATATTTTTGCTAATAATTTTAGAATCCTACTGGCTATGTATTATGTAACATGTAAACAAAATCAGCTTGATAAATAACTGTTAAAGTGAAATCACAGTGTGATCTCTGTATCTCAGTTATAGATACATCATCATCGGAACATCATTTTGATTTTAACAACTTTATTTTTATCTGGATTTTGAACAAATTTATTACACATTCTTTTGTTCTATCGTCCAACAGCTCCAAATCATACTCAATCAAGCAACTTCCCGAAGCCCATATCTCCTAACTCGGTAAGACACTGCCTACTATTAAGTCTCTTCATGCCCATTGGAAAAGATAACATATAAAGCTCCTAAACGTCAGGCGAACGTGAAAATAAAACGACAGGACAGGGCAAGATTACCAACCTGGGCTTTAATGTTGTGTGAGCTGCAATGTCTCTTGAAGAGTATTTTTGAGATGGACCAAATATCCGAGTTCCACCTTGTTCGTTGCCACCTTTAGCAGGTGCCCAAGTAGGCCTAGCTGCAGTAGTCATATCTTCTAGCTCTCCAAGACAAAATCTATCCAAAACAATGTAATTTTTACTCATAAATCAAAATCGGAATGATACAGGCCCAAAATAGTGCCAAACGTATAGAGATATTTATAGTGTTGACCCAACTAGTGTGGGACTAACCCCTTGTTGATAATAATAGTAATAAAAATCTACTATAAATAATAATAATAAATTCATCAATTGAAATTGGAAGTAAATGGCATAGTACTGATTGATGAAACTCGCAGTGGAGTGAACGCTAAACTAAATATTTGGAGACAGACTCGGGAGTCTAAAGGGTTCAGGCTGAGTAGGACCCAGACAGAATATTTGGAGTGCAAGTTCAGTAACGGGAGCGACCATGAAACAGGCGTGGATATGAGGCTTGGTACTCAAGTCATTCCAAAGAAAGGAAGTTTCAAGTATCTCAGGTCTATTATCCAAGGGAATGGAGAGATTGATGATGATGTCATACATCGTATTGGTGTAGGGTAGATGAAATGGAGGCTTGCATCGGGAGTCTTATGCGATAAAAAGGTGTCACTAAAATTTAAAGATAAGTTCTATAGGGTGGTGGTTAGACCGATTATGTTGTATGGGGCGGAGTGTTGGCCAGTCAAGACTTTGTATATCCAACATATAAAAGTTGCGGAGATGAGGATGCTGAGATGGATGTGTGGGCATACAAGGAGGGATATGATTAGAAATGATGATATCCGCGACAGAGTGGGAGTGGCCTCGGTAGAGGATAAGATGCGGAAAGCGAGGTTGAGATGGTTCGAGCATGTGCATAGGAGAGGCACAAACACCCCAGTGTGAAGGCGTGAGAGGTTGGCTATGGATGGATTCAAGAGGGGTAGAGGTAGGCTGAAGAAGTATTGGAGAGATGTGATTAGTCGAGATATGGCGCAGGTGCAACTTACTGAGGACATGACCTTAGATAGGGGGTGAAAGAGAACACGGATTAGGGTAGAAGGGTAGTAGGTAGTTGAGCGTAGTCCTGCTTATGCTTACATACTGGTAGTTGTAGTGTTATGATTGTAGCACTGTCTAGCTTATCATACTAGTAGGCGCAGTATTGTTTTATAGTTTCCTATCCTTTAATTTCTGCTATTGTATGTTCTTTCGTGTACTTTATTTATCTTATTTACCTACAGTAGTTACTGCTTCCTTTTTCAAGAATGTTTTATCATGGTCTATTCGCTTTTGTTACTCTCATTTTCATGCTTTAAATTTCTTGTCCAGGTCTGACAGTCTCTCTTGCTTTAGCTTGTGCTTATGCTTTTTCTTGAGCCGAAGGTCTTTCGGAAACAACTTCTCTACTTATCAAGGTAGAGGTAAAATTTGTGTACACTCTACCCTCCCCAGATCCCATGTGGAATTTCACTGGGTTTATTGTTGTAAATTGGAAGTAAATGGAGTCGACTAGCACGGATTTGTTACAGAGTATTCATAGATAGAGACAACTCCAACTAATTTAGGATTGAGGTGATGAAGATGATGTTCAACTCTAGCCCCAAACTGGAATGAAGACAGGTACAAGTAGAATGGTAAGATTCATATCGTTAATCCTAAACAGTTTCGTATTGAGGTAGAGTTGATGATGATGCAATTTCATCCATCTTTTTAACCTAATACCTTTGCAGATACCATATCTCAACCCTGCTGGCAGCTGTATGCCGAAAGAGATCGTAGCACTAGAACGGTTTGCTACTTGGGATTGAATATCATCAAATAATAACAAAAATAATAACAACAATTACTAATAAACTCAAAAACCTAAATCAAAATCTTATTTCTTTAGTGCATGCAGCTCAATATTGGTGGTAAAAGCGAAATTAAACATGAAACAAACGAAACCACCACAGGAATCTAAGGATTATGCTAGGGTAAAAGAAGCGACATACATATAAACAACACAAACATGTACTGAAAACCTAGAAAACCAACATCGTTGCATCAATGGAAACACTGATGAACCCTATAATAGTTCAAAGGGGAAATAGAAGTAAAAATACAAACAAACAAGAAAATCAATTACCTAACATCAGACGAGGAGCTATGGGGTTGAATAGCCCCAATTTGTTCCAGAGTATTCATATAGACAGCCCTAACTAACTTAGGATTGAGGTGATGAAGCTGATGATGAATTGATAATGTTCAACTCAAGCCCCAAACCGGAATGAAAACGGGTACAAGTAAAACGGTAGGCTTTGTATTGTTGATGACAACCATCACAACAATAACAAAGGAAAAAACAATACTTATAATCTCAAAAACCTGAATCAAAATCTTCTTTCTTTAGTGAAGGCAGATCAATATAGGTGGTAAAAGCGAAAATAAATCTAAGAATTAAGCTAATACAATACGTTGAAACACACAAACATGTATTGAAACTCTAGAAAAACAACATCGTTGCAGCAATTGAAACACTTATGAACCCTATAATAGTTCAAAGGAGAAATTGAACAGTAGGATTCATATTGTTGGTCCTAAACAATTTCCGATTGAGGTAGAGTTCATGATCATCATCACAATAATAACAAAAACGACAACAACAATACAAATAAACTCCGAAACCTAAATCAAAATCTTATTTCTCTAGTGCAGGCAGCTCAATATCGGTGGTAAAAGCGAAAATAAACATGAAACAAAGGAATCCACCATAGGAATCTAAGAATTAAGCTAATACAATACGTTGAAACAAACAAAAATGAACTGAAACCCTAGAAAAAAACATCCTTGCAGCAAAGGGAACACTGATGAACCCTATAATAGTTCAAAGTACAAATTGAAGTAAAAATACAAGAGATAATCAACATCATTGTCATCACAATAATAACAAAAACATTAGCATTCGTGTATCGTTGATCCTAAACAGTTTCCTGTTGAGGTATAATTGATGATGATCATCACAAAATAACAAAAACAACAATACTAATAAACTGAAAAAACAATCGAAATCTCTTATCAAATGCACCATATGAATCTAAGGATTAAGCTAATACAATACATAGAAACACACAAACATGTAATGAAACCCTAGAAAAACAACACCGTTGCAGCAATGGAAACACTTATGAACACTATAATAGTTCAAAGTAAAAATTGAAGTAAAAATACAAAAGATATAATCATCATCATCACAATAATAACAAAAACATTTACGATTCGTATTGTTGATCCTAAACAGTTTCCGATTAAGGTATAATTGATGATGATCATCACAACAACAACAACAACAATAATACTAAAAATTTCAAAAACCTAAATCGAAATCTCTAACAAACGCTCCATACAATACGTAGAAACACACAAACATGTACTGAAACCCTAGATAAACAACATTGTTGAAACAATTGAAACACTGATGAACCCTATAATAGTTCAAAGTAGAAATTGACGTAAAAATACAATAGAGATGATGATCATCATCACAATAATAACAAAACAGTAGGATTCGTGTATCTTTGATCCTAAACAGTTTTCAATTAATGTATAATTGATGATCATCACAAAAACAACAACAACAATACTAATAAACTCAAAAACCTAAATCGAAATCTCTAAGAAACGCACTATATGAATCTAATAATTAAGCTAATATAATACGTATAAACACATGAACATGTACTGAAACCATAGAAAAACGACATCGTTGCAGCAATTTAAACACTAATGAACCCTAAATAGTTTAAATTGAAGTAAAAATACAAAAAATTAAATAAAAATTACCTAACGTTAGATGAGGAACGATGGTAGGATCCGAGAATTTGGAGGTTCGACCCGAAATTGTGAGAGAAGAAGAATGTATGGAGGATATTAAGCATTTTTTCAATCCCTATTTACACATTTGCCATTGTCTTATTGGGCTATGGATATGGGCTGGGCTGTATGCAAGACCAGAAATAGTTAGATTGGGCTTTCATGGACCAAATAATGCAGTCTATGGGAAAGGAAATGAGATTTTTACCCACTAAATCAATAAGTAAGAATTATATACAAGAATAACATATGTTTTTAAAAGTAACAAATATAACAAATGCTACCAAATATGATATTAGTTATGTTAATTTTAACAAATGAATAGTTTCCTATCTAACCAACAACCAAACGACTCCTCGGTACGATTAAATTTTTTCTGCCTAGTTATCAAAAAAAAAAAGTAGGAGAATCATAAAGTCAATTGACTCAAATCTCAATAGTGATAAAAATAATCCCAAATTTTAGTAGCCAGAATTTTCCGAATATCTATACTAGTAGGACATAGCATGTATCTAATAAAACAGTCGAGGTACTCGGAAATTGATCCAAGCACCACATCATTTAAAATAGAAAACTTAAAGTAGGTAATTCCTACATAGAATTCAGTATATTATCAGTTTTCCACAATTAGAGGTCGTTTGGTAGAATTTTAGTTATTTGTTTAAAATTCAACACACCGTATGATGTTTGGTTATCGTTTCACACCTCGTTAAATCACTTAATCGAGATAAATTATTACATATTTACACTATGCATAACTAATACAATCATTAGTTATACACCCTATTTGATATTATTTTATGCATAGCAAATCATAATATTAGCAATGTAAGGGTTCTAATGCATGCATAAACATAATTAAAGACATAATAGCCTAAAGTCGCTCATACTATATAGTATGGAAGATATTTTTATAAAAAATATTTTTAAAGAAATTATGCAATACATAGTTTTTCTAACACATCAAACCAAATAGTATATCAGAAAATATGTCAGCATAACTAACGTTAGCACTCAGCATTACTAATATTGTTTATTCTAACATTATTCTTATACAACCCCTTACCCCATGTTTGGATGGTTGTTTTACGTGGTTCATTATTGTATTATTTTCTATAAAATCATGTTTGTTTCCATTGTTCTTAAAATTATGTTGTATTGTGTTGTAAATTCATTGTAATTTCGTGGTTAAATAATCATGAAAAAACTCGATTTTTATAACCACGGATTAGATGATTTTTGCGTGATTATGTATTTCATTTTCCCATAATACCCCACCTACCCACCTCTATCACACCCAAAACCACCCCAAAACCTCTCGCCACCCACCCGCCACCACCCATGACCACAACCACACACCCCCTCTATCACACCCAAACCCACCACCACCCACCACATACCACCCACCCACACAATACAATTCACCACCCCATCCTACCACTGCCCCAACCCCTACCACCCCCTCCCCCGCCCAACACCATTCATAACCCCTCACCCCCCCTACCTACTTATTTTTTAAAGTTCTCATTTTATCATTTACCTTTGTAGACGTGGTGTACAATTATTCATTTGTACAAGAACAAAGGTGACATCTAGAGTTACAACAACTATATGGATATCAAGCTGCTAAGCCGCACTATGAAAGATTAGGAAAGGATCGTGGAGATGAGGATGAGAAAAGGCGTGTCTATTTTCGAGAACCAGTTTGGATTCACGTCGGGTCATTTGACTACAGAAGTCATTCATCTTATTAGAAGGTTGGTGGAGCAGTATATGGAGAGGAAAAGAGACTTACATATGATTTTCATCGACCTCGAAAAGGCATACGACAAAGTCCCTAGGAATGTTCTATGGAGATGTTTGGAGGTTAGAGGTGTATGTGCGCGCCCGTTTTTTACCAACGGTCGTGGCGCACGGGCGTTTCCCCTGGAGTTGGTAAAATGCTTAAGGAGTCGCCACCTAATTATTTTACGGTGAATTAGGGCACCTAAAGGTTTAATAAAAATGTTGTAAAGTGAACTCCGATTAATGGTCTGCGAAACTATGTGATTACAGGTAAGGGTTCTCTATTATCCTAAAAGGAAGGGTTTAGGCTTCCTTTAAGATCTGCTAACTTGCGGTTATCCGGTCAAACTCAGGTTAATTATTATGTTAAGGAGAAATTGCATGTTTAAAAGCATAAAGTTAATTAAAAGGATGACGCAAGTAGTTAATGAAAAGATGCATTTCTTGACAATGTAAAGATTTTACCATTTTATTCTTTTGAAGAGTCTCGCAAAGGTGATTGCGGTTTTGAGAAATAAAATTCCAACATAAAATCCGAAAAGTATGCACGACATTGTTTATCAAATACCATGTAAAATTGATTTTGGGATAAAGCATGCATTTGTAAGGCCTTGTTTATAAAATACATGTGAAGTTGATTTTGGATAAAAGGATGCATTTGTATGTCATTATTTGTAACACACATATAAAGTTGGTTTTGGATAAAAGTATGCATTTATATGTCATTATTTATAAAATACATATGTTTGGCAATTGATAGTAAGGAGAAAAGCGAATTGTTTATAATGCAAAGAAGTGATTTTTTATGAAAGTCATTTTGAATCGCAAATCGGGTAAAAAAATAAAACCTCATCTGTATGATTAATAATGCGAATAAAAGATGACCAAATTGTTTTGAAAGTTTAAAACATGCATGACGCGCCTAAAATAAATAAGTTAGCGGCGATTTCCAATTTTAAACTACCCGAGCCTAAAAATAAATAAACTAGCGTCGGGTTCCCAATTTTAAACTATTCGATTAATTATTCATTCAACGCTTAATTATTCTAAGTGTCCAAACAATCACACAAGCATAGTAATTAAATTACAATACAAAACAAAAGGAAGGTGGAACTAAAAGAAATTAAAACGGTAATGGCCAAGGCGATGGGAGTGTCATCTCTTGGGCCTTGGGGACAAGTTCGGCAATCTTATCCTCTACCGTTTTTGTAGAACCCCGCTTTGTTGTTCCGTATTGTTTAGATATTCCTCGCAAAGGGTAAAAGAAAAGACAGTTAGAAATAAATAAATGCGAGTAAAACCTTCGGATCCGTATAAAACAATAGAAGTTTTGATTACGAAAGGCTCAAACTTATATTTTACG
This sequence comes from Anisodus acutangulus, assembly GCA_029783415.1. Classification (NCBI taxonomy): domain Eukaryota; kingdom Viridiplantae; phylum Streptophyta; class Magnoliopsida; order Solanales; family Solanaceae; genus Anisodus; species Anisodus acutangulus. The sequence goes on from CM056496.1 coordinate 1,258,912, forward strand.
CAAAAGAAATTTCATTCATGTCGTGGTTGCGAACTAGAGACTCGTCGGTCAATCTAATTGACTTGCCAACGCATGTTGTTTCTTGTATGTGATTTTATTACAAGTCTCATCATCGCCCTAGCCCTATTCCGAAGGAAGAAAACCGAGGGACAGCCTTTCAAAAGGGACATGGCCTCAAAAATTATTCTCATTGGCCCGAGTGTAGTATCATATTCAAATCAGTGACTTTGCCGGAGTATAGCAAATATGTTCTTTAAAAGAGTTGCAGCAGATCATAACAACATTAAATTCTTCAATAAGCACACATCAAGTGCAGCAACTGTTCTTTTATGAATAGACAGTAGGCAAATGACTGAAGTGCAGCAGCTATTAGGCTCAAAACACATCAGTAATATGGCCAAGATGCAGCAATTGACCTAGCTCAACTCAGAATACTCAACATTCAGCATCATTTAGGCCAAGATTGCAGCAACGATTCAGCTATAAAAATGCAGCAACGATTCAGCTATAAAAATGCAGCAACTGCAACCCAGGTAGCAGCAGCTACTTTCCCTTAAAGGGCAGTAGCAAAATTCTCTCATCAAGTGTGGCACATCAGCTCAAATGTAGCCCCAAAATACAGCAATCCCGGATAGCAGCAAGGGCACCAAAATGTGTAGTAGCCCACATCAAATATCCAACAGTTCATTAATGCACCTCAAGGATGTTCGGGATTTGAAATTCCCCGGTTCATGTAAAGAAGAAGAGGGATGCAGAATGAGTATCTAATGAAGAGTACTCTCAATAAAGCAGTAACAAATGAAAGGTAAGGCATTTCAATTGTTTGGATGAGTATCGCAACTTAGCCGAGCTTAAGCTCATCAAACAAGGACTAAAGTTCAAATTTTAAGTGTGAATTAGCACATACAAAGATTTAACAGACCTGGAGGTAAGTGAACACAACCAAACATATCCTATTTATTGGAATCTCTAGCCAACCAAGAGCTCCATTAAGTTAGTTAATAGAGCAAGGATAATTTCAGACATGAAATTAAAAGACATCAACCAGAAGTTAGCTATTTATTTAACCTAACAGAGACTAGGTGACATATTGTGAGCATTTTTAACATATTCAAGCCAAGTAAGACCTCCAGAGGCCAACATACACATTATACAAGCATTGATTTCTCTTAACATGTTCTTAACTTAAAATTGGTGTTGAATGGCATAACAAGGACACGGGCATGGATTGGCTAAGCGGAGTCTTTAAGAGGTTAAACATGCTTCTTAGACCAACATCATATGAACCAAACAATCAAGAAATGGTTAAAACAAACTGTAATAAACACATTAATTATTTCAAGGTTATTTAAGCAGGTCAGACAGGCTCAAATAAACCTTAAACTAGGTGCTAAATTAATTAGATAACTTGTATATGAACAAAACTTACCCTAAACTAAACACAACAAACATTTTTTACTAGCTAAACACATATGACAGTCAACACATAATGATAATAGCCAGCTAAGCATGCTAAACTAATCTGTGAGTAACCTAATCAATTTCAGAGATTCATACATGGGAAAACTTCCTTAAACTAACATGACATGTATTTTATCCTAACTAAGCATGTTGACAATTCCCTAAGGAGTAACAACAGTAATTAAAACTTTCTTTACACATGCTTGAGATCATCTTAACCTACCAAGCACCTACTAATATTGATTAAACATGATTAATAGTCATGGTGATGAACAACAACCACATATAACTAAACTAAATATGCTGGATAATGACCTAAAAGGGTCAAAGATCAAACAACCCAGCCAATCATGCTCAAAATGTCATGTAATGTACCAACAGTACCCTAATCATATTAACAAACACAATTATGAACACTAACTTTAATCAATATGAGCTAGACATGCTTAACAACCAAAATGATAACATTAAACACACCAATAATTGGTTTAATGAACACAAGCAGTAACCATTATAATCAGACATGCTTACTATGCTTAATAGATAACCTAATGATCCCAGACAGTGGCTAATTTAATCAAAACATACTTAATAATTAACCTAACAGGCTCAAACAACAATTAAACATGCTTAATCAACACTCAAACACATAATGTAAATTATACTAAGCTAATCAAATAGAAAATCAAAAGGATTTGTGTTTACTGACGGCAGCGAACCTAAACATACTTAATAATTAACGAATCGTCGACACCGCTCGGAGAAATTATGGTTGTTTCGACAAGTGAAGAACGAAACGCGAATATTTTGATAGTGAAAAGAAGGGTTTAAAATATTGGTAGCCGATAACTTAGAATAAATAGGGAAATTTCTGAGAATTGAAAGCCTATTCCAAATTCTTTGTGAAAATATTAAAAGAGATGGTTTTCTCCCTCTTCCAAAAAAAAAACCCTCAACACAGCCCAAAGGGCTCTATTTATATTTGAGAGTTGAGACCCCATAGAAGCTAGAATTTGAATTTCGAATTTAAAAAGAAGGGTAGGGCTGATGATTTCTGAGATTGATGAGAAATGGGACTGATTGGAGGCGATTCCAACCGTTGAAATCCATTGGAACTCGGATTTGTAAGCAATCTGCCATTGTTCTGGGGTCCGATGGACATGAACGTTTTTATCTATCGGGTCCTTGAAGGTTCGTCCTAGAAATCCATTGCACCATGCATGCTTTTTGCAGGTCGATATGACTCGGACGAGCTATTCAAAGCTCTGGGATTTGCAGAAAAAGGGGAAGAAGGGACTGAGGTGGTAAGTGACGGGACAAGGTGGCGGTGGTGTCGGCGTTTACCCGGTGGTTTGAAGGTGTAGCCGGCGGAGTGTGGAAATGGGTGTTAGGGTCTGTTTGTTTGAGATGAAAGGAGAATTACGGACTTTAGTTGGGTTTGGGTTTAATGGATGGAATGGGGAAATGGGCCGACGGGTGAGTGAAGTATTGGGCTGTTGGGTTGGACGATGGGTTTTGAGATGGGGAATTGGGCTGTATGGTTTTGGTTGGGCCGATTAGGGTCCTTTTTGGTGGGTTGGGGTAGAATGTTTTGGGTTGAAATATAAAAGGGAGTTTATTATAAAAAAGATGCTTTGTGAAAAGCGTAAATTATAAAGATAAAAATAACGATTTGATAATAATAAAAATATAATATTTGTGAAATATTTAATGCTTAATTTAAATAAAAAATGTGATGTTGTTTTGCGAAAATAACATAACATAAAATATTATGGCAAAACTATGATTAGGATATTAAAAGTCGAATGATGGTAAAAAATATGAATAATAATTATGATCTATATATATATATATATATATAAATTGTTTTGAGGTGTTAGAATATTTTAAAACGCAAACAGATAATCGAAAAATAGGGGACAAAATTGGGTGTCAGTAGTGTACACGTGGCGTACACTATGGCGATTAAGGATATGTATGATGGAGCCAAAACCAGGGTACAGACAGTAGGAGAAGACTCAGAGCACTTTCCAATGATGATGGGGCTGCACCATGGATCAGTTCTTAGCCCATTCTTATTTGCCTTGGTGATGGATGAACTGACACGATAAATTTAATGGGATGTACCATAGTGTATGGTATTCGCAGATGACATAGTCCTGATTGATGAGACTCGCATCGGAGTGAACGCTAAGCTGGAGGTTTGGAGACAGACTCTAGAGTCTAAAAGGTTCAGGCTGAGTAGGACCAAGACAAAATACTTAGAGTGCAAGTTCAGTAACGGGAATGACCATAAGACAGACGTGGAGGTGAGGCTTGGTACTCAGGTCATTCCAAAGAATCCTTCAAGTATATCGGGTCTATTATCTAAGGAAATAGAGAGATTGATGACGATAACACACATCGTATTGGTGCACGGTGGATGAAATGGAGGCTCGCATCTGGAGTCTTGTGCGGTAAAAAGGTGCCACCAAAACTTAAAGGCAAGTTCTATAGGGTGGTAGTTAGACCGACTATGTTGTATGGGGTGGAGTGTTGGTCAGTCAAGACTTCGCACATCCAAATAGATGAAAGTTGAGGAGATGAGGACATCGAGATGGACATGTGGGCATACAAGGAGGGATATGATTAGAAATGATGATATCTGAGACAGAGTGGGAGTGGTCGCGGTGAAAGATAAATGCGGGAAACGAGGTTGAGATGGTTCGGGCATGTACATAGGAGAGGCACAAACGTCCTAGTGCGGAGGTGTGAGATGTTGGCTATGGAGAGATGTGATTAGACGGGATATGACGCAAGTGCAACTTACTGAGTATATGACCTTAAATATGGGGTTGTAGAGAACACATATTAGGGTAAAAGGGTAGTAATTAGTTGAGCTAGTCCTACTTACGCTTACATACCGTTAGTTGTAGTGTTAAGATTGTAGCACTATCTAGCTTATCATACTAGTAGGCACATTATTGTTTTATAGTTTCCCGCCTTTTGATTTCTGCTGCTGTATGTTCTTTCGTGTACTTTGTTTATTTTATTTACCTGGGATAGTTATTGCTTCATTTTTCAGGAATGCTTTATCATGACATGTTCGCTTTTGTTACTCTATTTTTCATACGACTTTAAATTTCTTGTTCGGGTATCTCTCATGCTTTTGCTTTTGCTTATGCTTTTTCTTGAGCCGAGTGTCTGTATGAAACAACCTCTCTACTTACCAATGTAGATGTAAGATCTGCGTACACTTTAACCTCCAGACCCCACGTTGTGGGACTTTACTGGATATTTTATCCTTTACCTTTATTTGTTAATAGATAAAAAATAATTTATAATTAAGGGTTAAGGATATTTCAGTAAACTTACATGTTACTATACAATATCATACAGTCAAATCAAATAATTAAAATATCATTAAACCACAACATCCAAACACCTTATTTATCAATAAAGTACAACACCGTAATATACCTACTGTAATCAGGGAAACAATTAGGGGTGGGCATATATCCGGAAAATATGAACCGAATAAAAATCATTTTTAAAAGAAATCGAATACAATTTTTTTTTAAAAAAACCTATATGTTCGATTTATATCGCCGAACGTATCGATTTTTTCTAGTGGGTCGGGTCGGAGAATTTTTTTATTTTAAAAAAATGAATTTCCAAAACTGAAATTGACATTCACACATACAATATCATGAAATTTCGACGTTGAAATTTATTATGAATCGTGAGATGTTTACTAAAGAAAAAGGAAAATTAGAAATCGATTTGGGGGAAAACACAAATTGATTGGGAAAACGGACGTATTTCTAAAAATTGGCTGCGCGCGGTTTGACCGGCCCCGTTTCGAAAAAATACGCAAAATAAAAAAAACCCGGGTAAAACGGACATCCGAGCGTAGAGTTATAGCCATTTAAAGTTTTATCAATTTACAACTACTTTCTCTCACTACATTTTATGTCAATGCTTCCGTGATATGTTAATCAAGTTCATACCGCATGAGACTTTCATAAAAACTTCATAGATTGACTTCAATGACTATGATTCAAGAGATAGTAATAGCGTAAAATAAAAAAAAGATTAATTACATATTTAATTCAGTTTTTCAATTCTGTTCGTATTCAAAATTAAAAAATCTACCAAATCACTAAATCCTCGTTGGGTTAGGTTTTTAAAAAAAATGATTTTTTTGCCCACCCCCAGAAACAACCATCCAAACAGAGGGTTAGTGGATTGATGACTAACTCAAATACAATAATCTAATCTTCCACAATGAACTACTACTACTACTATGTAAGTGATACAAAATTGACTCATTGATTCCATTCAATAACAATACTATTATTATGTACTTACATAAAAAAAGTAGGTTGTTGCTGACAAATTACAAGTACTCTCACCAACTTTTCAACCAAATACAACACTCTTTGTTTTCTATATATGAACAACGACAATATTGCATTTCAAGATCCCAAGAAACACAACAATTTTCCTCTTTATTAGGAATTAACGAACACAATAATTATTATTGTGAAAAAATGAGTGATCTGAAGTTGAATTTTTTGGAGGTTTATACAGTATTAAAATCTGAGCTTCTTAATGATCTTGATTTTGAGTTTACTGATGATGCTCGTCAATGGGTCGAACGGGTAATTTTTTTTAATTTTTTTTTTTGCATTTTCAATCTTTATATTTTGTTTTTATAATGACCCAGATTGAGAAATGGACATAAAGATTTATATAGTTTTGGGATTGAGGTGTAGTTGATTGATTGAGCTGTTTAGGTGCATTTGATGTGGTTTCTTTCTATTGAAACCATGCTTTATATGGTTATATTTAGTTTTTAAAATGAACCAGATACAAAAATGGACATAAAGATTCATATAACAACAACAACAAACAACCCAGTGTAGTCTACAAGTGAGGTCTGGGAGGGTAGCATGTCTTTATGGGTAGGGAGGCTGTTTCTGATAAACCCTCGGCTTGAAAGAAAAACCGACATAAATATTCATATAGTGGATTAGAAATTGTTATAGAGCTCTTTAGGTGCATTTTAATGTGGTTTCTTTCTTTTTCCCATTTTATTATTTAGTTTTTAAAATTATCAGGATAGAAAAATGGGTATAAAAGATTGATGTAGTGGACTGGAAATTGATATAGAGCTCTTTAGCTGCATTTTGATGTGGTTTCTTTCTTCTTTTCCCATTTTGTTGCTCCCTCCGTCCCAATCTACGTGGCACCTTTCAAATTTCAAGATTCAAATAAGTCTTTCTTTGACTGTAATTCTTTTATATATTTTGAATTATCGATCATTGTGACTTATAGTAACTTTGTTACGTAGTTTCCAAATATGTAAATTTTATTTCAAAGAACTTGAAGATTTCATGCCCGAATTTATGTTCAAAATTAAATTCTTTTGACTCGAGAAATTCGAAATATGCCACAGGAATTGGGACAGAGGGAGTATTTAGTTTTTAAAATGACCCAAATAAAAATTGGGATATAAAAGATTCATATAGTGGATTAGAAATTGATATAAAAGATTTATATAGTTTTGGGATTGAGGTGTAGCTGATTGATTGAGCTATTTAGGTGCATTTTGATGTGGTTTCTTTATATTGAAATCATGCTTTTGATATGGTTATTAAGAAAATAAATCAGAGTTATTTTTTATCCTTCATTCTTTTGGGAAATTCTTTTTTTTTTTTTTGCAAGATTTTTTTTCTTTAAAATAAAGTTCTGATTTTTATCATTTTTAATTCATGCTGTTGAGTCCCACATGTGGTGGGATGAGGACTTGGTCTATGGTCCTGGGCAATCCTCACTTTATGAGCTAGCTTTTGGGGACCAGTTAGACCCGAGGTTCATTTTATTATCATAGTATATCAAAATTCTTTCTTTATCCGATGTTGGGCCACCTCCTTACAATCCTGCATCGATTACGTTTCTTTTGAGCCGAGCGTCTATCGGAAACAACCTCTCTACCCCACAAAGGTAGGGGTAAGGTTTGCGTATATCCTACCCTCCCTAGACCCCACTTGTGGGAATACACTGGGTATGTTGTTGGTGTTGGTGTTGTTGTATCCAATGTTGGGCGATCATATTATATTGTCCACACTCCAGTTGGTAGGCCTCGGTGTGCGGAGGGACTTGGTCTCCTTATATGCCCTCGGTAATTCTCAACTTATGAATGAGTTAGCTTTTGGAGTTGAATTAGACGCAATGTTCAAAATATAAAGGATGGTAAGCTGGTAATCCTAAAGGCTTATTCTTATGTTTCTAATAGGGAGTAAAGTAGATGATTGGACCTTTCATTTGACAGTACTTGAACTAAGTCATATTTTTCATCAAAAAGAGTTGGCCTTTTTATGCTAGCTTGGGGGTGCAAAAACTAAACCTTATTTGTGATTAACTGGACAAAGAAATGAGCACACAAGGATGTTTCCATTGCATCAGAAGGAAACTATTCTCGACTATCTCTTTTTATGAAGTAAGTTTTTTCGTTACTGGCATCAAGAAGATGCAATGTATACAAAAGAGGTATCGTTAGCTCCATTAAATATGTCTATGCTAGAACAGGGAGCTAGCAATGTCCCTAGGGCCAGAGGGAAAACAAAAATAAGAGAATAAGTTAATATTGTTAAATTGGTAGCTCTAGATGACAAAAAAAAAACTAGTCTGTGGGCTAACAAAATTCAGAAAAGGGAAAGGGAGCTAACATAATTCAGAAAACTAGTCTATTCTTTGACTATCATGAAAGGCAGTCAATATTGGACTGATAATGAAATATAAACTGCAAAAGGGACTAGTTTTACACCCCTCTACCATTTGCTCCAAATATTCACTGTAGAAGATGCTTGTTAAGTAGAAAATTTGATGTTATAAAAGGATATCCAATTTATTTCAAATACACCAATTGGAATCCAACATCTCATTAACTGAGAGTGTATGCAGTTTTTCTGGGTGTTTATGCTTTTGCAGGGGAGGAAGTGGAGAATGCTTGCAGATTTGTTCTTTGTTTTTACAAAGAGATAGATAGAGAATTAGTTAATATCTTTGTGACAGGGGAGCGAAGATTTTACTTAGACTAAGTGAGTAATTAGTAATACCTTCTGGTTCCGCTCATGCTTTGTGATTAGTAGTTAGTAGGCATTTGGCCATAAATTCCACATGTTTTTCACTTTATTTGGAATTTATGAAGTTGGAGTTGAAAACGGAGTTGTGTTTGGTTATGCTTTTGGCAAAGGAGAGAAGATATCACTTCATTTGGAATTTATGAAGATGGAGTAGGAAAACAAGTTTGGAGCACTTTTCCAAATTTGGAATCTAACTCCAAGTTGGATTTACAATTTTTAAAACATACCTAGTATAATCCCACAGGTGGGAAGGGTAGGGAAATTTTTTATAACCAAACACTGATTATGAAATAAAGTGAAAAATTATTCCGACAAAGGTGAATAATTCTCAGAGCCAAACGGCTCCTTAGAAAGAGATCAGGGAACCTATTACCACTTTTCTAAAAGTTATAGTTGAAAATGGTCTGTTTGGGTTATATCCTGATGCTTCATGCAACGGAAAGTAGCTGCTTTTTGAATGTTAGTTCATTACTTTTGATATGACAAATTTCTAACTTCATAACAGCAGGAGGACAGCTTATTTTCATTTTTACTTTTCCCCGAATTATTAAATTTTCTTGACAGCCAGTGTCTCACCTTGTCCTCAATCTTATACATCTAATTTGTACTTTTTCGTGATTGTTTCAGATGTTGGACTACAACGTACCTGGAGGTGGGAATGAAATTCTACTTCTAGCTATTCTAAAAGTTTCTACTGCTTTCATAATGGTTCATAGCTAGAGAGTTTTATTCTAAGTACTTTATACTCTCTGTACAGGAAAGCTGAATCGTGGGCTCTCTGTTATTGATAGTTACAATTTTTTGAAAGAGGGGAAAGAACTAACCAGTGAGGAAGTCTTTCAAGCGTCTTCCCTTGGTTGGTGCATTGAATGGGTATGCAACATAAGCGCTCTTATAGCCTGTTTGGCCAAACTTCTAAAATCAGCTTATTTTTAAAAGGGCTTACTTTTGATTAGAAGTAATTTGTGTTTGTCTATCAATTTGAGAAACACTTTTGAGCAGCAATTAATTTTTTACCAAGCTTTTAAAAAGTGCTTCTAAGTGTATTTTCTCAAAAGTGCTTTTCAAAAAGGTACTTTTGGGGAGAAGCTACTTTTTTCGGCTTATCAAAAACAGTTTCTGCTTCTACTCAAAAGCACTTTTTCTTCACCTAAAAGCTTGGTCAAACGCCTCAACTTTGAAAAAAGCATTTTTAGCCTTGGAGAAGCTTGGACAAACAGGCTACACCTGAGCTTGATCTCTAACCCCTAATAAACATTTGTTATTTTTCCAATTCTTCTGAGTGTATGGTTTGTGGGAATGTATGCTGCAGCTTCAAGCATATTTCCTTGTTCTTGATGATATAATGGATGGCTCTCATACACGTCGAGGTCAACCATGCTGGTTCAGATTACCCAAGGTGTGTGTGTGCTAAGAGACTACTGTGTTTCTCGTTGAATTGTTGGGCAATTATGGGTGTCTTCGGTATGGTGGAAAACATTTTCGAGAAAATTTTCCCATGTTCGATTGGTCAAAAATTTTGGAAAACATTTTCTCTAGAAAAACAAGTTCCTTAAAATGAAGGAAATGACTTCCCTAGTGGAAGTAGGGAAACGAGTTCCACAAGTGACATTCTACATTAATTGTGTCCTCCCCACCTTCCAACATACCTCATCTTCACCCCTACCACTCCCTCCACTCCTACCTCACATACTATTTGTCTAGATTACATACAAATTCTTTTAGGATAATTTTTTCCTTACTTACCGAACGCAAGAAAATAAGTAAGAAACCCACTTATTTTCCTGAAAAACATTTTCCACAAAAACATTTTCCGCCATACCGAACACACGCTATATCTACTCAGTAATTTGATTGTGGAAGTGATCATTGTTTTAATATTTCTTACAGGTTGGCATGATTGCTGCTAATGATGGCATACTTCTTCGCAACCACATCCCAAGAATTCTGAAGAACCACTTTAGAGGAAAGCCTTATTATGTTGATCTTCTTGAATTGTTTAATGAGGTGGGACTTTTTACACGCAAGGATGCCTCTGAATTGAACTTTTTATAATGCTGAACCTATTTCCTTTTTTCTCTTTAGCTTTGCTGACATGTTTTTACAGGTGGAATTCCAAACTGCCTCTGGACAAATGATAGATTTGATTACCACACTTGTTGGAGAGAAAGATTTATCAAAATACTCATTGTCTATGTAAGGAGACTTCATCGAGAGTTTTGTAAAAAAATCTGTTTTCGGTTGTACTTGAATTATTTAACTTATTCATGATGTGATTTCATGCAGTCATCGGCGGATTGTCCAGTATAAAACTGCTTATTATTCATTTTATCTCCCAGTGAGTATGATGTTCCTTTCCCAATTGAGTTATTAGCTTGTTACTCACTATTCTATTACGAGAAGATCTTCACATCTATTTCTTTTTCTGAACATTTGCTTTGTGTGGAGGACATCCCTTTTTTTAACTTGACACTGATGTTTTAAAACAATGTCAAATTTCTGAATCATCTTGACGTAAATTAGCCATTTGCAACTTTCAGAAAAAAATATTACCAAGCTTTTTATTTAGATTCCATCAGAGCTAACTTCACCCTTTTCCCTTTTATTTACTTTTAATTTTTTTATTGCTTTGTTCTCTAGATTCTAAATTATAACCATGACTTCAATAGTTCTGTGCATGCTTAGTTTGTGGTTGATCTTCCTGTTCCTCATAATGAACTCTCTGTCCAGATTAATAGGAAGGAATTACCTTGAGATTAAAGTGCATTTTATTTAAGATATATATAAATTACTCAATCAATATTTTCAGGTGGCATGTGCACTTCTCATGGCAGGAGAGAATCTTGACAACCATGTTAATGTCAAGAACATACTTATCGAAATGGGAATATATTTCCAAGTTCAGGTGAGGATTATGATTAACCCTGATGCATCCATTCATGATCTATCTTACACAGTAATAGATACCATGAGTTCCATGTGACAACATTTCCATATCTCACAAACCGATTCTTTGCATAACATATAAACTTTTAAGAGGGGTTCGGTTTAGATTTAATTGTTTCAAGAATTAGTTTCATAAATATGGTTGAAAAACATTATTTAAAAACACTTGTGTGTTTGGATTAGGTTTCAGATGTATTTGAATTAGGTTGATTTCCAAAAAGAAATATTAGATTAGATCTGAAAGAGTGCTTGATTTCATGCTTCTGAAGATAGGAATGAGAGGTTCGCTGTCGAGATGGCGTAATCCACTTTAGAAAGGAAAAACAAAGTTGTTTTTTGTTTTAGAAATACAAAACATTTGAAACCAAACTGATCATTTATCTGTACATGATGTGCACATAAACATTTATAAAATAGAAAAATAGTAGAATAATCATTCTTATTGTTAGCATTTGTTTTTTCGAGTTAAGTTTCCAAATGTTGCACATGACATCCCTGTACTTGTAAAAAAGCTGCATATTTCCCCCTAACCGGAGGTCTGAATTCACTCTCCTTCAGTGCAATCTGAATGTTCTGAGATGCCTTGCTGACACGCTAAAGACTGGTGTGACATATGGTCAAACAACAATTTTTTTTAATGGATGTGGCCGACAACCATATGTCTTACATTATAGCCTATCTGAAATGTCCATTGAATTAAGTTTGTTTCCCGAAATACCTAAGATCCCATCTTCATATATTCTTTCATGTTACAGATTCTGACTGAAAGCTTTTGGTTCTTTGTAGGATGATTACCTGGACTGCTTTGCTGATCCAGAGGTGCTGGGTAAGGTAGGTTTCATAAGAAAACAAACACTACAAAATCGTGAAGATTAATCGCATAGCTCTTTTTAACTCGAAAAAAGTAGAGATCTTATAACAATCTATCTTGCTATCAGATTGGCACAGATATTCAAGATTTCAAGTGCTCTTGGTTGGTAGTGAAAGCCTTAGAACACTGCAATGAGGAGCAAAAGAAGTTATTACATGTGAGCCTAAAAAAATCGCCGTCCCTTGTTTACATTCTCTACAAACAACTAGTAAGAGAAATTGCTATATGTAAAAACTTTGTTTGCAGGAGAATTATGGCAAAGATGATCCTGCTTGTGTTGCTAAAGTTAAAGCGCTTTACAATGATCTCAAACTTGAGGTTCTACTTTTTACTTTATATACTGTTGTTGCTTTCTCTCATCTTTTTTCTTTGGATAACCGTGGTGTCCGAGCCAACTTGCGTGCACCACGGCTAATTCCACAAGCTGCTTTCTCTCTTCTATTTGATAAGTAGTCATGAAGTTATATGAGTACTTTTCTTAGTAAAAAGTCAGCTCGAATATGGTATTTTGGCCAAAGAAGAATCCAAGATTTAAACTTAATAGCTCAACCTTTAAAGTTCTTAGCTGAACTTATTGCACTTTTCAAATTATGGATTCAGAATATTATATTTGTTAAAAGTTAGGGGCTCATCACCTATATATCTATGTTTCGTGTTGAAAATAGTGGGTTCGGTTGAAGTCATAGCTAATAAGTTAGATAAGCCACTGACTTCGGCCTATTCTTTTTCTGGAATTTGCAGGATGTGTACTTGGAATATGAGAAGAAGACATATGAAAAGCTGATCAACTCTATTGAAGCTCAACCAAGCAAAGCTGTGCAAGCAGTTCTAAAGTCGTTCTTGGCAAAGATATATAAGAGGCAGAAGTAGGAGATGAATTAGTGACTTTCAATATTTAATGTTTTAGAGTTATTTGTGCTTCTTTTCTTCGATTTCCCGCCCAATGTTGGATACCCGCTTTGGACCCCAATTAATTCGGATTCACGTCAGGTAGTCCCACTTTATGGAAAACGCTCTTCTTACCAAAGGCAATTTCATACTCAGGGCTCGAACGCGAGACTTCTGATTAAGGGTGGGGTAATACAACTCTACCACAACCTTTGGTGGTAATTGTTTGTCCTTCCAAAGAAGAAAACATGTCAGTATTTCATGGATTGTTCTCTATTTTATTGTATTGGCTTATTTTTACATGCTGATGATGAATTATTATTTTCCAAACGTGGAAGCCATATTATGTCTCGTGTTATTTATTCAATGTCAAGTAAACAGTTGCTAATTAGTATAACCAACTTTAAAACAGTCACATTGATCTTAGATTAATCCGTATAACATTACCTTCGATCCATTTCAAATGTCGTTTAAGGTTTTAGCATACCCATTGAAAATATTATTTAGTAGCAATAATCATAAGGATTACAGTAAGATCGATTTGGAAAGAGTAACTAGTGCCTTCTTGATGTCCTAAAAACCATACTCATGCCGTACCAAATATGGTTGGCTGAAACAGAATTTCACATGGACCATATGTAACTGTACATCAATCTCCTCCCCAAGACAACATAATTCACTTCTTGCATTTATAGATAGTTCCTTTTTTTTAATTATTATCACTTGCATTAATGGACTTATGATACTATATTAGTATTCATTATTAGAGAGGCAGAGTGCACAAGTATACAAGGGAAATAACAACAACAACAACATACTCAGTGAAATCCCACAACGTGGGGTCTGGGGAGGATAGAATGTACACAGACTTTACCTCTACCTTAATAGGTAGAGTGGCTGTTTCCGAGAGACCATCGGCTTAGGACAACCTATTCAACTCAACCACCGCCGAGAAATGAAGGAAGGTTGAATAGGTCAAGATATAATCAAGGTCAGCCCAGGAGAGACAAAGAAACACTGCAGAGAAAGCCCACGAATGACTCGGGTCCGCCGAGCGCGGCATCTGATAACCTTAATGTGGAGGTTGTGAAATTGGTCATGGCAATGAAAAACATGAATAGAGCTCGGTTCCTGATGGCAACACGGTCCAACCCGAATAAACGGGGTGTGGACGTGGAACTTTGGTGTGAGTTTCACGAAATTCTGGGGCATTCGATAGAGGACCGCAAGCACTTGCGATATGAGATGGCATACCTGCTAAGGAGGGGGCATCTGAAAGAATTTTTCAGCAGTCGATCCAAGTATGCCCGAGAGAAAGGAATTGGGACTTTGCGAGAGCATCTAACAAAGCTAAGGATGGTCAACATGATCACCAAAGGAGAAATAGTTGGGCCAGTATCATAGAGGCAGCAAAATGAAGAACCATCTCCATCCAAGAAAAGGAGAAGGGATGAGGCCGAAGACCCATCACATTCAGCGGAATGGAGAGGAGAAGCATCAAGGACACGTACGCCGATGACCGGGTAATTATCTCCAAATCTTTAAATTTAACGTTAAGCATGTGCTTGTCGATCCAGGTAGCATTGTAAATGTAGTGCAACTCCACGTAATCAAGGAGATGCAGTTAACTGAATAGATTATCTCGGTAATAAAAATCTTGATCGAGTTCAACCTGTCCAGTGAGACAACCCGAGGGCAAATCAAGTTGACCATTTACGTAGATGGAGTTTTGCTGAATGCCTTGTTCGATGTTCTCGAGAGAGAAATGCCCTACAATCTGGTAATTGGGAGGCCATGGCTGCATGCCATGAAGGTGGTCCCATCTACCTTTCACCAGGTCATGAAATTCCCGACACCATAGTGAATAGCCGAAGTACATAAAGATGTGGAACCTGATCAAGTGGACGTGATTGTGGTTGTTGAGAAAGACAGATCGATTGAGAGCGACATCTAGAAATTATAGATGCCCGACCTCGATACCAAATAGAAAGTCGAGCATAAAGAAGAGCGGGTGAAAAAATTTTGTCCGGAGGATCCATTTGATTAGGTACCCCGAGGATTTATCGCACCAAAAGAGGGATATCCACGTAGAAGATCTTGAGCTGACCTCCTTCCATTCAAGCTATCCCAAGGAATAGTTATACTTGGGCTCAGGTTTAAACCTTGAGTTTCGGCAAAAAATGATCAATTTTTTAACCGATAATATGAGTAGCTTCACTTGGTCGGGGTTAGATATTATAGGTGTCCCTCCAGAGTTAGCCATCCACAAGCTAAGTGTAAACCTAGATTGTCAACTCGTCAAACACGACTCATCAAATTGGGAGCAGTTCGAGAGGTAAAGTATCCTGACTGGCTAGCTAACGTCAAATTGTCAACGCGGTGTTCATTTTTGGGGACACGCTATTGGGTATGCCAGGTCATCTTTACACTATATGCTACATATGCTGGCAATCAGACAGATAAAACACAATGTAATTGACTTGGTGAACATGCTAGACATTGGAAGTCAATAAACCAAGAAACATGATACTTGCAAATAGGCAAAAAAACATATACACATGTTCAGGCTGTTCATTAGGTATGATGATGCTTCTGGACAGACAAGGCATGGTCAAGAGGGTCCTCAAATGCACCTTTAGTCTAACAATCAACATATAAGACATAGTGAGCTTGGTACAGGAAGCAATTAGGCAGTTCGTTTCAATTCATTTGCCTATAGACCATCAGTCCATTCAGCAAGACCAATCAAGCACATTTGAGGCTTCTATTGACTCCTTATTTCACACATACAGGTTCATTTCATATGAATGCAGGCATATCAGTGAACACCCAAAGCTAAAATACTTCCTACCTCTTTTAAGTCCTATGAAGATGACGAAAAGCAAAACATACACCTAAGATAAGTTCTTGCCACATTTTTTTTTATAGAAGATCTAGATAAGTTAGCACTCAAGAAATACAGGTACATGTTTAGGACTGGACTAAGCATAACATGATTTCCAGGACAAACCAAAATTACCAAACTGGCCAATCATATTACAAACTTCATTTAAAAAAACTCACACAGATCTCCTAAAATCCAGACACATATTGACACAAATAAACAACTGGACAGCTAATAGTATGAGGTATTCTACAAAGCATATCATGCTCTCTCAAACGAACAGGCTGAACCTAGATGATCTCGACTCATAGCAGTATTGAACCATAAAATGTCATAGGTCTCTAAATAAATCTAACATGAGATTTAGATGTATATTATCAGCTAGGGAAATAAAATATCACAGAATTAATCAACCATAACCCTTTCAAAATAAAATTAAAGTCTTAGCTCACTATAGGTTATTAGCTATATTATCCAAACCAAATACAAGTAGCTTACAAAATCTCACATAACCTCCTGATTAATTCATACAAGAGACTGACCGATCAAACACAAACCTACTGACTTCTCACCTAATCAATACTAATACGCAGTGCTTAATAGAAATATAAAACTTGGTAATCAATTCAGCTACAGCGTAAACCACAATCATCTAGATCTTAATTAGTAACTAATACCACTTTAAGTACATGGAATCAAAGGTGATACAACTTTTGTTACTAACAGTTCATATTAATCACACCACAATTAGCATTTATGTATTCAGCTATATACAAGCTATATTGAACTAAAAGGTGAGTCTAATAACATTCAAGGAATCTAAACAATCATTAATCTAAATATAATACTAATCAAGAACTGATAAATAATTAAGCATACAAATCTACTTCATCTCAGAACTAATTGAGTTATGTAACTAAACAATTAACCACAAAAAGCAGCTCAAGTATACAAGGGCAATAGTGGTTGGAAATTGATTTGCAAGGCAGACAACTAAAGCTTGAAATTTTCCGTTTTGTTTATCAACTACTGAGCTCAACACACAGTAACTCGAGCTTGACTCATAATCAGCCCAACTAAAGCAACTTTCTTTAATAAACGATAAATCCTTGAGGACAAAAATGCACGGTTTCAAAACTAGGTGAATGATAGGCCTACCCCCTACATTTCTCCACTAAAATAAACTTCACTGAGAAATCGAAAATCGAGCTTAAACAGCTACCACTGGATCGCATCACTACTCCCCTACATATATACAAGAGAGTAACTGATGATAGGGAACCAAAATTAAAATCAGCATTACAATGAATATGTAAAGTAGGAACTCCTATTGATCTTTGTCAGTTAGTCGGTCTATTCCAGGCCGTCTCTGATGTCGCAGCATTTCCATAATAGACCTGCTTCGAGGAGTCATCCCAATAAGCCTGGAAAAAAAGAGCACCATTAAGCAACATGGATATGGCAGAAAATGTGCAAAAAAGTCCGCACCATTCAAATTATGTCGAGGAACATGGTTAAAACTACTAGTCCTTCAATCACTATTATATATTCACTGCTATTATACAAGTGGTGAGTGCTCATTAGAAATGATGATTGATTTCTCATAAGAACAAGCAAAATCCAAATGATAGATGATAGCTCCAACTTATGTCAAGGAACATAGTTAAAGGTATTCGATGCTAACATCTGAAGTAATTTAACTAGTATGTTCCCTCAAACGTGGAATATCCAGAAAATGGAACATTATTGATGCTTTCCGCAATCTACCCCTGATTTCTGCACTTGCCAAGCTAAAGGCTAATTGGAATTTAAGGAACAAATTGATTGACAGACAACCTAACAAGTTTAAGCTGCAAGCACAAGTTAAATTTTCTATCAATTTTGAGTTTCCAACTTAAAAGGTTGTTTTGATATCATAAGGAGGTGATTCATCAGCTAAAACCCTCAACAAAGTCAACTGACGTTTTCTTTCACGATCCGATTTGCTTTCTGTCATACTCAAAAATATCAAATTAGGATGACATTCATTTTAATTTTTTATAGCTCACAATACGTCTCACCTTCTCAGGAGAGGAAGAGAATGTGGGCATCTGGATCGTGTTACCATACACACTAAAACAAAATTTCATATTCCCATGTAAAGATAGAAAACACCTGAACCAGAAGAATACCTTCCATCCAGATGGAAGACCTCTTGAAAGAACATCCAGATCAGGCTGCTCATTTTCTTCAGATGGTTGCTTTTCAGCCTCCTTCATTTTTTCAGCTCTTTTTCGTTTCACACGCTCTCGCCTGCATATCATCAATACAGTCAAGACACATGTAGAGAACCTATAATTTACTATTTTTAATGAATATGACACTGCTTGCACAATTGCATAAGTTAGCCTCACTTCTTTGAGTGTGCATCCATATGATTCAAGCAATAAATACATGCTGAAACAGTGCACATGGCAAGGGGAAGAGTTTTTTAACAAAAAACCCAACTCCCCTAAGATCAGTAAGGCCAGGGAAAGAAGGGAAAACTAAGACAAGTCCACTATTTCAAGAAAGGACAGCACATAATAGACAGATATTTTCTTAAGAGACGGTATAGTGCAGTGAAAACTAAATGATCAGAAGTGATACCAATCACCGCCAAGTGGCTGAAAATTAGCATTAACTTTGGCCTCCCCACTTGCAATTTGCTGAGCACGCCATTCCTACAATCAAAACAAAGTTAGATATACTAGAGGCTATGTTTAACCAACACCAAACTGCATATAGCATTAGCAGACCTCTATTTCTCGTTGTCGTTTCTTCTCCAACTTCTCAAGAGCACTTTCACGTTCTTCCTCCTCTGCGTGCAGCTCCTCTTTGGCAGCTTTCCACTAATGAAATGAATAAGCATATTATGAGAATCATTTAAGAGAAACTGTGGCCAAAACGTTCTAAACAATCTTCCAGGACCTGGGAAGGGAAGCACCATGTGAAGGCAGTTACCTTGTCAACCAAGCTCGAGACTTTCTTATTAGACCTTAATGTGGACACCACATCCACAGTCCGTTTTTTACGCAAAACTGAAGAGAAAAAGAATGCGAAATCAGAACAGTCAGCTTCATATCTATTGGAAAAACTCCTTTAATAAGCATGAGGAAAGTTCCACATTTCTATGCAGCAGAAAATGCCTCCAGATATTAATGACATACTAAAAATGCAAGAATTGCAACTTACAACCAAGCACATGCAAATTTAAGATTGCCCAACTTACCTTTCGATTGAACCTTTGAGGGGGCAGTTGAAGCAGTGGCAACAGCGCCAGCGACAACAGATGTTGAAGACACACCAACACCCTCCATTGCTGATGCGGTTCCTGTAGCTAGCAAAGAGGATTGTGTGGCAGGAACATCCAAAGATGTCTTGTCATTCTCCAACTTAACAGGTACATCAGCCTCAGATTTTGCTGATAAATCAGATTGTGACCCCCCGTTGACATCCAAGGATAACTTTGCATTAGAGGCAACATTTTCATGAACTGGTATAGCTGGAAGGCCAGAAGACTCTGTACCACTGATTACAGAGACAGGCTGCAGTACTCCATCCTGATGGCCATAGTATGCACTGGGGTCAACATGGTTGATCGCCACAGGAGCAGCACTAAATGTAGTTGGGATTTGATAATATAATGGGTGATGAGTAACAGCTATCTGGCCGTCAGAAGTTGCATATAAGCTACTAGCAATTTCAGGATTAGTTTGCCCATAGTATTGAAATGTTGAACCTGGATAAGCGAAGTTGTAAGGAAGAGGTTGAACTGATTCCATATCTGAAGGAAGAGCATGTGTGTGATCTAGAGGTTCATCGGGTGGTGGTGGCGGAAAAGGTTCATTATCAGGAGGTGGTGGAGGAATCCAGTCTTCATCAGGTGGAGGAGGAATGCTAGGTGTTTGTTCCAGGATAGAGGACTCCAATTTTGTCTGTTGCACTGACAGACTTGGTCTGTCCATTGGGGCATGATTTGGCGCATGCAGTGGATCCCCCACAGTTAAGCTGCTTGAAGATTCTGTATCTTCAACTTCCATATCCACATCCATGTCTACTTCTTCAGCCGGATGAAGCACTGTTTGAGGAGTTAAATCTTCATGGACGGTGACTCCAGTGGCTTCACCTACATCACTTGCATCACTGAAAGAATGTGTAAGTTAGACAAGCAGCAGCATAAGAAGAGAATATCGTATTCTTTACAGTTAAAATAACCAAGTTAAATCCAGTATACCTAGTGGCAGGACTACTTGGCCTCTCTCCATTTGCATCGTGTACATGATCACTGCCTCTGTGGGATTCATGACCAGCCTCAACATCATTCTGTTGTCCAGACAAGAATAGCCCACAAAGTTGATTTATTTCTGAATCTAGCAGTTTTATCTTCCTCTCGGAGTGCACCCAGAAGGGAAGCAATGACAGCCCATTACAGGCTAAGGACCTAATATCAGCTAGCCTAATCTCAAGTTCCAATGCATATTTTGAAATTCGATCATGCTGTAAGTAAAATTCAGACCTGTTGAGCAGGAAATAAATCAGAAAAAAACAAACAAGGGAATGAAAAGAAGAAAGGGAGAGGTGGAAAGATCCTCCTAGAAACTTTTCAGACATGCACAACAAGAAAAACAGAGAGAGTTTGGAATAAAGATCCAAGGAAAGGTACATAAAGATCTCAGTAGCATACCCTTTCATGGTTTCCAATTGCTCTAGCAAGCGTTCACAATGTTTTACCAGGTCGGACGAAAAGTCTACCTCAATTTCATTTTCTGGAACGTAATCTGCATCCCTATACTTTGTAGAATCTTCACCTGCCTCATTCAAATGACCTACCGGAGCATGATCTGGTTTCCCTGAAGAAAGAGATCCACCAGGAGAAGATGTTTCATTGCGCTGTGAATCAATTTGTTCAGAGCCATTCATTGTACCACTATGGTCCTCATCATTGTATCCTTTTTTATCATGTAAGTTGTCATCTATTGGCTGCCTGTATTCATTGATGTCGCTATAGCTGACTCCAGTCTGTCTAATGTCCATATCCATCTTTGAGGATTCTAAGTTCTCAGGGGTGGCGTTGCCCATGCATTCAGTTTCAGCAGTAACTTTCTCTTCTAACCTCAGTTCAGCCGCATGACCCAATATCTGAGGCACTTCCCACGAGGTCTCTCCTGTTACTGTGTTCCAATAATAGTACTGATTACTCTTTTCGTGCAACACCATCTTCCATCCTGCACTTGAATCTCCTAGAGCCTGTGCATCTGAAGTTGCAGGAGCAGTAATTTGCTCCAACACACTCAACTGTGCATGTAAATCAACTGAATCAGAAGCATTGTTTTCTTTAGAACTATCTTCTGCGGGTCTATCTGAAGGACTTGGTAGATCAGAGCCATTATCAATAGCTTTCTCTTCAACTTCCATAACAGTAGAACCAATTTCCCCATAAACATTATTTTCCTCGTCCCCAGCTTGCTTTCCCTGAGCGAAATGGACACAAAAACAAAACTATTAGATCAACTGCATGAAAGTAACTTCTCCATCCATCTAGGAAAGTGAAGCTGAATAGAAATCACAAATGCACTGGAAGTGGAGGCAATGTCAGGCTAACAAAGAATAGTAACCTAATCAGTAACCCAAAAGAATATAATCATTAGCATAACCAAGACAACAAACTGTCAAAGAAAGCATCTAAAAAAAAGTATAATTTACGTTTCAATACTGTCAATAATTGGAACTTTGGAGGGAAGGTAATCACAAATGTATTTGAAGTGGTATTTGCAGAGAAGTAAGAGGAGCTAAGACCTGGATAGAAAAATAACCAGTTGAAGCACAGCATAAATATGTGGGGGGTCAAACTGAGAAAGTTTGCATTGAATGCACAAACAGAGAACCTTTCTTTTTATTTTCAGGTTATAATTCATCGTCGATCACTGTTGAATCAGAATGCAAGCAACAAAATCCACTTTGCCAAAACAATTGGCTCATCAACCTACAAAATTATATGGCCAACAGCAAGTGAATAAATTACCTACAGCTTACCTTGTCTTCATGATCTAGAGAAGAATCCTCTGAAGCAGCACGTTTATGTCCTTCAACTGATTCCTCATCCACTTCATCATCATTATATTGCCCAAGCAGCATAAGAGGATTCTCCGGTTGTTGACCTGAGGGTCAAAGAGGAAATGTCAGAAAAGTTCAAGCCAAGTGATAGGAACACCCAATATATATTATAACAAAGCCAGTATACAATTTAGGGAAACAAATATAACATTAATAGAAGAAGAAGACTGCTGAATTTAGGATATATGTAGTTCACCACCACCTGTAAGCACATCATCAAATGTCAGAAAGTCATAAAAGCAAATAAAGACAGAAACATACGAACCGAGGAGAGGAAATACTCTTCTTCAATCAGAACGCCTTTGATGCCGCCAAAAAAGGGCATGATAGGTAAGACGTAATTCAATAATTGACTGTGGCAGGGGCTGACGGTAATTGATGACCAATTGAAAGTTCCCAATACCACAGCAGGCTACAATCTGAAAACATAAACTTTTGTGGTACAAACAAGATGTCTTGTACAAAGTAAATCAATAATTTCCACCAACATTATCGGTCACATCATGTCTTCGCTACAAAGATAGGTCCTTTTGAATAAAACTGACGGAACCCACCTGAAGACGATGGTGAATTAGGTAACTCCGCAGGAGACTTGGATTCTTCTTCCCCTCCAACTTCATCTTGGACAGAGGAGCCACCTAAATCTCCTACAAAGTTTATCAAAATGCTTAAGTGTCAACATCCATTGTTAAGAAAAAGCTTTTTCTATTTAAAAAAAGAAGCACAAAGTGATCAATGGGTAGTACAGTAATGCAGCATAATTTTCCTTCAAATGTTTATCCATATCATGTAAAGAGCACAAAGTACAAAAAAAAAAAAAACCCTATAGACATTTAACGTGACACGTGAAACAATTATCATACGGGAGTAGCTTAGGCGGATACAAGTACACAACAGTTGAAACAGTACATAGAAACTTCTTTTTCGAATAATCAATTGAAAAAGTACATCAACTTCCATTAATAATCTTCGACGAGTAATCAAGTTAATACAGCTAGGTTCAAATGCAATTAACTAACTAACAGAGAGACAACTTCAACAGTAAACAGAACACGCACAGACTCTTAATGATGCCCAAGAATTCTTGATTATAGTTTATTCAACATTTACAAATTCGTCCACAAATATATCCGGAGGGGGAAAAAGGAAAGAAAAAAGTTTTGCCAGCATCCATCAAAATCACTCTATTTTTATCCAGCTGTCAATCTACGTAGTTGTTCTTATTTGTCTTTGGAACTAACTATACTCTGCATAGCTCACCAAGTTTATTAGCCAAAATATGATATTAAACAGATAAATTTTCACCTTGAAAACCCTAGCTAAGCATAAATTAAGAACGATTATTCAGAAATTTGAATTTGGAACAATATGTACATGATAAGTGCATAGCTCGCCAAGTTAATTAGCCAAAAAACAAAACAAAAAAAAGTGAAAAAGCTCAAAACTTAAAGCTCACGAGTTTATATCGACTTCTCTATAATGCATTTATCAAAATCACTCTATTTTTCTGTGGCTATCAATCTACGTAACTGTTCATCATTTATATTTTAACGACCAAGTTTTATTAGCCAAAATACGGTATTAAGCATATAATCGAAGCATAAATTCAGAACGAATATTCAGTAATTTAAATCTAGAACAATATATGCATGAGAAAGATATATACAAAATTCTCTATTATGCATCCATCAAAATTACTCTATTTTTTCGCTAGATATTAATCCACATAACTGTTCATCATTTCGATTTAGAACCGACTGTGCTTCGCATAGCTTACAAAGTTTTATTAGCCAAAATACGATAATAAACAGGTAATCGAAGCATAAATTAAGAGCGAATATTCAGTAATTGTATCTAGAACAATATATACATGAGAAAGAGATATACAAAACTTCTCTATTATGCATCCATCAAAAGTACTCTATTTTTTAACTGAATATTAGTCCACGTAACTGTTCATCATTTAGATTTAGAACCGACTGTGCTTCGCATAGCTCACCGAGTTTATCAGCCAAAATTTGATATTAAACAGGTAATTTTTTACCTTGAAAAACCTAATGAAGCATAAATTAAGAACGATTATGCAGTATTTTTTAAAAGTGCATAGCTAACCGAGTATATTAGCCAAAATAATAATAATAACATGAAATTTTCACCTTGAAACCTTAGCGAAGCATAAATTCAGAACGAATATTCAGTAAGTGTGTCTAATCTAGAACAATATATACATGAGAAAGAGATACACAAAACTTCTCTATTATGCATCCATCAAAATCACTTTATTTATCTCTGGTTGTCAATCTAGGTAACTGTTCATTATTTGGATCTCGAACCAACTATATTTTGAATAGCTCACCAAGTTTTATTAGCCAAAATACGATATTAAACAGATAATCGAAGCATAAATTAAGAGTGATTATGCAGTAATTTGAATCTGAAACAATATGTACATGATAAGTGCATAGCTCACCAAGTTAATTAGCCAAATTTAAAGCTCACGTGTTTATATCGACTTCTCTATTATGTATTTATCAAGATCACTCTATATAGAGTCAATCTACGTGACTGTTCATCATTTATTAGCTAAATTACGATATTAAATAGATAATCGAAGCATAAATTCAGAACGAATATTCAGTAATTGTATCTAGAACAATATATACATGAGAAAGAGATATACAAAATTCTCTATTATGCATCCATCAAAATTACTCTATTTTTAACTGAATATTAGTCCCCGTAACTGTTCATCATTTAGATTTAGAAGTAACCGACTATGCTTCGTATAGCTCACAAAGTTTTATTAGCTAGATTACGATATTAAACAGATAATCGAAGCATAAATTAGGTACGATTATGCAGCAATTGTATCTAGAACAATATATACATAAGAACGAATATTCAGTAATTATAACTGTTCATCATTTGGATTTAGAACCGACTATGCTTCGCATAGCTTACAAAGTTTATTAGCTAATTTACGATATTAAACAGATAATCGAAGCATAAATTCATAACGAATATTCAGTAATTATATACATGAGATTTGGAACCGACTGTGCTTCGCATAGCTCACAAAGCTTATTATACAAATTATGATATTAAACAGATAATCGAAGCATTAATTAAGTACGATTAAGGAGTAATTATTATTAATTGAATTTACCAGAGGGTTCCGCGAAGAGATCGAGTTTCACTCTACGACCGGCGGCACTCTTAGCTGCAAGTTTACGCTCTTTTCTTCTCCCCATTGTGATTAATTCCAAAGTATTGGAAGGTTGAAATTGATATAAGTGAGCAAAAAACCCTATATATTTAAAATTGCATATAGCGGGGAGCTTAGTCTTAACCTCTATTTAACTTACACGTGAAACAATGGAAATTCGCATAAATGTTCTTATTTCGGGTGGTCTTTCCTTCTTGCCTAACATATTTTATTTTTGCTCTTCGCCTAAATCGCTAAGTTTCTGGGTTCGAATAACTGCTCAGGAAAAAAAAAAATCACGCATAGGTTTTGTAGCAAAAATAGGCCTATACGACAGAGGTTTTACATAAAGTAAACTTTTATTCAAAATTTGGCCTTAAGATAAATTTCTGTCTTATAGGCACACAAACTTCTGTTGATATAAGCCTAATTTTGCCAGAATAGGCTTATTTTTGTTACAAAACCATGAATTTTTAGGCAAAGAATAAAAATTAAAGATTCTAAATTTGAGGGGCAAAAATTAAAGACCAATGCCTTTGAAGTTTGAAGGCATTCCACACCAAAAAAGGTGAAACAATATCATACCGAAGTAGTAGCTTAAGCGGATTTCATTACACAACAGTTGAAACAGAGAGTTGAACGGGCCATGTTGTTATGGGCCAAAAGCCCGATGTTCTCCCTTGTGGGAGGGCTGGGCCTGTATTATTCGGCCTTTGTGGCACCAACAAAAATTTATGCCTAGAAAGTTGGGGCAAAGTTGTAGCATAAATAACCGAATTAGGACCTATATTTCAGCTATATACAAATTATATAATTTTTAGTTTCTCCTCCCAATTGATTGTATCAATGTATAGCTATTTTCAAATTTAACTTGCGAATATACAATAATTACAAATGGAAGGACTAAGCTTGTAACTGGATTTTTCTCTCTCTAGGTGCACGATACACTAGACAAGCTAACGTGCACTCCGGCAATGGAGAAAGGACAGGGACGGCCTCGGAAAATGAAGGAACAAGTTCCACATAAGATGATGATGATGAAGGAAGTTATTCTCACACACTCAGTGAATGCCAAACAATAATTGAGAGCTGACAATTCCAATGGAACAGTAACTCTGTTGGTATCGCCATTGCGAATGACACCACCGGTGACTGACTCGGAATCACGACCAATACTGGGTGTTACTAGTGGTGTAAATACGCATGCTCATGTATTACTTGGTGTGGGAAAAGGATCCAGTGCTACAGTACAACAAGATGCAACTCAAACAACACCAAATCTGAGCAAATACGAAGGTAATGTGTGGACAAGTTTGTTTCATAACACTAAATTGAAGGTAGGGGGATGGATTTGGAGTATGTTTCCCCAATTATCCGAGATGGTGAACCAGTTGTGCAATTAACTGAGGCAGATGTTGAAATGAGATCTGAAATTTGGAAATCAGCTGTAATTCTTTCACAACCTTCTATGCAGCTTCTGGACTGATAACAAATAGGAGCAAAAGTTGTATCTATTTTGGTGGGTGAGTCAAGTGATACAGGATCAAATTCTAAACTACACAGGCTTCACAAAATGAGAGATGCCATTCAGATATCTAGGTGTACCCATAAGTACTAAGAGACTCTATATTGCTCAATGTGAACCCTTACTTGAGAAAACGTTTGGTAAAATTTCCTCTTGGATTTCTAAATTGTTATGATATGTTGAAAGGGCTCAATTGATCAAAAGTGTATTATTCTCAATGCAAATCTATTGATCTTCGTACAAGCTCATATATACATATATACATATATACAACCCACATATTTAGTTTATAGCCATGTAGCCCATTGTATCATTGGTGTATAGATAATGTATAATTGCTCAAATAAGCTTCCCATTTTTAGATGATGAACCACCAACGCTATTCCTTTTATCAGACTTCTTCTTAGTGTTCCAAGAGTAGCAAAACAAACTGTTCATTCTTCCTATTTCCACCTTCCACCATTTCTTTCTTTTTTGCATAAAAGATAAATCCCACTTTACCTAACAACCTTTGTCTAATGCTATAGTCCAAAGGTCTATCTCACTATATACACAAATTTCTTGTAGGTAAAGTGCTACAAAATTGAGATTTTCAGTCTATGTTTTCTGGAAAAAAATTGAGATAAGATTTTAAATAAATTAAAATTTAAATGATCGAGATTTTCCGAGGAAAGGAGAAAATGGTGGATCGAGCAACGTGTGAGGGAAATGACAAGTAGATTTGGAGAAGAAAGGTACATATAGGTAAAAAGGTGGGTACTTGGGCTATATGTGGTAAATTAGATTGTCGAGGTTACCCTGAAAACAAAACAAAATCAAGCGTAACATGGTCACAACAACTTAAAGACTAACACAAGACTCTCTAAAATGCACTCTAAAACAGTACTTAAACAGACTTAACAAACACCCCCAAACTTAACTTTTACTCGCCCTCCAGTAAAGAACTCTAGACACTCTAAAAACAAAATAAAAAAAATAAACTCTAAAATGAATCAAGTCAATAACAGTAGATCAAGCCTCAAAAATCATGAATACCATGCAATATAATCCTTAGAACATTATAGCCATCATTTTGCAATCTAGAATATCAAGTCAAATATTACTCAAATTCACTTAAAATCATCAAATACATATTGCAACCCAACCATGATCATTAAATAAACAAGTACTCAACTCAGTTTATACAAATCGAATTCTCACCAACAATCCATAATCTCATAGGCTTGCTAACTTGCTACTCTCCACTAATTTAGACAACACATGCTCAAGAATCAATAGGACTTTTATAGGTTATAATGATAGGCTCAGGCACGGGTAGATAAAATGTCATTTAGGCTCAAAATTACCATAAGCATATAAACCAATCAACCAAACTCACTATCTACGTTACAAACCAACAACAATCCCCAATTTTTGTTTACCCAATTTTTCTTTTCTTTTCGCACTACACCCCCAAACTTGTTTTTCAATGTATGTACAAGGAGAGTGTAGTTTATTTCCCTTTTTCTTTTTAAAAATTTTTTCTCAATCATTTACTCTTCTATTGATAGCACCCAATTTAAAATACCAATTACAAAGTATCAATCCCCAATGATATACTTATATGCTCATGGTAAAATTCAAGGGAAGAAAAAATAGTAAAGGGTTTCAAGTAGGCTAAGAATAGGCGTCAATCAACGAATGATTACTTAAGGCTCAAAAAGGGTATTAAATTAGTCGAGGTTGGCTTGAAAGGCTCAATCGTTCCAAAAATGGCCTAAATCATCCTCCTAAGCATGCATCATCTATGATTTCGTCTCAAGTAGCAAGCAAGCAAGTTCTAGAATTTTCCACCATCTTTCCTCAATTCCACATTCAATAATGCATAAACCGAACATTTGAGTACAAGAAATTCAACAATCATGGTCAAGTTTTCATCTTTATTAATAACCAAAAGCAAACTCAAGAAACATCCAACTTAAGCACACATATTTCTCAATTCATAGCTGTCAATTCCATGAAATTATATTACACCGCATTCACTCAATCTCCTCAGCTATTATTATCAACTTGATTCACTGGCACATGACACTAAATTTAATTATCCAACTAAGACACTAACAACAAACAAACAACTAAACACAACACTAATAACACATACTCTTCCCCCAAACTTATTTAACACATTGTCCCTAATGTGAAAAAGAAAGAAAAAGAAGGGAGACATACCAAAACTCTGACAAGCGATCTCAAAATGGTGGTGGTGGCGATGGCGATGGCGGAAGTAACATCGCAGTTTCGTCCAGACAGTGCCGTGAATCTAACAATTTTAGCCCAAGCGATGCGGCTCTTCAAACACACAAAAAAAAAATCAAACTTTCAGCCTCCCAAGCGTCGCGGCTCTTATGGAAGCGCTGCGGCGATTTTTTAATTTTTTTTTTAATTTTTTTTTTATGAAGAATCGAAACAAAACAAATAAAATGTTGGGATGCCTCCCAATAGAGCTGTCGTTAACGTTATTTAGCCGGACGCTGAACACCATCACTGTCATCTTCCTCAGATTGTGTTAGCGCCACCTCAAGAGCGTCAGTTCTTATGCTCTTCTCAGAAACAACCCCATCAATCATATCAATTGAAAAGCAATTGTCACTTGCTCTATGATAAGATATCGACTTGAACACATTGAAAATCACATATTCGCCATGAACTAGGAATCTCAACTCACCATTCTGAACATCAATAAGTGTTTGCCCCGTGGTTAAAAATGGTCTCCCAAGGATTATAGGCACATCAACATCCTCTTCCATGTCAAGAATAATAAAGTCAGCAGAAAAAATGAATTTATCCACTTTAAATAACACATCTTCAACAATACTCCGTGAATGCTTCAATGAACGGTCTGCCAACTGTAAAGTCACTGTTGTAGGCCTAGCTTCGCCCACACCAAGTCTACGAAACACAGACAAAGGCATCAAATTTATACTTGCCCCCAAATCACACAAGGCATGTTTGCATTCAAAATTCTCGATAGTGTAGGGAATAATGAAGCTCCATGGATCTCTCAACTTCTGGAGAAGCTTCTTTTGCAAAATGGCGTTGCACTCTTCAGTTAAAGTCACCGTTTCATAATCTCCCATCTTTCTTTTTTAAGAGAGAATTTCCTTCATAAATTTCACGTAACTGTCATTTGCTCTAAGGCCTCAACAAAGGGAATGTTGATGTGCAACTTCTTGAACACCTCTAAAAACTTGAAAAATTGTTTATCAAGAGAATTTTTCCGAAGTCTTTGAGGGTATGGAATTCTGATTTGAGAATCAACAATAGCCGCTGGTGGTGCCTTTTCTGTACTAGGGTGGTCTGCAGTAACTCCCTCTTTCTCTAAACCAAATATCTCTCCCAAGTTGTCATTCTTTTCAACATGTGGTTTGGGTGTAGACTGCTCAACTTGTTTAACACTTCTTAAAGTGATGGCGTGGCACTGCTCCTTAGGGTTCACAACATTTTGTTATGCATATTCCCTTGAGGTCTATTATTCAACATGTTTGCTAACTTCCCACGTGTGTCTCCAAATTCCGAATAGAGGATCTTGTCTCTGTCATGAACTGAGTATGGGTATTAGTGAGAGTCAACAAAGATATTTGCAATTCATTAGTGTCGCACCATTTGACTGCCAAGCCAGGCAGCTATGGCATCGATTGCCTCCGGATTGGATAAAATGCTTGCTTGAGGAGTCGCCACCTAATTATTCTAAGGTGAATTAGGGCACCGAATGTTTAACTAAAAAGCGTAAATAACTCCAATTTTGTGATCTACAAACTAATGAAATTCAATAAGGGTTCTTTATTATCCTAAAGGGAAGGGGTTAGGCATCCTTTAAGATCCGCTAACTGCGGTTATCCGATCAAATTGAGGTTAATTGCTATGCTTAAGAAAAAGTGCATGTTTTACAAGTATAAAAAAATAATATTGCAAGTATTTAATGAAATGATGCATTGTACCCATAAGCGTGCATTGTATGACAATAATATACATGTAAAGCTAAAAAAAGAGAATATGAATATGCATTAAGTATGAAAATTGATAAAGATGTATGCAATGTGATTTCTTATGGGCGACGGGCCTAAAAATATATAAACTAGCGATTAATCGATTTTAAAACTAACTGAGCCTAAAAATAAACAAACTAGCGACAGTTTCAAGTTTTAGACTACCCTATTAATTAATTCTACGTCTACCTATTCTAAATATTTCAATAATTTCCACGAGTACAATAATATTACAATACAAAATGGAATAAAGTTTGAATTAAAGAAAGTAAAGACAACAACAAAATAAATAATCTCAGGGTTATTTGCCTTCTTTGACTTTATCTTTGCAAGTCATTCCAGAATAAAGCTGTTAGAAACAATTAAATATACATAGCCGGATCGCGTCCAAAACAATAAATGTTTTGATTACGGAGGGCTCAGACTTAAATTTTGAAAGATCATTCCAATCACGTCGTGGTTGCGAACATATGACTTCGTTGGTCATTTTAGTTGCCTTGCCTATCGAACATGTTGGTCTCTACAGGGTGAAAAAGATTTAAGTTTCATCCTCGCTCAAAAAGCTTTATTTTCCGTCTTTACAACTCATGAGGCCTCAAATCGACGGATATTTTCATCTACCAATGTAGTATCGTGTTCAAATCAGCAAAATTAAAAATCGGGCTAATCAGACGTGGCGGCAGCAGAGTAAGCAAGAAGCGTAAAAAAAGAGGCAATTTCAAGAAGAGCGGGATGTTTGGTAAATAAAAAGCGATAAATATCCATTTGCCGGATGTTAAAAACAAAATCTTTGGCATGAAATGAAACGAAAAGCGCGACCTCGAATTCAATTTCGCCGGCCTAAATGCGATATAAATAAGGCAATAAAACAAGAAACAATAAGATATCCATGTCTTGGGATACTAAAATGTAAAGCGAAAAGCAGGAAGCGAAATGAAAAAAAGTGCGACCTCAATTCAATTTCATCTACTAAGTGTAGTATTAGTTAAACAATAAACAGAATGTCACCGGATGTTTAAAAACAGAAACAAAGCAGAAACTAAACAACAACAAAAAGCGCTGACCTCAATTTAATTTCCTACCTATGTAGTATTAGATAAAACAAATAAAGCGATGTCAGATTTGCCGGATGTTTAAAACAGAAACGTGAAACGAAAGAAAAAGAAAAGCGCCTCGAATTTAATTTCATCGGCTAAATGAAGTATTTATTTAAACTAGTAAACCCAAGAAGACAATCCAGTGCCGCGGATGTTTAAATGCCAAAACAAGAAATGGCGAAAAACAAAGAAGCGAAAAATCGGCCTCGAATTTAATTTCATCGGCCTAAAATGCGATTTAATTCAAAAACAAGAAAGCAAGAAATGGAAAACAACAACAAAAGTCTGACCTCAATTCAATTTCACCGGCCTAAATGTAGTATTAGTTAAGACAATAAAACAAGTAAAGCAGAAAGATATCCGTCCTTACGGATGTTAAAAAGCGATAAGCAGAAGCGAACGAAAAAGTGCGGCCTCAATTTAATTTCATCGGCCTATGTATCATTTCAAATCGATAAATACCAACAAGTAGTAGCATCGTAAATAGTTTCGAATATTCAAAATCTGCAACAACTGGCAATTTAGATGTACCGCTCAAAGAGTGCAGCCAAAATTTCAACTCAAAGTGCAACATCAAATGCACAGCGATTTGTCCTTCAAAATGTAGCATATGTTTGCCTTAAGAACATGGCATCCATTGGTGATCAAATATAGCAACTCCTCAAATGCAAATAGTTCAAAGTAGGGTAGTACAAAATCAAACATAGAATTGTGGCAACTTGTTCTTTTTCAAGGAGCTATAATACAATAGCGAAAGAAGTGCTACAATAGCTTAGCTCAGTGTATCAGTGGTTCACCAAATATAGCGGCTCAAGTGTAGTATCAATGTCCATAAAATCAAAGTGACTAAGATCAAATGGCTTAGCGGTAGCTACTTGCGCCTTAAAATGTAGCGGTGATTTGGCTCAAAATGCAATGACAGTTCTACTAAAATGCACTACTATTTTACCTTAAATAGCGATTGAATTCAGTGTACAACCATTGTTTTACCCATATAAAGCTAATCATATCAAGACTAAGGACACAAGATTCCATTCATGTCTCACAAATGAGGCATAGTAAACACTAAACAAATAAGACAAGTGCATGATCAAATTGACAACCACATGGACACAAGATTGAGAAATTAATAGATGACATTCAGCAGAACAAACTTTGTCTAGGCCAAGTATGTATAATTACATTTATGCTCAAACATGAACCTAACACGGTATGTTTAAGTATTAACAATCAAGAAAATCGTGAACATTATGAGGCATTCCATTAACCAATATTTTAAATCCTTCTCAAACATATACTAATTAACAAAATATCATCGTATGATACCAACATGAATCAGGCGACGAGCAAAATAATTCAAACGACGCGTTGTTAACTAAACAAAACCAACATTCTTATCATGCCAGACAATAAACATATCAACTACATCATTACTAAACCCGGTGATAAACGATAAAGCACGAGAGTAAGAAAAATGAGAAGAGTTGAGTTTTACCGACTTACGGATTATGAACTCACCGAGGCAGAATGGACTCAACATCAAAACCATAATTTGAAGGGCTCGGTTGTTAGAACAAAGCGAGAGGAAATCGCAACACACGCCATGGTCTGCGGACAATCGGATTGCAAGTTGATACCATATAAGGGTCGCCGCCAAGATACGGTCGGATGTCCTTAGTGCATTCGAAGGAAATTTGTGCAATTTCTTCAGGGTAGCACGATGAGAGTAAATTATCATCATAGCGGTTTAGAATGTGACCTGATCTGCACCCGACCACCAGGCACCCGAATTGGCGACCGGTATATGACCGAAAGCAGATTATCCGCAAAACCGACCAGAAATAAAACCACCAAAAGCAGGCCAGGAAACCACCAACAAAGTGGCAAACCTAAACCAACAACAAAATGACCGAACAACCAACAAAATAAAGCGAAACCACCAACAATGGCACCTGAAACCATCCCACAAAACAACTCGAAAACCACCAACAAAAGTCACAAAACCACCAACAAAAGCAAAACGGACCTCACCGTTTTGGGACTTAGGACTCAAAAACCCCAAAATCGACGGTGGTGTGGGTGGTGTAGAGTGTCCTGGCGTAGGGTGTAAATGGTGGTGGTGTGGTGGTGTAGTGGTCGCGTCGAGGTTAGGGTCGGGGTGTACGACGTGATAGGCGGCGCCCGTTGAGAGAGAGAGAGAGTGAGAGTGTGAGAGTGAGAGAGTGAGAGAGTGAGAGATATATAGAATGTTCTGAAATTTTGAGCGGTGTGGAGATATATAGAATGTTAATTTGAAATTTTGAGGGTGTGGAATGAATGTTTTAGGTTTAAAGGGTAGATAAAAATGGGATAATGGGTTGGGCCAGTGGGCCGATTCGGATGGAAGCTTCGGATGAGGGTTTGGGTGTTTTGGGTTGGAAATAAATGGGTGATGGATTGGGCTTGGACGAAATGGGTTTTAGTTTGGGTTGGGTAGGAATTGTTTTGGGTTGAGTAGAAATTGTTTTGGGGAAATGAAATGGGTTATGGGTTTAAAAATATAAAAAGGGTTTTATTATATATAAAAAAAATAAAAAAAAAAGCTTTGCAAAAATTATAAATTGTAAAGATGACAATATGATAAAAATATAATATTTGTGAAATGCTTGATGCTTAAAATAATAAAAAATATAAAATGCGATGCCGTTTTGCGAAAATAAAAATAACATATAATATTAGAGTAAAAGTATGATTGTGATATTAAAATGCAAATGACAGTAAAAAATGCAAATAATAAATGATAATAATGATATATATACATATATATGCCTAAGTGTCAAAAATATTAAAAATTGCAAAATAAAATCCAAAAAGATGGGACAAAATTGGGTGTCAACAATTAGGATTCTCTCGTGGGACTTGTGGCCTAGACTGCTTAGAAGAGGACGCTTGATTCATTGGTTGTTGTGGACTGTTCTGCTGATATTGCCCTTGAAACCGTGATTGTTGGCCTTGGTTGTTTCTCCATGAGAAGTTAGGGTGATTCCTCCACCCAAGATTATAAGTGTTGGAGAATGGATTGTTGTAGGGCCTTTGAAAATTCCCAAATGCTTGAACCTGAGCTTGGTCCATAGGAATATTATTTGGATCCATTGTTGTGCACCGATCAAAAGTATGTGGACCCCCACAAATTTCACAACCCACTTGCACCTTAACAGCATTGGCGGACATAGTATTCTGTTGTAATTGCTTTGTCAAAGAAGCAACTTGAGCAGTTAAAGCAGTGATGTCATCTAGTTCATGAACCCCGGTCGCTTCTATACTGCTCGTTGATCTCTCATCAAACCATTGATGGTTGTTTATGGCCATATCTTCTAACAATTCATACGTCTCATTAGCACTTTTACTCATAAATACCCCTCCAACTGCATCATCAATTATGGTACGAGTAGTACCACACAACCCAATGTAGAAATTGTGTACCAACATCCACTGTTCAATTTCATGGTGGGGACATATCCTTTGCAACTCCTTAAACCTCTCCCAAGCATCATACAAAGATTCCCCCTCAAGTTGATAAAAATTATTCAGTTCTCTCCTTAGCTTAGCGGCTTTTGATAGAGGAAAGAACTTGGCAAGATATTTCTAAGCCAAATCTTGCCAAGTAATAATAGAGTTTGCCTGAAGAGAGTTCAACCAACTTTTGGCTCATCATTTAGTGAAAATGGGAAGAACCTCAATCTAATGGCGTCATCAGTCACACCATTGTATTTGAATATTGCACATAACTCCAAGAAATTGGCCAAGTGCATATGGGGATCTTCAGAGGGTAACCCACCAAACTGAATTGTACCTTGGACCATTTGCAGGATCTCCGGCTTAATCTCGAAGTTGTTTGCCTCCACCGATGGTGGTCTTATACAAGTCTGCACTCCTGTTACAGTTGAAAGTATATGATCCTGTAAGCTTCTCACAACTGGATTCTGAGCTTGTTCCTGCACCATTTCTGGCACCCCTCCATTTAACACATCATTGTTTTGAGGATTTGCGATAACCACAGTTGAACTACCAGCTCTCTTGTTTCTTCGATTCTGCTTGCACGCTTTCTCAATCTCAGGATTAATAGGAACAAGGTTGTCTGCTCCTCTTCTTATTCATATATAACAAAACTACATGAAAAATGATCAAAAGATGCACGCAAGTCAAATTAGAAACTTGTTCTTGGGACAACCAAATTAGAAATAAAATTAATTACTTTGATATTGATAAATTTTCAGTCCCCGGCAACGAAGCCAAATACCTGTTGCAGATTTTAGAGCTACGCAAGTGTACGTATCGCAATTTGTAATAATTCTCAGTAAGACCGAGTATCGTCCCACATATACTGAATTATCAATTACCAAATAATTAATCTATAGTTTCTATTTGGCTAACGAATCTTGATTTGTAAAGATTAAAATAAAGAAAGTATAAACGAAGGTAAAATACAAAATTAAACTAACAACAAAAATGCACGAGTTAAATTCGAGAATGAGTGCAATTAGGGACTCCAATTTCATCAACTATCCCCTCTACCATTTACTAATGCAAGATTTATAGTTTTTCTTCTTATTAAGATAACATGTTAACAAAAGTGTTCTATATTAAGTTACAACATATAAAACTCAATCCTAAATGAGAATTCTCTATATTTCTATGATAAATTCCATCATTTAGGAATCATTAAGATCAATAACCTAGAAGCTACCCAAGCAATCGTGATACTCTCGTTCAAGATTAAGCTTATGTCAATTCAACTATAGCATATTCAAATCTCACTTTTCAGAAATGAAAATCAATGACCAATTAATTCTCATTCAATACCCACACAGTTGAAAAGACCTTAATAGATGAAGAAGACAAAATAACTTTGCATTAGTTCATGATAGGGGTTCAAATAATTTAATTGAAAATCCTAATAGAAGAATTAGTTCATAGTCATACTAAAATTAACACAAAAACTGAAAATTAACACAAAAACTGAAAATTAACATAAAGATACTTCAAGACAAAGGAAAAGAACTTGAGGAATTGATCTCCAATGGCTCCCCCAAAGTTCCAAACACTTTTTCTCTCCAAGTTTGTCCGCCTCTTTTCTATCATCTTTTTTCTTTTATAGCAACCCTACTTTTTCCCTTTGAAAAGACATTTTTGCCCTTGTGAAAAATGAGTTTTTTGTAATCTGTACAGACACAAGCGCCGCAACGCCTTATTAGAGCGCCGCGACTCATTTACAAATTTTCAAAAGCGTCGCGGCGCTCTTGCTCCAGAATCGTGGTCTCTTCTGCCTCTAAGACGTCGCGACTCATTTGTCATTTTCTTATCCGAGACACGTTCAATTGCCTCACGAACTTCCCAAGACTTCTCTGAACCGTTTCTTTGACCAAACCGGCATATTTATCCTCAATATCCGCGTATTCTCTCTAAATCCGCTTCACTTCCATTATGTATCGCTTTATCCTAAAAACAAAACAAAAACAAGCGTAACACGGTACAAAACAACTTAAAGACTAACACAAGAGTCCCTAAAATACACTCTAAAACAGTACTTAAACAGACTTAACATGAGTACAATATCATCAACATACAATAATAAATACGCAATGCTACTACCTCTATGAAAAATAAATAGAGAAATATCACATTTGATGCAAACAAACCCAATCTACACGATATACTGTGCAAAGCAATCATACCACGCTCTAGGACATGTTTTAAGTCATAGAGTGACTTACGGAGATAACATACATACTAAGAGGCTGTTGGATGGACAAAACCAGGCGGTTAATCCATATAACCAACTTCTTTCAAATCTCCATATAGAAACACACTTTTCATATCAAGCTGATAAATAGACCAGTTCCTGCCCATGGCTATACTCAGAACTGTGCGAATAGTAGCCGGTTTAACAACCGAACTGAATGTCTCACCACAATCAATACCCTCTTGCTGATTTGTACCATTAACCACAAGTCTCACCTTATACCTCTCTAGATCACCATTGTCTCTGTACTTATGACGAAAAAGCCACATGCATCGGATCACATTCACCCCCTCCGGTCGAGGAACTAAATCCCAAATGTGCTGTTTTGTTAAAGCATTAAACTCCTTACATATGACCACATTCCAATTTGGGTCAAGTTTGGCTAATTTTGGGAATTGGGGATATGGTTTGTGTAGCTAGGTTAAATTGAACTTTGGGTTTGAAAATCCCGTGTTGTGCATGAGTTTCCATATGATGCGAGGGTGCTGGGGTACTTTCGGTATTTGGTGGTGATTTTTTTTTCTGGGAGCTAACCGATATAATAGATGGGTAGTGAGAACCGGTGTCGGCTACAAGGTGGGGTGTCGGGTGTGGGATTTCTGGATATGACAGTGGTAGTGGTGGTGACGACGATCTGGGCAGATCTATGGTGGGTGAAGTCGGATATGGCGACGGTGGTGGGTTGGGGTCGAACTGGTGTTTTAGTGGATTCGGGTTGCCGGTGACTGGAGGTGAGTCGGAGGAAGGGTGGTGCACATGAGGGTCGGCTACGGTGTGTACTAGAGGCGGAGACATAGTGGTTGGGCGATGGAGGTTTCGATGACTGTTGGTGTTGATCTTGACGGAGTGCCGACTGACATAGGTGGTGGCAGTCGGCGACGATTAAGACTGAGGCAGAGACGACAATGCGTCAGAGAAGCTGTGCCGATTGCCGGTGGTGGCAGCCGGAGGTGGCGGTGACAATGGTACACCGGTGGACGGATGCAGGTGGCCGCCGGTGATGGTATTTGGTGCCGCTGCCGTTGCCGGAGCAGTGGTAGCATGGCGGAATGCTTGTTGGACAAGCGGTGAAGGATCCGAATCTTCGAGGAATTGGTAATCAGTGACTCAGAATTTTTTAATGTTGTCATACGGGAAGACATATTCGACAAATGTGACGTGGTGAGAAATTATAATTTTATCGGTGGAGAGCTCATAGCACAAGTACCCCTTATGGTTTGACGGAAACCTAGGAAGGCGCACGGAGTAGACCGGGGTGCTAATTTGTGAGGTGTCGTTGATGTCATATTGGGGTAACACATACAACCGAAAATTCTAAGGTGGTCATAAGTGGGGATCCGACGGTAGAGAATTTCGGTGGGTGTCCTATTTTGAATCGCACGGGTAGGTAGAATGTTGAGAATGTTTTCTGCCATTTTTAATGCATATACCCAAAAATTTGGGGGGAGAGACGCATGAAAAAAGAGGGTATGAATCATATTATTAATGATTCGGAGAGTTCTTTAGGCTTTACCATTTTGAGGGGAGGTGTACGGGCACGAGAAATGAAAAACCATGCCGTTAGCCACACATAATTTATGAAATAAGGAATTATTAAATTCACGATCATTATCACATTGAAATGATTTTATGTCTTTTTCAAATTGCGTTTTAATCAGTGTACGAAACTCAACAAATTTGGAGAACACTTGAGATTTTAGTTTAAGTGGATAGACCCAAAAAAAGTGAGAGAAATCATCCAAAAATACCAGATAATATTTGTGGCCTAAGTTGATGGTTATGGGAGATGTCCATACATCAGCATGAATAATATCAAAAGGGAGAGAAAATGGTACTCATAAAAGTCGTAAATGGTAGTCTAACGTGTTTTCCTAACTGATACGAGGAGCAACTATGAGAAAGATTCCCTTTGTTACATTGGATTAAATTTTGGTTTCTAAGAGAATAAAAAATGTGAGAACCCGGATGACCAAGTCTACTATGCCACGTAGAGGGAGATATGGGTGTTAAAACGATAGGAGAAGTGACACTAGCAACGGATGTGGATAAGAACGGATTTAGGTCCCCTTCACTATTGCATGGCGTAAGGAATTTCCCGGTACGGAGATCCCTTACGGAAAATTCAAACGGGTCAAAATTAATCGAGACAGAATTATCGGTGGTAAATTTTCTGACAGAAATTAGAGTTTTGATGATGTTTGGGGCATAGAGGACGTTTTTAAGAGAGAAGGGTGGATGCGGTGGTGGGGTAAGAGTGTGACCGAATCCTTGAATTGGAATGCGATGACCACTATCGATCATAATAGATTGTGGAGTTGGTAACTGGTGTAGTCGAGGAAGATTACCTGAATTATTGGTGAGATGAGACGTGACGCCCGAATTCATATACCACGCATTATCAGGCTGTTGACGGATCAAGGAAGCCATGAATTTGTTTAAAGGACAAAAGATAAATCATAGAGCTTTCTGTTTTTGCAGTCCAAGTAGGGTGCTTTTCTTGTGAAGGGAAAAGCTTATGGAAATCAAATGGTAGGCTCTCCAATTGTAGCAGCCTCGGGAACAGAGGGAAAAGGGGGGGCTGTCGCAGAACAGAGGGAATAGGTTCTAGAACCTATGTGAACAACAAAGAAGACTTGTGCTGCAAATTGTTTTCTTGGAAGGACGAGGAAATATGCAGACACCAATTGGCCGCCGACTGACCGGACCAAAAACCGAGGAAAGAAAAGAAAAAGGGGCGGCGGCTATTGTCCGAAAAGAAAGAGAATAGAAGAAGGTTTAGGCTTCTGATACCATGTAAGATTGTATTAATTTCCCTTGAGAAATCTTTCTCATTAATACAAAGGTGTACAATGTGGAATCCCTATACAACATGGATCCTAGTTCTATCATAATTACGTAACCCTAAATATGATAAATACAATAGTGGTACACACGTGCTAATAATTATAAGTATGTTTTCTAGTTATAATATATCACCTAGTAATTTTCAAAGAGATATACGTTTACCAACACAACATTAACTAAATAGGATCAGACTATAATTAGACTGTGTTTACATAAAAATTGGCTACGTTTGTGGCTTTTTTTCAGCGACACTTTTGTCCTTTTTAGTAGAAGTAAAATTAATAGTTTAAGAGTATAAAATTCATTCAATATTTGAAACTTATTTCGATCGATCAACATTTATATTCATATTTTTATAATAATACATATTAGTCTCTTTGTTCGTGCTTTGCACGAATATATCTTTCTTCAAATGCTACGAAATGCATACCTATAATATAAACTTTCAACTGCTTCTATATTCAAAAAATAATTGTTATCCTCAACTATGTACAAAGTACAATGATCAATTCCCTAAAATCTAGATATGTGCGTCACAAAATAAAAACAAAGACAACAAAATCATTCTATTAGATCTAAGAAGTACATTCGATCTAATATAAGTACCTTGTGTTAGAATTGAGAAATTCTATGGCTCGGATCTTTAGTATTCTCTTATTTACCTGTGTCTACTATTTAGGCAGAATACCCTCACCCATTCTTACTAAGAAACTGAAAGAAGCCTCAAAAAAGCTTGTCTCAGCAAGTGATTGGAATTGCCGACGAGGTCTAGAGCTTGAAGCTCGCTTTTCACTATAAAGCAAAGATATTAGAATTGTGATGATAGGCATGACTAACATTAACTTAAATACACATAAGAACTTTTTAAGAAAAAGAAGAAAGAATAAAAAAAATTAAAGTTAAAATCTCTAGTGACCTTCCTTTAAATTTAAAATAATTGTACTCTTATCAACAAGGAGTACTATTTAGTTTGTAGGCTCAACCAGAAAGTCGATCTTGACTTGGACTCTAGAATATATGAATTACTTTAACATTAATTTTAGGCATTACTGTTAGAATAGAAATTTAATTATTGAAGGATATAAAAATAATTTAATATTTAAAAGATATATATAGATATAGATAGATTAATCTTTGTTCAACTAACTTTTTTTTAAAAATTCCTTCATTATTATATATAGGAGGAAAGAACAACAAAAGATGTGGTGCAGTGAATGAGACAGTTTTTCTCTTAATCAGAAGTTTTGAGTTTCAGTCATGAGTATAAATTTTTTTTAATAAAAAGCATTTCCTACACGGCGTAAATTCGAATATAATCGAGCTTTAATGTGGATATCCGACATCATATGAAAAACAAAAAAAATATATATATATATAGGAGGAAAGGAAAATTTAAAAAACCACTATAAGATGAAAAATCAAAATATTACCAATTTGAAGAAAGTTCAGAAAATATTTGCTAGGTGTCATGAAACATGAATCACAAAAAACAAGAATATTAGACAACTGGCAAAACATATGGCTTTATCAACGTCGGCCACCAAAAAAATTCATTCCATAAATTATTACTCCCTGATATTGACATCAAAAAATTCACAGAGGTACAAGAAATATACATTTACACAGTATATGTAATCACAGAGTAGAAAATTATGGTATAAAAGAAGAAATCCCTCATTTGCTTCCTTCTATCTGTTGGTGCCATTCATCAATTTTTGTGTCTAAATTCAAAAGGGTAACTTTTTTCTTCTTTACATGTCAGCAAATCACATGTTAATTCTTAGTATGTCAGCATATCCCATGTTAATTTATACTAGTATTCTGATTCTTTTGTTCTATGCAATTAATAGATCCATTTTTATCCATGTTGAATCAGTGATTTTGATCATCTCTTGAATTCTTGATTTAGTCTATGTAATGAAATACTAAAAAATTGTCTGATATAAACAAAAAAAAAGTATAAAGATTGTGTCTTTAAATGTGCCCTTTTTCTGATTCTTCCCTTTTAGCTAAGCTCTCCAAGATATTTTCCAGTATCAGTTTGCTCGGATCCAAATTGACCTGAAATACAAGTATAAAGATTGTCTGATTGAGAAAAAACAAGTACAAAGATTGTGTCTTTAAATATGCTTTTTTCTGTTTTTTCTTGATTAGCTAAGGTCTTCGAGATATTTTCCAGTATCAGTTTTGCTCGGATCCAAATTGACCTGAAATACAAGTATAAAGATTGTCTGATTGAGAAAAAATAAGTACAAAGATTGTGTCTTTAAATATGCCTTTTTCTGTGTTAAATATATGGTATCACGGTTTTGGTCAAGTTTAATGTACACGGTTTTGGTTAAGTTTTGCCATTATTAGAATTGTATATTTACCATAATTATAGGATTCTTGTACAAGTAGAATAGGGTTTTGTGATTAGAATAGGAATAGGGTTTTGTGATTAGAATAGGAATAGGATTTTCCTATTATGGAAATTGTAAATTGTATATATACTTTCATTAATGAAAATAATCAAGGGATTATTTCTTTCATGGTATCAGAAGTCTAGGTCTTTTATTCCTCTCTCCATAATTTCGTCGACCTCTCATGGTATCAGATTTGCCTCGATTTCCGAGCCTTCTTTCTTGGATTTCGTGCCCGATGGTACTTCATCTCTTCCCAAATTTCTCTTCACAATCCCTACATCACGTCTTGCGTTGCAATTATGCTAAGAACAT
This sequence comes from Anisodus acutangulus, assembly GCA_029783415.1. Taxonomy (NCBI): domain Eukaryota; kingdom Viridiplantae; phylum Streptophyta; class Magnoliopsida; order Solanales; family Solanaceae; genus Anisodus; species Anisodus acutangulus. Next base: position 1,302,422 of record CM056496.1, read on the forward strand.
GTTTCACCCTGCTCTCACTATTTCTAACATCAAGAATCACATCCCTATCATTCTTGAAATAGAAAACGTCCAATACGTGACGTGGGCCGAACTGTTATAAGTTCACGCACGCTCGCATCAAGTCCTCCATCATAATATCCCCGCGGCTCCTACGGATACGGAGGTGCCCAAACCCGAGGATGATCCTAAGTTATGGACGACCATTGATGCTACAGTTCTTCAGTGGATTTACTCTACTATTTCTACTGACCTCTTGCAAACGATTATCGAACCGGATGCTACGGCGATGACGGCATGGAATAGAATACGTGATATATTTCAAGATAATCAAAATTCACGTGTTGTTACCCTTGAACATGAATTCTCCCACGTCAACATGGAAGATTTCCCCATCGTTTCAGCATATTGCAAAAGGTTGAAAGAATTGGCGGACCAACTCCGCAACGTTGGCGCGCCCGTTACAAATGATCGTTTGGTCCTCAAAATGATTGCAGGCTTATCTGAGGCCTATAGTGGTGTTGGCACGCTTCTTCGTCAAAGCAGTTCTCTTCCACAATTTTATCAGGCTCGGTCTATGCTTACGCTCGAAGAAGCCGGCTTGACCAGGAAGGCGGCTACCGGTGCTAGTCCCGTAGTCATGATGACGTCCTCCAGTAACTCTCCGATTTTTGTTGATAATTCGGGCCAACACCGTGCTCACGCCGGCGACAAGAATACTTGGAAAAATAATGGCAAAAACCGCGGGGGCAAATGCGGCAATTCCGGCAGTGGTGGTGGTTGCCAAAATACCGGTAGTGGGCCCCGTCCAGTCAGTAGTGGGCCATCATCCCATTGGTCTAGCCCTGGCCCTGGCGATGGACCTGGGCGATGGGCGATGGCCTGCGGTCAACCATCGTTTCCGATCTGAAACAAACTGGTCGCCCGATTTAGGCCCAACGCTTCTCTCGGCCCAGAGGATATCGCCCGATTATGGCGAGGCGAAATGCATGTATTCTTGGGCCTCGGCCTCCGCAGGCCTACAATGCAGCAGGCCCCACACAAACCGACATTGAAGCCGCAATGCACACACTTGGATTGAATCCTCCAGACCCGAATTGGTACATGGACACCGGAGCCACTACCCACATGACATCCGATCAAGGTACTCTTTCGTCTTATTCCAATTTGAGCAACCCTCGTGTATATCACGGTTTTGGTCAAGTTTAGTGTACACAGTTTTGGTTAAGTTTTGTCCATAATTAGAATTGTATATTTACCATAATTATAGGATTCTTGTACAAGTAGAATAGGGTTTTCTATGAAGGACTTCAAGCCGGGGAGTCCTCTCATGAGGTGTGATAGTAGGAGAGATCTTTATCCTATCACGTCAAGTTCCGGTCTCTCGAGTCATGCCTTGCCCTCAACCTTTGCAGCCCTCGCTCCTTCCTTGTGGCATGCTCGTCTAGGTCATCTGCGGTCGTCTATTTTGATCTTCCTTAGATAAAATTTTTATTTCTTGTAAGGTACGCGTAGTACTCTGAATTGTCATTCTTGTTCTTTAGGGAAAATTGTTAGGTTGCCGTTTGTAGACTCTAATTCTCATACTTTAATGTCATTTGATATTATTCATAGCGATTTATGAACATATCTTGTTCTCAGTTCTTTGAGTCATCGTTATTATGTTCTCTTTTTGGATGATTATTCCAACTTTTTATGGACTTTTCCGATAGCGAAAAAATTCCAAGTTGTTTTCACTTTCTTAAAATTTAGAGCATTCATTAAAACTCAATTTGAACGGGAAATCAAAAACATTCAATGTGATAATGTCAAAGAATATGATAATGGGGTGTTTCGGGAATTTTGTGCTAATAATGGGATAAATTTTCGTTTTTATTGTCCTCATACGTCTTCATAAAATGGGAAAGCCGAACGCAAAATTCGTACCATAAATAACATTGTCCGAACTTTATTGCTTCATGCTTCCGTACCCCCTTCGTTTTGGCATCATACTCTACAAATGACTACCTATCTTCTTAACATTCTACTTATCAAAGTTTTAACATATTCGTCCCCTCTTCAAATTTTATATAATAAGACTCATTCGTATTCACATCTTAGGGTCTTTAGGTGTTTATGTTATCCGCTGTTTCCGTCCACCACAATTAACAAACTTCAGGCCCGGTCTACCCCTTGTGTGTTTTTGGGTTATTCGTCAAATCATTGTGGTTGCAAATGTTTTGATTTATCCTCTAATAAAATCATCATTAGTCGCCATGTAATTTTTGATGAATCTCAATTTCCGTTCGCTAAGGTTAGTAATCCCGTGCCTAGTTCGTATAATTTTTTGGATGATGGTATATCCCCGTATATTATTCACTATTTTTCGGACGTGTCCCGCACCCCAAATTCAACAGCGGGCCCACTGCCTGCTGGCCACACTGGTCTGTCGCAAGCCAATGTTCCCAGTTTCAGTAATTGGGCCAGTCCATACTGGAACTGGTCCAGTTCCGGCACCATCGACTGCTTCAGATTACCGTTCTGGGCCAGCAGGCAGCCAGTCCGTCACAAGCCCGATAATTCTCAAAATCCGCTCAATTCTTCCCTGAGTCATAGACCGGTCACTCGTAGTCAACAAAGTATTTTTAAACCGAAAAGACATTTTAATTTAAATTCTAATGTCCTTAAATCCCTTTTACCCCGTAACCTTGTGTCTGCTTTAAATGACCCGAATTGAAAAATTGCTATGACCGACGAATATAATGCTCTTATTGATAATAAGACGTGGTAGTTGGTGCCCCGTTCTTCTGGTGTTAATATTATTCGGTCTATGTGAATTTTTGCTCATAAGGACAATTCTGACGGTTCTTTTGCGAGACATAAGGCTCGTTTGGTAGGTGATGGTAAGACTCAGCAAGTTGGTGTGGATTGTGGCCAGACCTTTAGTCCGGTGGTCAAGCCGGCTACCATTCGCACTGTGCTCAGCTTGGCTCTTTCGAAAGCATGGCCCATCCATCAGCTAGATGTGAAAAATGTTTTTTTACATGGTGATCTCAAGGAGACGGTATATATGCATCAACCTTTGGGGTTTAGGGATCCCAAATATCCTCATCATGTCTGTTTGTTGAAGAAATTCTTGTATGGGCTCAAGCAGTCTCCACGGGCTTGGTATAAGAGGTTTGCAGTCTATGTTTTGACTATTGGGTTCTCTCACAGCAGGTCTGATAATTCATTGTTCATATATCGTCGTGGTTCTTCCATGGCTTATATACTCTTATATGTGGATGATATTATCTTGACTGCCTCTTCTGATGCACTATACCAGTCTATCATGACGATGCTCAGTTCTGAGTTTGCTATGAAAGACTTGGGGCCCTTGAGTTATTTTTTGGGGATTGCTGTCACTCGTCATGCAGGTGGGTTGTTCTTATCTCAGATGAAGTATGCAACTGAGATCAGATATTACATATGCCCCTTCAGTATCTTACCTTCACGAGATCAGATATTGCATATGCCGTACAGCAAGTGTGTTTGTTTATGCATGATCCCAGGGTTGAGCACATGAATGCACTCAAACGCATTATTCGGTACATTTAGGGGACACTTGACTATGACTTACATTAATATCCGTCGTCGACATCTACACTTGTCTCGTATACAGATGTTGTTTGGGGTGGATGTCCGGACACCAGACGGTCTACGTCTGGCTATTGTATGTTTTTTGGTAATAACTTGGTCTCATGGTCTGCAAAGCGTTTGTCGGCATTGTCCCGCTCTAGTGCAGAGGTCGAGTATCGAGGGTTAGCCAATGTGGTCTCTAAATCCTTGTTGGTTACGTAATCTTCTTTTGGAACTTCATTGTCCTATTCAGAAAGCTACCTTGATTTATTGTGATAATGGTAGTGCCATCTACCTTTCTGGTAATCCGGTTCAGCACTAGCGCACTAAACACATCGAGATGGACATTCACTTTGTTCGCGAAAAGGTAGCTCGTGGACAAGTACGCGTCTGTCATGTCCCTTCCAGGTATCAAATTGCAGACATCTTTACAAAGGAGCTTCTCCGGTCCTTTTTGAAGATTTTAGGGACAATCTCAGCGTACGAAGACCGCCCGCTATGACTGCGGGGGTGTGTTAAATATATGGTATCCTGTGATATACATATATGGTATATCACGGTTTTGGTCAAGTTTAGTGTACACGGTTTTGGTTAAGTTTTGTCCATAATTAGAATTGTATATTTACCATAATTATAGGATTCTTGTACAAGTAGAATAGGAATATGATTTTCCTATTATGGAAATTGTAAATTGTATATATACTATTTCATTAATGAAAATAATCAAGTGATTATTTCTTTCATTCTGATTTTTCTTGATTAGCCAAGGTCTTCGAGATATTTTACATTATCGTCTTACTTGGAACCAAATTGACCTGAATAGAGTGGAATGCATAGAGGATTCATATAGCTGATTCCAACTGCTCTGGATTGAAGCATAGCATAGTAGACTAACCAATAGATTGGTTGGGTTTACTTGTTACCCTTGATAACTTTGTTGTATATTTACAAATATTGGTTTTGTACTAGTTGTTTTATGTTGATTGGACATTATTATAATTGGTGAATTCAAGTTATAATTCACTTATCATTGCTAATGAAACCTGCGGTAGGTGAAAAGAATTTTGTAGTCACATACAAAATCAAGTTTGCCTTTAGCTAGTTATCACCAAATCATGAAGGTCTAAGATATAATGTGTTCTTCTCTTCTCGTGCAACTAACTGACAAGTTGGCATAAGCTATGGAGTATTCAAATCTTATATGTTTTGCATTAGGTGACAGAATTAGAGGGCTTTTTCTCATGATTTGGTTATTGGTGAGGGAGGAATTGAATGATTTTTAAGTTTGTATTGACATGGATTCCTCCTTGTCAGGTTTATTGCTCCAAAGTTGGTAGATTTCAAAAACTTTTGGCGTTCTGCATTCACATACACAAAATAACAAAGAATGGTCGCGAGGTTTGTTCAATTTTTATATTTGGCTGTCCAATAACTTCTTTTTTTTCCTTATGCATAAAAGGCCCAAGTATTGACTTCTTCATCACATCGTACAAACCTGCTTTTTTGGTTGAACAGCTATGGAGATCTTTGAAGTAGGGGAAATACCATGTTGAATTGCTTAGAGGGGATCAAGCATTTAGGCGCTTCCCTGACGAAGTGTTGTGATAGGCAATCAACAGGCCTTGAAGATCCTGAGATTCTTGCACGAGAGACAGTTTGTATGCTATCTAGACACATCTGTTTATATATTTATCCGCTATTTGTAGAACGTAGAATGAAATCATGGAGGATGAAACAAAAGACATGTTTATCTGGTTCTAGGTTTGTCTTATTCAATGATTGCCTCATTGAGAATATGATTTTCATTTTGAAGATCATTATAATTGTAACTTTCTCTTTTTTCACGATTCATTATGTTTTGTTCTCTTTCAATGCTTGGCAATGCCAATTTGTCAAGGTGAAAAAGCAACATAGAAAAGCAGCTAGTGAAAATTGTAAAAAAGGGGGTGCTTCATTGAAGAAAGCATTGAATTAAATGAAATATATAAAACCATGTAATAATTTGATTCAAATGGAAAGTTATAGTTTTCAGTTTAGAATTCAGATGAGTGACTAGTCTTACATTTTATAGTTCCAAAATCATATACCTGGTCATATTCATCATAATTCCCTTAATAATTTGTATTATCACTTGACTAGATATATTTCTTGTTTAGTCCTGCCTTCTTCAAAAGTATCTGTAGGTGTTGAAACACGCACCTTAGCGCCTCGGTGTGAGCACTAAATTGCTGCCTAAGCAAGGGAAGCGATCCACTTACGCTGAACCTAGATTCAATGTTCAAGTGCGCTTCAATGACACTGGTCAAGTTGCTCGCACTCTTCAAAATGCCTACAGGTGCATGTTGGATCCTCCAAAAGTAATTCACCTTTTTAAGGATCTGACACTGGTGCGGCAACGTTATTGAGAGTCCGACCAACATAGAAGTGGTCAATACGTTAAAGATTTGGAACATAGATTATTTGAAATATGCGTTCTAATCATATGTGTGAGTTTTATGACTTCCTTGCTTGCATAAATACTGTAATTGGACCTGTATATTCCTTCTTGTTGCAGTTAGCGTCAGTGAGATCGAAGCTCTTTACGAGCTTTTTGAGAAGATTAGCAGCGCAGTGATTGATGATGGGCTGATCAACAAGGTTTGGTCTCGCCTTTTTATAAGCTTATAACTTTTGGAAGGTGGCATGGCCAAGTTTTGGGATACATGCTATGTTGCTTGGACTCTTTAAAAATTCCGATGGGTGCATATCGGATCCTCCAAAAGTAGTGTATTTTTGGAAGATCCGACACGGTGCGGCACAATTTTTGGAGAGTCTGAGCATAGGATACAGGGGTGTTTATAGTAGAACTCTTTTAGATTCTTCTCTAGCATAGATGTTTAATACGTCTGTATCCAGCTTTGCTTTTGAACTTGAACTTTCCATTATGTTACAGGAAGAGTTTCAATTGGCACTATTCAAGACAAGCAAAAAAGAGAGTTTGTTTGCTGATAGGGTTAGTTCTCCATACATACATTAGCCTTTTCATTTTATCAATGTTTAATAGAATTGGATACAGTAAACATGATGTTTCCTATAAATGAAATCAGTTATGATATTGTTGTTATTGCCACACAGTTGAAGCCGGACTAATAAATGTTTTGAGATTGTCGGCTATTGCAAGGATTTAGTTTAATATTCTGAGTACGAATTTTACGTGTTGCATTGTGGTTGAGTGTATGCCACATGTTTGTTAGTTTATGGGTTAATAGCATTTTTGATCCCTTTTAGTCCTTGTAATATGTGATTAAACACATTTAACCTTCAATTAGTTGAAACTTGCACTTTTGATCCTTTGCTTGTGAATTTCACAAATTTACCAGAATTATTAATTGTTCTACCATTTAATTACCCATGTTTTATGTTAAACTTGTATTATTACTCCATATTTGAGGGTAATATAGTTCTAAGAATAATCAAGATATAACATATTTCTTACATATAGGGACTAAAAATACACATTTTTAATTAATTAAAGGTTAAATATACCGAGCCATATATTACAAGGATCAAAATCAGAATTTAACAACAATTGAACGACCAAAAATGCAATTATCCCAATTTTTATTTTCTTCATTTCTTCTTAGTCTGCACGTTTTCATTGTAGGTGTTTGACTTGTTTGACACAAAGCACAATGGACTCTTGGGTTTTGAGGAGTTTGCCCGTGCACTCTCTGTCTTCCATCCAAATGCCCCTATCGATGATAAGATCGAGTGTAGGTTACTTGCTTTCATGAATAAAGATGATATTAAATTTGTGCATATCAGCTTCTAATCGTTAGTTTGCTGTTGTAGTTTCTTTTCAACTATATGATCTCAAGCAACAAGGTTTCATTGAGAGGCAAGAGGTAAACTTTTCAATATAATGAAGTGGTTAATTGTACATGTAAACACGAGTCTATTTTAGGGTGTGTTTGGTATGAAGGAAAATACAGTAAGTGGGTTTCTTACTTATTTTCTGGTATTTGGTAAGTAAGCAGAAAATATTGTCTCAAAAAATCTAGGCAAACACCATAGGAGGTGGAGGTGGAGGTAGGGTGTCTTGGAGGGTGGGCAGGAGACAATTGACGTGGAATGCCAAACACGCCCTTAATGAAACTTGTTTTCCTTCCACTACGGAATTCATTTTCCTCATTTTTTAAGGAACTTCTTTTCCTAGAGTGAAAAAATTTCCAAGTTTTGACAAATCATGGAAAATTGGAAACCTCCATACCAAACACACCCTTAATCTGTTTGACTTACTCCTATTCTTTTCTCCTATTTTTAAATGGCGCAGTTTCAGTTTCTCTATTTATGGAAAATGTTTACTTTTCTTTGCAATTTGCCTTATCCACCTTATGTTTATCCTTGGAGTGCATATGCTATAAAAGATATGGCCTCTATTATGCAGGTGAAGCAAATGGTGGTTGCTACCCTTGCTGAGACTGGTATGAACCTCTCAGATGAAATTATTGAAAGTATAATCGACAAGGTATTTTACCAACCTACAACTAAATTCTATTTTTGCTCTATTTTCCATTTGAAGGAGCGGTTTTCCTATTTATATCTACTTAATAAGCGAACATGCACTACTACTTTCCCTTGATTATTTGGCTTGCTGTCCATTTCATATAAGTTTAGGCCCATCAAGATTCTATCTTCTTCAAGGGTGGTCTTGGTTGCTTATGTGAGAAACTATGGGAGAAAATATATTATTGAATTGTTGTATCTAGATGATTATACTGAGCTCTATTTATAGACACTCCATTATAATCATTTTCCCAGTAGGATACTATATATGAAATCCTATTCCTATTCTAACACTCCCCCTCAAGCTGGTGCGTACAAGTCGTATGTACCGAGCTTGTTACAGATGTAATTAATACGAGGACCAGTGAGGGACTTGGTGAAAATATCTGCAAGTTGATCACTTGACTTCACAAATTTTATAACAATATCACCGGGGAGTATCTTTTCTCGGACTAAGTGACAGTTAATCTCAATGTGTTTAATCTTCGCATGAAATACTGGATTTGATGCGATATGTGATATGAAGGGCCGCTTTGTTATCACACACAAGTTCCATTTGACTGATTTCTCCAAATTTTAGTTCTCTGAGCAATAGCTTAATCCAAACTACAAGTTGCTACAACCATTGCTCGATACTCTGATTCGGCACTAGATCGAGCAACGACACTCTATTTCTTACTCTTCCAGGACACCAAATTACCTTATATTAACACAATATCCGGATGTAGAACGTCTATCAGAGGGTGATCTTGCATAATCAACGTCTGTATATCCAACGATTTGCTCAAGGCCTCGATCTTCAAAAAACAATCATTTACCTGGGGCTGACTTAATATATCGCAGAATGCGGATAACTGCATCCCAATGACTATCATAGGGAGAATCCATAAACTGACTTATAACACTCACAGGAAACGAAATGTCAGGTCTAGTCACCGTGAGATAATTCAACTTACAAACCAACCGCCTATATCTTCTAATATCATTGAGTGGCTCCTCTTGTCCTGGCAAGAGTTTAGCATTCGGATCCATAGGAGTGTCAATGGGTTTACAACTCATCATTCCTGTCTTCTCAAGAATGTCTAAGACATACTTGCGTTGCGAAATAACAATACCTGACGTGGATTGGGCAACCTCAATATCTAAAAAATACTTCAGTCTGCCGAGATCCTTAGTCTGAAAATGCTAAAAGAGATGTTGCTTTAAATTAGTGATACCATCTTGATCATTGTCAGTTATAACGATATCGTCAACATAAACCACCAATACTCATATCTGGAGCAGAATATCGATAAAACACAGAATGATCTGCTTCACTGCGGGTCATACCAAAGTCCTGAATTACTGTGCTGAATTTACCAAACCAGGCTCGAATAGACTGTTTCAGACCATAAAGTGCTCAACGCAATCGGCATATCAAGCTAGACTTCCCCTGAGCAACAAAACCAGGTGGTTGCTCCATATAAACTTCCTCTTCTCCTCACAATCACCATGGAGAAAATAGCATACTTCACGAATGTGTCCAAGCTTATTACAATAACTACACCTAGGTCGAGATCTTTCAAGACAACCTCCTCCTCGTTGCTTCTTCATGAACTGTGATATGTGATTTTTTGATCACTTCCTTAAGGGTTTTGAAATGATCATAAGACATGAACTTTCAATTCTCGTGTTTTTGGAGTTTAACATATCAAAATCGAGAGACGTAGCGAAATCTGACTTGAAAGATGGATGGAATCTGACGAACATAATCCAAGAAGAAAATCACCGAGATCTGACCGAAAAAAGGTGCACGCATAGCGCGTGGATCTGATGCGCTAGCCGGAGATGACACTTCGAGTGGCGTGTGAGTGGGTTTTACCGGAGCCGCTGATTGGATTTTGGTCGGAATGGACTGATCTACCTCGTGGTGGTGTTGGAATTTGCGCAATACTATCCGAAAGCAGACAGCTATGTTGTCATCGAAAATATTGCACTGGAAATATTGCACGGTAACTGATTTGCTTTTCCGGAAATTGTTAGAAATTTGTACAACAATTAGTTTCTCACTAGCTTGAACCTGATCTATGTTGTGGTGTTGTTGAATTTTGCACAACACCACTGAATAGAGATGTGACGCTAGTAGCCACTGGAAAAATTATGTGCGGTGGTGATTTTTTTTTTTGTTTTATTTTGTTTTTTGAATCTTATTGCACAACGGATACTTTCTTACTAATACTCTGGAAGAAAAGGACGCAAAATAGTCGCTGAAATTGAGGCGGGACTGTGATGGTATTTTGTGGGTATGATCGGAATGATGGCACGACCTAGGGGACGCAAAACAGTCGTCAGAATTGAGGCACAAGACTGTGATGGTATTTTGTGGGTAGGATCGGTATGATGACACGACCCTATGGGACGATAAATTATGCCGGAAAAGTTGTCAAACCTCGAAGAAAGTGGTATGAGTCAGCTCGAAATCTCTGCGCGATGCTGACAGTAAAAATAATTCTTAAAAGAATGACCGAAAATAGCCTGGAATCACCGAAACCCTAATTTCGACGATCGGAATCTGTTAACCGTTCACGCGGGAAAACACTATTCACGCAGCATTGTTCACGTATTACTGTTCATGCCAATTTTTTTTATTCCGGTGATAATATTCTATTATCTGAAGGAGAATATTTTATTTATAAATATCTGAAAGTTCTCTATAATCTTCAGTCTACCATTATCTTTGGCCAGACGGGCGACACATTTTCTAGTGCCGCCCGCCGGCAGCGGAAGCTCTTTGATTCTCTACCAAGATCGTAGAAGTTCTGATACCACGTGAGAAACTATGGGAGAAAATATATTATTGAATTGTTGTATCCACGTGATTACACTGAGCTCTATTTATTGACACTCCATTACAATCATTTTCCTAATAGGATACTATATATGAAATCTTTATTACTGTTCTAACATCTTAGAACTGTAGGGAAGAGTAGCACCTCCAATCCCAAGTTGTCACTGTAACATGACATCATATCGATCCAGTGGTGATACTTAAGTTTGTCTGCTCTTAGAACCACAACATATCTTGGACACAATTAAGTGATTAAAAGTGTAAATATATCCGGGAATTAAGGATGGAACCATATGTGTTTTGTTGCTTCCCTACAGTGGCGTATGCAGGAGTTTCTGTAAGCGGTGTTGACATTAAAGAACCGATCAAGAAATTACTATAACCAGTGGTGTCGACATTAAAGAACCGATCAAGAAATTACTATAACCAGTGGTGGATGTAGCCTTAGTGCTACGGGTTCAACCGAACCCGATATTTTTGACACTAAACCTAGATATATATGTGAAAAATAACAAAATTTCGACAAATATTAGATTTTGAACATTAATCTCGTCAAGTTAATAGTGAGCAACGCTAGCAAAAAAGTAGTAGTAATTTTTCTTTTTTCGTAAGGGGTAAGGTCTGCGTACACTCTACCCTCCCTAGACCCCACTTGTGGGACTACACCAGGTATGTTGTTGTTGTAAGCTAATTGTGTACCACTGGTCATCACAAAATAGCCATTGTTGTACTGGTTTAATCCCTTTTAAGCCCTAAGGAGGATAAGGATTGATCCTTACAGGCTCTATTCTTGTTACAAAACTTAAAAAAAGTTGTGCAGAAGGCGCACAAAGTGTGCTGACTTCAGGCATGAAAATGACTCATCAGACCATGTAATGCTTTCTGTCAAGTGGTGTCATTTAATTATATATGTTCGTTTTAAGAATTATTTATATGTATTTAATAAAAATCTCCCACGAAGCAGTGTCGCATGACACCGCTGCGATGAACGTGCTTCCACCCCTGCTTCCATTTGCTAGATACCAACTATTTTTGATGTCTCAATAGTGTCTTTAAGAGAACAGTTGAGAACCTATTCAACTTCCAAGTTTGGAGTCTCTTCTTTAAAGTCTTCCTTGCATCATGCCACAAAATGTAGTATCTATCAAAATATCTGTATTGAAAATTTGCTAGTTTATTAGCCACTGTTGAGTCTCTTTCTTTTTTAGAAAGGATTTAATTTTTAATTGTTTGACTCTGTTTCTGATCATTCAAAATCCTTTTTCCCGTGGAGTGCTAATGGTAGCATTGCAGGATTTAGCTTTTTACTGTTTAACCAATGTCTGCTGCTTCTTTTTTTTGGGGCAGACTTTTGAAGAAGCTGATACTAAACATGACGGCAAGATCGATAAGGAAGAGTGGAGAAATTTAGTCCTGCGACATCCTTCACTTCTGAAGAATATGACCCTCCAGTATCTCAGGTAAGTGGGACATGGATAATGACACAACTTCATTTAGCATCTTGTTTTGCATATTGTGATTCTATCCGTGGCATATTTTTCGTATGGATTAACCTAAATATCGTTGTTACATGAACAGGGACATTACAACTACATTCCCGAGTTTTGTCTTTCATTCAAGAGTTCCCGATACCTGATCTGGAATTGCCAAGCAGAGTTGCCTACAGAAGTAGTCTTACTACTTGAGAGTTGCAATTCGACGATGAAACTATAGTAGTAGTATTTTTTCCTATCTGTTTTAAGTTCAATATTTTCATGATTTGTTAATTCTTTTGAGAGCAGTGGGGTTGTATATTCTTGTTACCGCTGAACAGATGCTGAGTTTCCTTGTTGATGTTGTGTATCATTGTAATTTAATTTTCTCATTGTTGCTAATTATTTGGCGTCTTCTGGCCCGAGATGAGTTTAAATTGAGAACTATAATTAATCAAGATTCATGTAGCCGACCCAAACTTGTTTGCGGCTGAGGTTTAGTTGTATCATTGTTCATTATTGATTTGCTCGATACATCTATTACATGTATTAAGATCACACTTTAAATTCACAAGCTGGGATCCAGAGGAAGATCACTTAGACAGTTTCCAGTTAAGCTCGGTAGACAAACATCCAATGATTTTGTTGATAGCATGTAGGGAGATCTTGTGGTGATATTGTTCTACTAGAAAGCCTTTCACTTTGGACTATTCCAATAGGTTTTTTTTTCTTGAAGTTGGTAATTGTGATAGATTGAGAAGGGAGTGATCCACAAACAATATTATTTCATGTTGTTTTAAAATGCTTGTCCTTGTGGTGCGGGTCTATCAGAAAGTCTCTACCTCCCAAGGTTCAAGGTCTATATATTTTTTTCTCCCCAGACCCCACTTTGTGGGATTTTACTGGGTATGTTGTTGCAGTGGGAGTGGGATTATTTCCTGCAAAAGCTGGAATAGGCAGCCCCAATGTTGATGATTTCAGCAACTCAAAAAAGAAAGACAAGGCAGCCCCAATGTTGATGATTTCAGCAACTCAAAAAAGAAAGACAACAAAAATGTGCTAAGTTTCTTCTTCCCATCTATCTAAGCCTTGGTAGTAGAGTTACCCCTTTATTTGTAAGCGGTAACAAGTATTCAATGGAATAGGCCACTTGGTGCGCATAAGTTGACTCGTGCACCACCATACGATAATTTTGCCTCAATCCCAAACCATCATACCACCCTTATCAACCCAACTCGGAAATGTCACAGCTATGAAAGACTCAACAGCATGAAATACACCTCTTACAGCTTCAGGAAACAAGGCCGTGCCTTAGAGTAGTCATTCGGACCAGATTTACTAACCAAGAAGAGTGCATTTTCAAGTTTCTCAGTGCCAGGAAAAGCTGCTTCTTTTTTTCTTTTTTTTTGGAAAATATGAACTGAAACTAGTGAATCAAAAATACGAAGTGCCTGTATAGCAATATGAAAGTGGGTAAACATACACTCTCAGCTGGGCGTCAAGGATGGTAAGCTTTAAACACGACGATAAAACTCTTCCAAGAGAAATGTGTATCCACAAGGCAATTATAACCAATTTTAAAGTTCACCGGCATAAAAAATTTGGTTCAACAAAAGAAAATTGAAACCAGTAGTTGAAAACATACCAATATTTTACAAACTTCTACTTGAGATCAGTATAAAAAGACGAGTGGAAAGGTTGGGTTCTCTCTTTCACTAGGAATAGTGTTATTGATTGCATTTGCCACTAAGGATTTTCGACAGTCCAAAAGACAAGCAGCAAAATAGAAAATTTCACTAATAGCTAGAAGGGAGTAATTATTTTTCTTGAGTAAACACATGCAAACTTTCTTCCAAGGATAAGTGGGCACAAGTTTAAGACATACGCGAAAGAAGTTCATTCACATAAAACAACCAAGAAGCAGAGGGCAGAGAACTTCAGTAGCCAACAAACCAAGACCCATTGCCATGGGACTACTCTCGTCAAAAACGGCACATAAAGCATATTTTCTAGGTTGGGTAAAAGAAAATGGAACTTCTATAGAGAGAATATTAAACGAACTGCTACAGACTAAAAACTTAATCGACTTCTTCCATCTTGCTGCCCTCAGCATCAGCTTCAGGATCCTCAAGTGCTGGCATGTCAACATCAGCATCACCGGCATCCTCATCAATGCTGAGCCCAAGTTTCAGCATCCTGTGAATTCTGTTGCCAAAGGTGTTGGGATCATCGAGGCTGAAACCTGAGGTGAGAAGAGCAGTCTCAAACAGCAACATAACCAAATCCTTGACAGACTTGTCATTCTTGTCCGCATCAGCCCTCTTCCTGAGCTCATCCATGATGGCATTCTCTGGGTTTATCTCCATGGTCTTCTTGCTAGACATGTATCCAGCCATGCTAGAATCCCTGAGAGCTTGTGCTTTCATGATTCTCTCCATGTTGGCAGTCCAGCCGTACTCACCAGTAACCAAACAGCAGGGCGAGTCCACAACACGGTCGGAAACAACGACCTTCTCAACCTTGTCACCAAGCATATCCTTAATCACCTTGCACAGGCCCTCAAACTTCTCCTTCAATTCTTCTTTCTTTTTCTTCTCATCCTCACTTTCATCGAGTTTGAGACCTTCCTTGGTGGCAGAAACAAGCTTTTTACCCTCAAATTCCTTCAGCTGACCAATGCAGTACTCATCAATTGCATCAACCATGTAGAGAACCTCATAGCCCTTCTTCTTCAACTTCTCGAGGAAGGGTGAGTTCTCAACAGCCTTCTTGCTCTCACCAGTGATGTAGAAAATATCATTCTGGCCTTCCTTCATCCTGGTCACATAGTCCTTCAAGCTAGTCATTTCATCACCACTCTTTGTGGAGTGGTACCTCAGCAACTCAGCAAGCTTAGTCCTGTTCTGTGAATCTTCATGGATACCAAGCTTGAGATTCTTTGAGAAGGCCTCGTAAAACTTGTCATAGTCTTCCTTGTTCTCGGCAATTTCAAAGAATAGCTCAATGCACTTCTTCACCAAGTTCTTGCGAATAACCTTGAGGATCTTGTTCTGCTGCAGCATCTCTCTAGAGATGTTAAGAGGAAGGTCCTCAGAATCCACAATACCCTTCACAAAACTCAGAAATTCAGGAATCAACTCTTCACAGTTATCCATGATGAACACACGACGAACATACAACTTGATATTGTTGGGTTTCTTTTTTGTGTCGAAAAGGTCAAAAGGAGCCCTTTTTGGAACAAAAAGGACAGCTTTAAACTCCAACTGACCTTCAACAGAAAAGTGCTTCACAGCCAAATGTTCCTCCCAGTCATTTGTCAGACTCTTGTAGAACGCAGCATACTCTTCCTTTGTGATCTCCTCGGGCTTCCTCATCCAAATAGGCTTCTGCTTGTTCACCAGCGACCACTCACTAGAAACTTCCTTGATTTTCTTCTTTTTCTTCTCTTCTTTCTCTGTTTCCTCATCAACCTCCTCTACCTTCCCTTCCTCGTCTTTCTTCTCCTCTTCATCCTCATCATCAGAGATCTCCTTTTCAATGGTCTTCTCAACCCAAAGAGAGATTGGGTAACTGATGAACTCTGAGTGCTTCTTAATCAGGTCCTTTAGCCTACGCTCTTCAAGATACTCAAGCTGATCCTCCTTGAGATACAGGGTCATTTTTGTACCCCTCCCGAGGTTCTCACCAGAGGTATCCCTGGTGATAGTGAATGAACCACCAGCTTGAGACTCCCACACATACTGTTCATCATCATTGTGCTTTGTAGTCACAATAACTTTCTCAGCCACCAAGTAAGCTGAATAGAAACCAACACCAAATTGCCCGATCATGCTAACATCTGCACCGGCTGCTAGAGCTTCCATAAATTCCTTGGTCCCTGACCTTGCAATTGTACCAAGGTTGTTCACAAGATCTGCAACAATACAAATGAGATGAGTATTATTGCAATGCAATCCAATTTAAGAACCAACTAATTCCACAAGTAATCTTACTTACCAGCCTTTGTCATCCCAATACCACTGTCAATTATAGTCAAGGTATTGTTGGTCTTGTCAGGAATAATGTGGATAAAGAGCTCAGGCTGAGCTTCTAGCTTACTCTTGTCAGTCAAGCTCTCAAAGCGAATCTTGTCCAAAGCCTTTAATATATAACCACAACATAATCAGTCATCTCATATATTTGAAACATTATATGTGAATGATTAGCCCATACCAGACTGTAACATATTGCAGACAACAAAGTCTTCAACCAATATAATACTTGTTTTATAAGACTCTCCATGGCACCCACAGCATTGATTCGCATAGGGAACACACAGAAAGATAAAGCTTTACTAATTCATATCATTGAACAGAATCCTCTTCAGCTTAGTCAATCAGGTACAAGGAAACAGCTACTAGGATTCTAAAACTTCACACTGAAACAAGAACATCTAGTAGGTGTTTGGACATGAATTGATTGATATTTGGAGAAAAAATATTTGAAGTTAAGTTGAAAAGGATATTTGGAAGTTGAAGTTGTGTTGAGACATGAAAACAAAGTTGGAAGTGTTGAGTGAAAACTTAAAAACTCCTAGAACCTTCATATAACTATTTCAAGTTTGAAGTTGAAATATGGGGCAACCAGTAGTAAACAAACACTCAAATTGAAATGATCTCCAATTTTTTGGAAAAAATATTTGTGGACAAACAGGTCCAGAACGATTCTAAACAAAGAGTAATATTATGATGTTTACAATCTTAGCTGTGGACACGAAAAATGACTGGCTTCAGAAATAACAGAACAAGCAATTGAACAGATTTGTCAATCAATTCAAGTTAGGAACAAGGCAGGTTTTTGATATAATCTCAAAAAAAAACCTCAAATCATCAAATACAACCTACACTAACAAATGATCTAGTTTTCAGAGTACAATAAAAGCAAATAACAAACAATCATGTATCTAATATATGGCAGAATCAACTATAGATCAAACAACTACCATCAATTTACAAACAACTAGGCATCAAACATGAGCTGAGTTAACTATATAAAACATTTGCAACCAAACAACTAACATTAATCACTTATCTAAAATAACGCATGAGCAGAATTAACTATAATGTGTCCGCAATCAAACAACTGACATCAAATCACAAACAATTATGCACCTAATATATGAGATAGAATCATGAAAATAGCATGTGAGTAGAATAAACTATATGAATCAAACTAACATCAAATCGCAAACAATCATTCATCTAATCTATGAGCATAATCAACTATATACATCTTTCGCACACGATTCTCGAGGCAATGAAAAACAACACGTAACTACGAATGCATGTAGAACATAAAACAGATCGACTTACATCTCAAATATGAGCAGAATCAACTATTAAGATTAAATCACAAACATCTAACCTATAAGCAGAATCAATTATATGCAGCTTTCACGCACGATTCTCAAGGCAATAAAAAACAAATGTAACTACGAATGCAGATAGAACATAAAAAACAGATCGACTTTCATCTAACATATGAGCAGAATCAACTAGTAAGATTAAATCACAAACATCTAACCTATGAGCAGAATAAACTATATAAAGTTTTCGCACACGATTCTCGAGGTAATAAAAACAACTATGCACCTAACTTATGAGCAGAATCAACTATAAACAGCTTTCACGCACGATGTTCAAGGCAATAAAAACGACTTAACTACGAATGCATATATCAAATCAAAAACAGATCAACTATAGCGATCAAACAACTAACATCAAATCACATGGAGTCATTCATCTAACCTATGAGTAGAATCAACTAGTAAATAATTTCGCGCACAATTCCCGAGGTAACTACGAATGCATATAGCAATTCAAAAACAGATTTAACTACAGCGATCTAAACAACTAACATCGAATCACAAGTATATACAGCTTTCGCACACGATTCCCGAGGCAACTACGAATGCATATCTCAAATAAAAAAGAACAGATCGACTTACATCAGAAGAATTGCTAATCAATTCCCGAAGAAAGATCTCCTTGTTGCTGTAGAACGTGTTGATAATAAGACTCAGCAACTGATTAATCTCAGCCTGAAAAGCAAACGTCTCAGTGTCCGCCATTGCTACTGCTTGAACGAATGTACAGAATTAGGGTTAGGAGTTGAGAGAGCAGAAAAGCAAATAATATGGAGAGCTTCGCTTTGGTGAAGGAGCTATGGTATTTATAGTGGGGTTTGTTTGGGTTTGCTAGAATGTTCTATTTTGATTTGATTAATTCAAATTTTTTGGAGTTTTGCGTAAAATGGTTTTATTGTCTTTAGTGGCTTATAACTTTTTTTTTATTTATTTTTATTTATTTTTATTTATTTATTATATTAAAATAAATTTTTATTTTTATTTATCCACTTTAACATATTAAGAGAAATAATTTTTTTTGTTTTAATCTTAATATTAATTATTTATTTTCAAAAAAAATTCAAAACTATTGAAATTTACACTAATTAAGATATGTATTATGGTAAAATACAAACTCCATTTATTAGTTTCTAAGAGACTTACAACGTAAAAAATGGATAAATAAAAGTAAACGGAGGGAGTAAAAGTTAAAATTTGTTAGTTCTACCCAGTTTTTGCTTTTTGGCTTATTTTTATACTTTTTTAAATCTAAAAATAAGTATTTAAAAATACTTTTTATTTCACCTAAATAGTAAAATGAAATGTAAAAGCCAAAAAATACTTAAAATAAAGGTAACATATTGGGGTTTGTTTGGGGTTTCTAGAATGTTCTATTTTGATTTGATTAATTCAAATTTATTAGAGTTTAAAATTAATTATAAGTGGGGGACCGGTGTTTGCGTCACCATTGGAGGATTCATGATGAGATTTTCGTTTCTTTTGTGGTTCCGATCCTTTGGAAGCTGCAAAATCAATTAAAGCATGATTTTTATTAAATTGATTTTTAATTGAAAAAAGAGCTTTAAAAATAAATCAATGACTTGATACATCTAATTAAATTTAAAATAATTTTAAATTTATAATTTTAAATAATTTTAAATTTATAATTTTAAATATGTCATATAATTCTGCTAGTGTGAGTTTAGTCATATTACGCAAATCCAAATAACGGAGAAAAGGTTGCAATAGGCTAGGACTCGGCATAAAACAAACAACTCATAATAATTCAGATTTTTAGGCCTTTTATTCCAAGATAATTGGACAATAAATTATGATGTTACATAGAGAATCAATGCATGTGGTTGAAACATATATTTCCTTCAATTTAGGTGTCTTGTTTTTCTTTTTAGTATGTCCTAAAAAGAGTGTATATTTCTATATTTAATAAATTTTTCAATTTCAAGATAAATTTAAGACCACAATATTTAAAAGACCTCACATATTTTTAATTTAAGACCATAAAATTCAACAGTCTTCATTTATATCTTAAACTTCATGTCAAGTCAAACTAAGACACTTAAATTGGGACGGAGAGAGTAAGTGCTACCAATACTATTATATTTAAAACAATAATAAGGCCAACAATATAAGAGAGTGAATGTTGACTTGCTAAAGTCAAATATATCCCTAAAGAAGAGTGTTGTAGAGATATGGATAACAACAACAACAATAACATACACAGTGTAATCACACAAGTGGGGTCTGGGGAGGGTAGGATGTACGCAGACTTTACCTCTAACTTTGCGGGGTAGAGAGATTATTTCTGATAGACCCTTGACTAAAAAAGTGTAATCAATGCAGGGTTGCATGAAAAATAAGGCAGCAAAATATCAAGATACAAAATAAATGGTACATCATAGTAATACACACATAAAGATAAGGATCGACGTGATAAAAAATACTACAACTAAGAAAAGGAGAAGCCACACACCCTTCTCACACGCAACGCGACAAAACACAAATAGCTACTACCCTTCTGTCCTAATACTCGACCGCCAAATCTTCTAATATAAGGTCATGTCCTCAGTCAACTGGAGTTGAGTCATATCATGTCTAATTCCCTCCCTCAGTTCTTCTTCGGCCTACTTATACCTCTCTTAACTCCTACGACTACCAATCTCTCACACTTCCTAACTGACGCATCCTCACACCTTCTCTTCACATGCCCAAACCATCTATGTCTCACTTCCCTCATCTTGTTCTCCACGGAGGCCACTCTGACCTTGTCTCGTATATCTTCATTTCTAATCATACCTCTCCTAGTATGACCACACATTCATCTGAGCATCTGCATCTCCGCTACTTTCATATTCTGAATGTGGACGTTCTTGACTGGCCAACATTCTGCCACATACAACAATGTTGGTCTAACCACAACTCTATAGAACTTACCTTTCAGCCTAGGCGACACCTTCTTATCGCAAAGCACCCCGGAGGCAAGCTTTCATTTCATCCACCATGCTCCAATATGGTGGGTGACATCATCATCAATCTTCCCGTTCCCTTGTAGAATAGACCTAAGATACTTGAAACTCTCTCTTTTAGGTATAACTTGTGCCTCGATCTTCACTTCCACATCCGTCTCTTATGTCACATCACTGAATTTAGATTCCATATGCATCGTCTTACTCCTGCTTAACTTAAAACCCTTAGATTTTAAGGTCGTTCTTCAAACTTCCAGCCTATCATTAGTGCCACTATATATCTTGTTAATCAAAACTATGTCGCCTGTAAATAACATACACCACAGCATCTTCCCCTGAATATGTCGCGTCAATTCGTCCATCACTAAAGCAAATATAAACGGGCTAAAGGCTGACCTTTGGTGCAACCCTATCACGACCGAAAAGTGTTCGAAATCACCTCCCACTGTCCTAACCCAAGTCTTGGCACCCTCATACATGTCCTTAATTGCCCTGATGTAGGCCACATGCATACCTCTAGACTCCAAGCATCTCTAAAGGACCTCTCGAATGACTTTATCATAAGACTTCTCCAGATCAATGAACACGATGTGTTGGTCTATCTTTTTGTCTCTATACTGCTCCATCAATCTCCTGACAAGATGAATAACTTTCGTAGTCGATCAGCCCGGCATTAATCCAATACAGGCTCTCGGATATTGGCCCATCCATTCTCATCCTCAACTCGACAACCCTCTCCCGGAATTTCATTGTATGTCTTAGCAACTTGATACCCCTATAGTTGTTACAATTCTGAATTATCACCCTTGTTATTGTACAATGGGACCATTGTATTCCACATTCATTCCTCTGGCATCTTAGTCGTACGTAAAATGACATTAAATAACCTAGTAAGCTACTCCATACTTGTATCCCCTATGCTCTTCTAAAAGTCCATCGGGATCTCATTAGGCCCGATCACTTTTCCCCTCTTCATTTTATGGATAGATTCATTAACATCTACAACCTTGATGCACCTGTAGTACCCAAAATCTCTACAACTCTCGAAATGCTCTAACTCTCTCAGCACGATATCCATGCCCCCTTCTTCATTCAAGAGCTTATGAAAGTACGTATGCTATCTCCGTCTAATGTGTTCGTCGTCTACCAATACTTCGTCATTTTTGTCTTTAATGCACTTCACTTGGTCAAGTCGCGAGACTTCCTCTCTCTCATCTTGGCGAGCCTATTTAACTTCTTATCCCCGCATTTGCACTCGAGCTTTCTATACAAATGCTCAAATGTTGTTGTTTTAGCCGCTGTGACCGCTAGCTTCACTTCCTTCTTCACTGCCTTATACCTCTCCTTATCCTTATCCTTCTCGTCCTCGTCGATATTTTCCACTAGCGTCGTATACGCAGCTTTCTTGGCCTCTACCTTTCCTTGGACCTCTTCATTCCACCACCAATCCCCTTTATATCTACCTCATTTGCCCCTCGAGACCCCAAGTACCTCTCTAGCTGCTTCCATGATGCATTCGGATGTGCTGGCCCATATCTGATTGTAGAGATATGAATGATTAGCTTATTTGATCATTGCTCAAATGTATCTCCTCCTTTCTGCAAATTCAAGTTCAAGAGGTTGAAATTGATCATTAGAAAAAAAGAGGCTAATGACAACAAATCGTATTTAAATATGATATGCTTATTCATAAAATGAGTATTTCTTGCTCTAAGTCTGTTGGGTTGGATCAGACTAGTTGGTTTGGTGGGTAGATAATAACAGAAAAGAAGCATTTTACCTTTGAATGGAGAAGATATAGTCTCATTATAGATTACTTTATCTCAGCCTCACCTCATGCATCGATTTACCGAAGTAACCTCTACTCTCCCATTTTCTTCTATTCAAAAGGCGAGTAACGCTTAAACAAAAAGGTCCTAAGAGGGTTAATCTCTATGGAACAAGACTAATGTGCGATCATACAAAATTATACAATATGAATAATGATCGTATTCATCAAAATATGATTTTATCGGAGAAATCCGATAATTGTTTTGGTCAATTCAGTGAGTGTGAGCTCACACCTCGCCTCTGTACTATTGGATTTGACAGCTAGAGATTCATCGTTGCCGATTTCGTCTTGGTTGTCCGTGTCTCTTTTACTTATTTCCCCCTTGTGTATGCGATTGTTGTTGTTCTGATGTTTGTAGATGATTTATTCTTTTTCTCCTTATTTTCGATTGGTTTTTGTGTTGTTGCGGTGTCCCTTGGAGTTGTTCTTTAACCCCTATGTCGATTTTGCCTTGTTTACAATTGATTCATGTGTAATATTTGGTTCGAATCCAACTATGCATACTTCTTTTTATCCCATTGTCCTTGTCGATATTGGCTGCCCATTTTCCGACTGGTTACTTGTATATTTTGTTCTTGCCCCATCCCAAATCCTACTTATTTTTGTTCACTAGATTGAGTATCATAATGTAATAATACCATGTAGGTTTTCGTTGGGTTCGTGTACGCAGCGGAATTTGAAAATTTTGTGTTTCAAACCCAACAAGCGGCGAACTATAGGATGATTATGTAGTAATATAAAACACGTCAATACATAACATGTATATAACCGTAATACTTTGATAGAATACTTACGGTTTGGAAACTCTAGAGTCTTTTAGTAATTTTCGAGGGTGCGCACGCAATTGATCCTCGACAGCAAGTTCCAAGAACTTCGATGTATACCTCTTTCGAACAGCTAGAAAATTTGGTAAAGGTTCAAGAGAGTTTTATTCTATGTCTCTAAGACTTAGAATAATATATGAATAATGTATATTATAATGAATAAGGAGGTGCTCTATATAAAGGTGAAATTAGGGCAAAATTCAGATTTTGGGTTGGGCTCAAAGCCTGGCCCAAAACGAATTGCAGCGGGCCAATCTGATTGGGCATGCTGCCCAATTAGCATTGCGGCTCTATCCATTGGGCACCGCGGCTACTCGCCTTTTTCACAAAAATATTTTCAGCACATTTTAATTAAATCCAAAATCCAATCTTTACTTAATTAAATAAATCAAATAGAAATTATCCCATAGTTATTATTAATTTAAATATATCGATTCCAAATCGAATATTTAATACTTTCTCAATACAATACACCCTTAGATCGAAGAAACAACTGACATAGTGTTACCCTACATGCCTTCACATATCGACACTAATCATATTATGGTCTACACGTAACTCCTAGACGGTGCCGTAAGACGAACTCAATATGTGAAGTATATTTACACGAATCCAGTAAACTGAACCTCTATGTGGGAAGATAAAATCATTTCATTCTCGAAGCACTCAATCAAGCTTGGAATTTACCAAGTGTCTATCCAAATGGCTTGATCATTATATCTCATCTATATTGGTTGACAACAAGACCATATTCTAGATGTGTCTATTGCGTTGGTCAACGACTTAGTCAACCCAATATCACTGAAAAGTTGAATGTTCTCTCGAATATACACTCGAGGAATGAATCATTATCTTGGCTCAACTACCACCTTTAATCCACATCATAATGTACCCCAATACAAGCCTTATCTCAACCTATAAGGTATTTGAGCTTAGGACATGATCAAAGTATATTACTCTGTAGATAAGGTGTGTATTGACCTCAAGTCTAAGGACTTCTATCTCCCAGACGCTGATCATACTTTAGACATGTATAACAAACAGCATATCAAAAGGGTATACCAATACTTTCAAAGTATCCATGTGTCCATCACGAGTAGTCATTACTCGTAGGAGCTGAGACATACTACATCCTCTAAGGATGTGATGCAGACCACATGTCGACTTATCACATATCATCGATATCCCATTCTCAATGATCATTAGTCGAGGCTATTTTAAGAGTTACGTTATAATATTAATATCTCACACTATTAATAACAACGTAACCTCTAGGGATGCATATTAAAGAATATTACAAATAATCAACTAATAATTCAATAATTGCAAATGCCAAAATATTAATCTCCATTGATAATAATACGAACGTGTATAAAGTACATTTGTCCTAATATAGATTGTCTCTATGACATACATATACTTTCATACCACACAATGTACAAAAGACCCAGTCTTGGTGTGATTAACTTAACCCTTCGACCTCTAAGTTGGTGCACTGTTCCTCTTGATTGTGAATGCCTTTTCTTGCCAAATGATAATTCAATTATCTGTTATATATTGATTTCATTTATTTGTTGCTTCATGTTTGTTGATTTTGCCTCTTGTATGCCATTTTTTTCTGATCCTTCGAGAAAAAGATTCATTTTCGTCGTAAAAAATAGGAGGTAGAACCAATAAAGATTTCTTTTTCGATTCATCCATGGCCTCATTCAAGAATTGTTTTTGATCCAATCCGCAGGAATCAATAGAAAATGCAAATCCCTTATAATACAACATGGTATTTACATGAGGTCCCTCTTTAAGAAAGTCCCCGAGAGGGCTTAGTTGATCCATGATTTATGTTTCATATTTCATTTTCTTTTCGTTTGTTTCGAGAAATCCATCGATCAATTCCGATTCACTAGTGTTAGAATTTTATGAAATGTAACTATCTCTGTTTCATAGATAAATTTATATAGAATCTTTGAAAAAGACTTTCTTTCATAAGAAAGAATATACTTATGTTCCTTCTTCCTATTACTTCCATCTAGTCCTTGTTCGTGGGTTTGAGTACCTATTGATGCTAATACCACCCAACTCTCCAATTACTATTTGAAAGAATATTAGGCAAGATACAAAATTTCCTCCATTCCTCGATTGTGTTAGTTGCTTTTGTGTCTCTGGTTGTTATGTACTAATTATGCTTCCCTATTGTGTATTAGTCCTGCAAAAAGAAGCAAACAGTTAGTAAAAAAAGATCTCTATGTCCTCCTCTCAAAGGATTTGGACATAGAAATTCCAATTCTTTCCATTAACTTCCTTCATTTGCATGTTCTTCTTCTCAAATAATCAACCAATTTATTTTCTTCTCTTAAAATGTGAGTCACAGTGACCCTCATATTGCCCATGAGTGTTAGTTCTATATGCATCATCCATCTCTTCGCTTGAGCCTGAATTTGATCTCCTAAATTATTCCTAACACAAAAGCCCCAAGAACTCCTCCATGGATTACCTCTACAAGCACCATCAGTATTGCATTTGAGTCATTCCTCTTATGGAAATTTCCACAATACTTGCTTAATCCTGATTTTAACAGTATAGGCTTGTAAAGTTTTTACCAGATCATTCCATTTATATAGAGCATACCTGATGCAATTCTAGTTGCCTCAAGATCATTTATGTGGAGTCAAGGCCATGAACTTCAAACATCACGAGGGTTGCACATGAATATAGGCATTCATGAGCATGCATTAGTGCCATCCCCAGGATCCCAAGTGTGAAAGGTTGCACGGGAAGGCGAAACAATAAAGAATGGTGAAGAAAACACCATCCACGATTCACAGATAGTGCCACACGTGGAGTATGTGAATCGCAAGTTGAGCCAACAGGTCGCAGATGTTGAGAGTGCTAAAGAACATGACCCGCAAATCACATATCATATCACAGACAGTGTCTGCGGTTCACAGGTTGTGTAGCGGACTGCGACATATCGACGTTTTGGCTATTTTGCAATCCAAGGGTGTCACTTTTAGGCCTCTTGTGTAATAACTTAGTCATAGACTATACATAGGAAACTTAGGTCATTTAATTTCTTATATTATCTTGAATATTAAACTTACTACTCTTTGAGAGTTTTGAGAGCTTGTTATGTTTTTGGTTGAACTTTGCTTGGAAATATAGGTTTCTTGGGAATTTAATTCTCTTGAAGTCTATCTCATAGGTTAGATGCTTGTCTTGATCAATTAATTGAGGTCCATTGTTTAATATACTTTGGGTTGCTTTTGATTCAATTTTCTTGTGTCTACCTCTTTATCTTGCTTTCTTTCAATTCCGTTTTTAATATTGTATCAATTGGTATCAGAACTTGATCAAAGAGTTATTTCAACAATTCTTGTCTTGAATTTTGATTACTATAAAAAAAAAGGGTTCTAAAGTCCAAAAATAGTTGTTATTTGTTTATTCCAGCATTATATTCGAGTTTATTAGTGTTAGGAGAGTCTATATCTCAAGTTTCAAGTCTTTTGAGTCATTCAACATCGTTGGCCATTGAAAAACTTGAAGAGCTTGATGTGGGTCTTGAGAAGAGGGGGAAATTGAAGCTTAGAAACTATTGGGCTTTCTTCTCCTATTGAAGAAGAGTGGGAATCTAAAATTTGGGGTGAATTGAAGAAGGTTTGATATTTTTTTTTGAATGTTCAAGTGTTCTTGAAGACCTTCAAAGAGTTTTTGAGGAAGAAGAATAAAAAAGGTACCATTTGATCTTCCCAAAACCTAATTCCAAGATGAAAAGGTGTTTTTAGGCCAAAAGAAGTAAAATATCTGAAAACGTGGGCCCAAGTAGTTAGAATAATCATAAAAAGGCACAGAGCATGGATCTCCAAAAAAATTTGACGTCCAATATATGTAAAGTATAGAAGTTGTATATCAAAGCCATATACTTTTATATATACCTCTGAAAATATCATGTATATTTGAATAGCATGTGTATATCATCCCCTACATATTTAATTAATATTTGAAAGGGGGTCTGTTTCTTCCCATTTCTTGAGACAAGGCCCATCTCTCTTGGTAATTATGGGCCATCTAATTTCATCTTGGGCCTTTATTCGTGTTGAGTTGTTTATTTAATGTGAATTGTTAATACATATATGCATCTGTGTGTATGTTGATTGTTTGTTAATACTTAGTTATTGATGTTGCTTTTGATAAGTCTCGGATATTTTTTAACTCCCACAATCATTTCCCCCCTCCTTTTGCTTGTCTCGTGAACATGTGGGCCCACATTTCACCATCCTCAAAACTGTTGAGCCCCATTGGGCCGCAAGCCCAATTATCCCATTTATTCATCGAGTATGAGAGCATGAAGGCTCAGTCATGGGTAAAAATAATTTTATATTATATAAGATCCGATGTCAATCATATCTTACAGATCTTTAATACCGGGGTTTCTAACACTTTCTCCCGGAGATCATTTGAATCCTTACCGAACTCTGATTTACTTTAGGATTTTTTTTGTTTGAAAAACCTTAAATTTTTTTTTCTAGTTTTCATTATAAATTAGGTAGCGATTCTAAATAAAATAAATTCCAAGAGTCCATAAGTTATGATGTAGCTTTTATGCCTCAGCGTAAAAGTGAGTCGTAACAATGTGTTTAGGTGGAACATCTCCTATATTGCATGTTATTTCTTCCTGTTGCATATGAGGAAGCTGCTCTACATCATCATCATCATCCCCAATATCTATTTGAGGTTCACCATTCAACACTCATTTTTGACCTATTGCATGTGACATCTCTTTGTTACTGTTTTGTGTTGCATTTGTCTTCTCATGTTCATTGTCCTGTGTTTGTATTTTCTCTGCAGAGTTTTGTATGTATTTCAGATTGTTTCAACATTTGTTGATCATTTCCTGCATTTATATTCTCATCTGACTCCCCCATCTTGCTTGCATCTTCAACTACATCAGTCTGCACATTAGGTTTATCTAGTTGTTTTTCCTCCAGTGGTGTCTGCTCCTCTTATTTAGGACTACTGTTGATTTATGCATTATTTACACACTCTGAATCCCTATCATTGATTTCCTCTATATACATACTATAAAGAATGTATCTTGGGCCTAACTCAACCTCAAAAGCTAGCTTAAAGGGAGGAGGATTGCCCAAGCCATATAAAGAGACCAAATACCCATCCCATATCTGATGTGGGACTCTTAACACCCCGCACGCTCATGTCTCGTTAACTGGAGCGTGAACAATATAATATGGGAGCCCAACATCGGTGAACAGAGAATTAGGATGTGCCTGGCTCTGATATCAGATAAAGAATGGATCTTGAGCCTAACTCAACCCCAAAAGCTAGCTTAAAGGGAGGAGGATTGCCTAAGCCATATAAGGAGACCAATTACCCATTACATATCTGATGTGGACTCTTAACACATACTATTTTCATCTTCCAAATTTCCTTCAGATTTTAATAACATCATTGTTATTATCAGGGACATGGATCTTATCTTTGGTACTTTCAACATTATAATTTATTCTTGTTACTATATCATTATCCCCTTGTTTTTGCATCTTTTGTTTGGTTTCTTTTTTGTTTTTCTCATGTTCTCGTTGATTGCCTTTGATCCCACCTCCTTTATTTGGTTGTTCCTAAATGAGGCCTCAACCCACGACTTGGAGAATTCAACATCACTTTTAGTTTTTTCCCGAGTCTTCTCTGCTTCATTTATCTTCATTTCATTGTCTAGATCCACCAACGAACTGAATTTGTTGTTCTTGTTAATCCCTTTCTCCTTGCCATCTAAATTTTCAACAGTAGTTTTTCCCTCTCTTTGTCATCTTTCTCCTTTTGTGTCTCTATTATTGTGTTGTCTATTTTTCTTGTTGTGTACCACATTCTACTGCTTTTGCTCATACATATTTCCCACAACTTTGCCTGATTTTAAAACATTTGGAGCATGTTTGTTTGTTAATTCCTCCATCTTCAATTTCCCATTGTTTTGCTGATTATCATTGGTTTTCTTCTACAGGTTAAGTTGCTGACTCTCACCTTTGTTACCCAAGTTTGGTTGCTGCTTCTCAGAGGGTGTGGTTGTATTTCTTGTCTGTTGCTTCTCCATTTCATTTGTCTCTTCATCTGAATATTCGTTCTCTTCCGCATTCTCCTTTTTTTGTCTGAATTCTGGATGAATACTCCAACATCCCTCCATGTCATGTCCTTGTAGTGTACAATGAGTGCAATATTTTGGCAAATAATCATATTGATTTTTTTGCCATTTAGATTTAGTATCTCCAGTTCCATCATCGATGCAGTTAATTTGGATCTTATTTGACAACTCATTCGTTAAATCAACCTCCACTTTAATCCTGACACAACTTGACCTAGTCTTATTATTTGTAGAAGTTGTTGGGAGTTTTTACTCTATTGTACTTTATAAAGCAGTACGAGAAGTATATAACTATTACAAGTATTCGAAAGGATAAACAAAGATTCAATAATTCATCTAGAAATCTGAAAATTACAATAGAACCACAAAACTGAAATTACAATTTTGTTGAAGATGGAAAAATGAAAACTGGTTTTGCTGAGTCGAGTGTGGCACTCTGTCCTTAAGACAATATTGCCCCGTATGTATCCTTTATACGTCCTGGATAATTTGTCTCCCAAGATAAAACAACAATGGAACACTTGAGCAAAGGAAACTCAAATGCTACCGTGAAGAATATTGAGTAACGAAATGATGCTTGGAAGTTGTAGGAAGAAAACTGTTTTGGTTGTGTATTTTCGTGAGTTGTATAAACTGTTATTTTTAGTGCTCAACAATGGTGTAAGGGGGTGTTTATATAGGTGAGGGAGAGCTGTTTAATTGCCCCCATAACAGCCATTATTGGCCAAATAATGGCCATTATGGAGGTAGTAAAGCCACCAAAATAAATGGTGAAAGACCAACGAATTTGGCCATTATATGAGGAGTAATTCAGCCAAAATAAATGGCTGAATTGAGTGCTTGGGCGTTTCTGCTTTGACCGTCGAAATTCTGATTTTCTGAAAACTTCAGGGACCAAACTGTACATCTGGCAAAGTTCTCTGGCCCAAAAAGATAATATCAGAAGGCCCACAGCCCGTGAACCCGGAACCGGACGGGCGGCGGCGGCGCGCGCGTGGTCTTTCCTCGAACCGAAGCACATCTAGGTCCTCCCTCCTTTAAACACATGGGATACCCCTTGGGGTCCCAAACCCCAAACCAATTTCGAGTCTTATATACACAACAATTCTTTCTTCCTCTAACGATGAGGGAGAATTGAACACAACACCACACTTTCCATGCTTCAAACAACTCACTTCGTGGACCAATATCTCTTTCATTTCTCAATGAAATTTGACGATTCTTGGCCCTACGGTTATCTACGTACTTAGTAGATCATGCATGTGTGAAGAACCAAATTCTCCAACATACGTAACACTAGTGTTTAAGCCGTTAAAGTTGGTCGGTCGCAACTCCCGCCAAAGGCAAATTTCCAACAGATGTCTCAATCACTAATGGAGTTCCCATTGCTTTGGCCATGGAAAACATATTCTTTATCAAACATGTTAGTTGGTAGGCCCGAAAAGGATATCAATGCTATCGCAATCATGGTTTCTTCCTCAGGTTTGAACTATGGATCCGACTTCAAGAATCGAATTGGGAAGTATTTGCCATGAACGTGCAATTTCCATGATCGAGACATCAAGGCTGCATAATCCTCCAAGAGGGATAATCTAAGTGAAACATGTCTTTCTTCAAGATACCCAATAGTGCATGTTCCTTTAATCTCTAATTATATTGGCAAAATTTTCCTCAAAGTTAGTAAATCTGGTCTACCGTAGAAAATTTAGCCATTACAGTGTATTGAAGATTTTGACGTAGACAGAATCGATATAACAACAACAACATACCCAGTAAAATTCCACAACGTGGGGTAGACATAACCGATCAAATTCCTTTTTTTGTCCACGTCATTGTTGGTTCTTCATGTAAATATGTAATAGGTTTTAGAGCACTTGGCTCCTTCTTTGTATTCTCCTTATTGTTTATCGTCGCCAGATAGTTTGATGTAGCTGATGGGTTTGTATTAGACAGACCAACCACTGGAGGTGGTTGGCCACCAGCCGCCGTGGCCATTCAATGAATTTTCCATAAGTTTAGGGTTCTTGGTAGTCACTAGGTTTCAGAGTGTTTTTTATTTCTCTATCTTTATTAGGTTTGCTATTTTTATTTAGACTAAATATATCATCATCAAAATATGTAAGTAGTGGGTACTGATGATTAAATAAGAGAATGTTGCTTAGGATGCTATGTTCGTGTACTGCGTCAATCTCCATGTGTCGATCTATATGAAAATGATCTCGAGTTTTGTTTTGAATTCTCGTATATGAAGTTCGAATGAGAATTTTGATGCAATTCAAATCAATAAGCAGCTGTGATGGTATATAAAATTACTGGTGATCGATATAGTGATATTTTTATGGGGATTTGATTTATCCTTATAAGGTTCTTATTCAAGAACATTGTAGAATCTTTGACGCAATAAACAAGTAAGAAAATGTATATTCAATTGTATAAAGATATGTTTTCGACATATCTATCAATTGAATTAGGGATTGAGCTCTTGTTGACCTCAAAAATATCTTATGCTTCTCCAAACTAAGAAGTCTTTTCTCAGGAGAAACTAGAGTCGTGGTGTCACTCATAGATTAGCAAATCCACTCATTTAAAGCCTTGTTGAGAATTTATTTTATCCGTAAGAAATTCGTGATTTGAGAGACTGACCAACTTCCCAAATTTATTCCATATCCGACGTTTTTGGAGTCTTTTAGCTCTACTAAAGATTTTTATGCCAATAGAAAACATAAAAAAATCTTTAGTACTTTTCATTTTGTTTAATACCAAACTAGATGAATTTAAATAAAAAAATATAACCCAAATATTCATATGAATATTAATTTTTTTTCCATAGATTTTTTATAATAGAAGGTATTAAGTAATTGAATTAAAAATATAAAAAATATTTATGAAATTAAGAGACATTATAGGGTGATTACATAAGTCCTTTATTGTTTTAGAAGTAATTTTTTTTGAAGACATAAGGGTAAATTTAAAAATATTTCTCAAGTATATATATATTGACCAATTTAAATCCTTTAAGTTTATCAAAGTGATCCTTTTTTTTAATCTTCATCAAATATTTAACGAACTGTGAAAAAAATAATATAACGGAGATTCATAATTAGAGGTGCAATTTTTATAGTTTTTGTTATTCTTGATCCATTTATGATGTTTGGTATCGTTTTGAGGTGTAATTTATGATACCTTTTGCCTATTTCTTATGTGTCGTGCAATTTTTTATTTTCATTAAATCTAACAAATAGAGTTTGTCATTCTACGTCATGTATGCATAGAGATGGCAATGGATACTGGAGCCGGTCCGGATTCGGTGGATCCAGATCCGTTTTATGGGATATGGATCTTCAAAATTTGGACCCAATGAATCCGGATCGGACCCGGATCCGTTTATGAAGGATCAGATCTGGATCTTGTATTTGAGATTCATATACAGTCCAGATCCGACCAGTGGATCCATTTTTTATTAAATATATCCATAACCTATAATGTAATTTTATAAGTATTTTCTTAATTTTTTTATAATTTATGTATTTTACATTCAGATTTGGACTTTATTTTTTAAATGATCCATACGTTTAAGCTCATAATTCTCAAAAGGCCCAATAAAAAACTAAGCGGAAAACAAATGATGGTACAATCATTGCATGTAAAAGGAGCTGATTATTTGATCTCATTCTGTTGAAATATCCATATCTCATGTAATGCTTTAGCAGATGAAAGAGTGGATTCGTTGCAAAATATTCCTCATAAAAGTTACAGTCATGAAGGATGATTAATTGTGGTCGAATGCAGCATCTAATATAAGATCAAGATTAAAACTTTATGGCTTCCACCTTATTTTTACACTAATGAAAGTGCAGATTAAATAAAGAAAAATGGATGAATTGACACCCAATGTAGCTTATTGTTGTTGTAACACTCAATTTTCATTTGACAGACATGCCTAGGATTGAAATCTGAAACATGAAAAAAATATACAACTCTGAGAACCACTTGACTCCTATGAAGATCTGAAACATGAAAAAAATATGCAACTCTAAAAGAATTTTTTTACATGTGGATCCAGATCCGATCCGTGGACCCAGTGGATCCGATGGATCTGAATTTGGATCTGATTTTTATGGATCCGGATATGGATTCATGTATGAAAAATGGATCTGAATTTGGATATAGTAGGATCCGGTCCAGAT
Organism: Anisodus acutangulus; assembly: GCA_029783415.1. NCBI lineage: Eukaryota > Viridiplantae > Streptophyta > Magnoliopsida > Solanales > Solanaceae > Anisodus > Anisodus acutangulus. The sequence continues at coordinate 1,336,217 of CM056496.1, forward strand.
TCGATCCGTTAGTGTTAGATGATATTAATCTCCCTTGGGGAGTCTTTCATTAATATTAAGGTATATATATAGTACAATATTAATCCCTTATATAATAGAAATCCTAAGCCTATACAAAAGAGGAATCCTAGTCTTACCATAATTATATTTATACAATATATGAAAATATTCTAATTATGGGTAGGGAATATATTATTTCCTATATTTACACGTTTACACACCCCCTCAGTCGGAGCGGGAGGAGGCGAGCAGAGGCTGGATCTCAAGTCAAGAAATAAGCATGCAGGAAGTTCTTTGGTAAATATATGCGCATCTTGATAGGATGATGGAACATGTAACACTCGACATGGCCTAACGCAACTTTCTCACGAACGAAGTGTAGGTCTATCTCAATATGCTTGGTTCGTTGATGTTGAATCGGATTATGGGAAAGATAGATGGCAGAGATGGTATCACAATACACAATACATGGATGACACAAATGACAGAAGTTCTAACGATAAATTTACGAGCCAACAAATCTCGGCTACTACATTTGCAACGCCTTTGTAGCCTCGGCCTTGGCGGAGCGAGATAGGGTAGCATGTCGCTTGGCGGACCAAGAAATCAGTTATCCCTAAGAAAACACAAAATCGGAGGTGGAGCGTCGGCGTGTCGGACACCACCCAATCTGCATCCGTATATGAAAGCAACTCGTTTGGTGCATAGGGTATAGGTGCAAACCATAATCAAGAGTGCCCTTAATGTATCGAATGATACGCTTAAGAGCGATGAAATGAGACTCACTGGGGCATGCATGAATAAACACACTGGCCGAACATCATAAGCTATGTCGGCCTGGTGAATGTGAGATCTTGAAGTGCACTGCAAGGCTCCTATCTGAGTAGGATCGAGGCGGAGCACCATCCATAGCTTGAGCTTAGATTTGGAATCAAGCTGGGTAGGCACCTCTTTGCGATTCGCCATATTAGCCACAACACAATCTCTTCTACATACTTACGCCGACACAAGAACATATGATTAGCGGACACTGGTCGCGATATCCCCAAAAAGTAACTCGGCTTCCCAAATCGGTCATTGCAAATTCGGACTTGAGCAAGACAATAATCTCATTTTTCAATCCGTCGGAGGAGGCGTGAAGAACAATATCATCCACGTAAAGTAATAAGTAGCGGTGCTACTACCTCGATGAAAAATGAAAAGTGATGTATCACTCTTGCTGCATACAAACCCAATCTGCAAGATATACCGGCAAAATGATCATACCACGCACGGGGGCCGCTTGAGCAATATAGTGACTTACGAAGATGGCACACATAGTGAGGAACTGCTGGATGGGTGAACCATGGTGGCTGATGCATGTAGACTGTCTCTCTCAGATCCCCATGTAAGAATGCATTCTTCACATCAAACTGATGGATCGGCCAGTGTTTGCCAAGGCAATGCTCAAAACTGTGCGGATGGTAGCCGGTTTGACAATCGGGCTGAAGGTCTCACCACAATCAATGCCCTCCTGCTGATTTGTGCCATTAGCCACAAGACGGGCCTTATACCTCTCAAGATCCCCATTATCTCTGAACTTGTGACGAAATAGCCACATACAACGAATGACATTCACCCCCTCAGGTCTAGGTACTAGATCCCACGTGTGTTGTTTAGTTAAAGCATTGAATTCCTAATACATAGCCGCATTCCAATTAGGGTCTTCTTTGGCCAATTTTGGGTTCTTTGGAAGTGGAGAGATGGTTTGGGCAGACAAGTTGAAATGGACTTTGGGTTTGAAGATGCCATGCTTTGAACAAGGTGCAAATACATTCCGTGCTTTTAACCCAACTCAAGCCGAAGAAACTTATTCAAGGGTCACCGCTAACCGCTTTTGGTCCCAAATCTTTGGGGTTGGTCGTTGTGACCACAATATCGCATTACCATTGTAGATTGATCTATAGATCCATATCAAATGCAGCCTCTATCTTTATTTTATTCCAGGGGGCACTACACTTTTCATTGGATGGGTAGGGACAGTGGATGGCGGAGTGGTGTCTGAGATGGGGGGTAAAGTCGAATAAGGAGAGGGGGAGCGGGGCTAAGCCGTCGGAGGCGTCGCGGCTCCTGGATCGAGAGTCGCGGCGCTAGAAGGTTGACAGGCTTCTCTGAAGTTTGAGCTTCGCGGCTCTGACGACAGAACAGAGGATGTGAGTTATTCGATTATGAGGGGAGAGATGGCAGACTCGTCAAGAAATGAGTAGTCCTGTTTTTGGAATTTTGGAAGATTCGAAAACGGGAATGTGGTCTCGTCGAATGTGACGTGACGAGATATGTGGATATGACGAGTCGACAAGTCATAGCATAGATAACCCCTATGGTTCGGCGGGAATCCTAGAAAGACATATGGAATGGGCCTAGGAGCGAGCTTGTGAGGGGCGGTGGAGTTAAGGTTGGGATAGCACAGACAACAAAAAATCTGTAGATGATCATAAGAGGGGATTCTATGGTAGAGGATTTCGGTAGGGGTCATATTGTGAAGACTGCTAGTAGGGAGAATATTTAGAGTGTATTCTGACATTTTAGCAGCATAGACCCATAAGGGTGGAGGGAGGGAGACATGAATCAATAGGGTGCGAATCATACTGTTAATGGTGCGGATGATTCTTTCAGTTTTACCGTTTTGTGGTGAGGTGTAAGGGTAGGAGAAGCGAAAGACCATGCCATTAGTGGTACAAAAGCGGTGAAACATAGAGTTGTTGAATTCACGACCATTATTGCACTGAAATGATTTTATGCCTTTTCCAAATTGTGTTTGAATGAACTTGCGAAACTCAAAAAATTTGACAAACACTTCCGATTTAAATTTAAGAGGGTATAACCAAACGTAGTGTGAAAATTCATCAAGCAACACAAGATAGTATTTATGATCGAGAGAACTAGAGATATGAGATGTCCATAAATCGGCATGTATGATATCAAAAGGAGCAAATGTAACACTAGTAGATGATTTAAACAGAAGACGAATATGTTTGCCTAAAGAGCAAGAAACACAATTTTGGGCAAGTTTCCCATTACAAGCAATGAAATTGTTGCCTCTAAGAAAATTAAAAACTTGGACTCCTGGATGACCAAGCCTATTATGCCAAGTTGAAGAAGAAACAACCGCTAGAGTGACGGGAGAGCAAGATCTGGCAGCGGAGGTGAAAGTGAATGGATAGAGATCCCCCGTGCTATTGCATCTCGTAAGAGGTGTCCCCGTATGAAGATCATTCACAGTAAAACCAAAAGGGTCAAAATCCATAGAGACAGAATTATTACGAGTAAATTGGCGGACAGATATGAGGTTCTTAATCATGTGTGGGGGCATATAAGGTGTTTTTTTAGGGAGAATGGTGAATAAAGAGGTTGTGTGTATGAGGTACCATAACCCTTAACTGGAATGCGTTGTCCATTACCAACTGTAACATATTGAGGATGCTTTAAACTAAACAGTTTAGGAATAGTACCTGCAGACTGGGTGACGTGAGATGTGGCGCTTGAGTCCATGTACCAAGTATTGTCAGGCTGTTGCATAGAGAGGGTGCTGAACGCCTGACCCAACTCAGTGGGTGTCATGCCGGAGAAGGGTTGCGGGACCTGACCTTGCATGAAGTGGGCTTGCTGTGGGGCTGGAGCGGGGCCTAACAAACCGGGGTAAGAATACAGATTGTATGGTTGTTGGTACTGGAATGGACTTGGCGCGGCGGCTCAAGCTAGGCGCCGCGACTCAGACTAGGCGTCGTGGCGTGTAAACAGCTAGCGAGCCGCGGCCCGGTTGTTTGCGATCTTTGTTGTTATTCTTGATGTTGGTTACGTTGGCTGCGACCGCGACTTGCCACGACCACGACCTCCTCTACCGCTGCGGCGCTTTTCCACCATTCTTGCGGCGGCCTGCCGTGAGAGTTGTCTAGTGGCATCCGATCTTGGGGTTGCGTGTCGGCAGCTAACACCTGGGCGTGCTCGTCCACTGCTTAGCACGACGGGTTTCTTAGAGCAACAATTGTGGCGAGCTTTGTTAAAACTTCGGTAGCGGATCTGCTGTTGAATTATGGTGGCCAAAGTATCATATTCGCCTTAGTAAGGCCGTAAATCATTTGTAGCACCATTTTATCGTCGATGAAAGGCGTCCGATGTTGGAGAGTTGATCCGCTAGAAGTTTAAGGCGCTTGCGATGCTCGGAGACATTAGAGAAGTTTTCAAGACGTGTTTTGTTGAACTGTTCTTCCAAATACACGGCATGAGTGTGCTTGTTGTCCTGAAAAATTTCCTCCAAACGATTCCACAAGTCAAGGGCTGTGGAGTCAGATTTCATGATAGTAAGGAGCAAATCCTGAGAGATACTACCATATATCCATTGTTTGACGGCGGCGTCGAGACAATGCCAGATAGAATCATCAACCTCCGTAGGGCGCGGAATAGTGTCATCAATATGGTCAAGCACGTTATAGAGACATGCATGATTGCGGAAAAGTTCAACCCATGGAGAATGCTGGTTGTTTTCTTGATCAAGAATAATGGAAATATGATTATTGATGTTGGAAACAGTAAGGGTGGGGTGAAACGGGGGCGATGACTTTGTGGTGGGATTTGTGGAGGTAGAGGCATCAGAAAGTGTGGAAGAATCAGGGATAGCCATTTAGAGAAGAGAAGAAAGGAAGAACAAAACCTGAAAAACAAGAAGAAAATTCGGGAGGACCGCGGCTTAGGAGAGGCAGCCATCGGCTGTGGAAGAGAAAGGTTTTTAGGGTTTTGTTTATTTGGCTCTTGATACCATGTTAGATGATATTAATCTCCGTTGGGGAGTCTTTCATTAATATCAAGGTATATATAGAGTACAATATTAATCCCCTATACAATAGGAATCTTAAGCCTATACAAAAGAGGAATCCTAGTCTTATCATAATTATATTTACACAATATATGAAAATATTCTAATTATGGATAGAGAATATATTATTTCCTATATTTACACGTTTACAGTTATCATACCTCTCTATGAGCAAAAATAAATAAACTTAAGGAACCAAAATTGTTTGAAAGTATTGTTTAGGGATATTTTACACGCCTATCCAAACATAAGTTACCATTTTTGTCATTATCTCTTATTCCTTGTGCGTTTCCCACCTTTTCTTTCTGTTCCCTCTTATTTCTCTTTTTAGCAAAACAATCCCTACCACTTATTTCATCGTCGATGGCAGCCCCTCAATTTCAAGCCACTCTCCGATTCAGACGTTTCTTCGCTTCCCAAAGCCCATGGTAACAGGCTCGTTTTAGTTGTTGGGTTTGCTATTAAATATTTATACATATTTAATGAATTTATTAATACAGATACATTTTGTGGTCCTTACTTCCCCGAAACACGCGCACAGCGGGTGCACCGAGCTGCTTTTTTTTTTTTTACATTATCTAAGCAAATGTTATTGGGTTAGTTTGAACCCCACCTAATAGTGTAGCTGCACCCCTAGTTAAAAGGACTATATGCACGGACTTAAAATTCTGAATCCGTTTCTGTTTTATGGTGGTTCTATGTTTATAGAAGGGTGCTACTTATTGCTTGAACAACTTGTTAATTATGCTTTGTGTCATAGTGAATTTTCTCTGATGAAATGATTTGCATAGGCAAAATTATGTTATTTATCCGTGGTTAGAGCCTAGACATTTTTTGTTGTTGATAAATGTGGTATCCGGGCTAGCTTATGAGCAAGCTCGACTAATTTCAGGTGTGTAACAGCCCAGCCCACTAGTCATATAGTCCGCTTTGGACTTAGGCCCGCACAAATTTAAAATGCATCACTAGGGTCTAAAGCTTTCATACTTATATACTCAACATTTCTCATGTGTTTTGTCGATAAGCTAGGGTGTCACATACACCCCTCTTATGGACTCAGTGTCCTCGCTGAGGTTTGTCCCACCGCATGAGATTTGCCTAAACTCAACACTAAGGTTTCTCCGCCTAACCGAGATTTGCCTAAACTCAGTTGAACTCTGCCCACACTGACAAGGCTGACACAGGAGTGACTATGATACCATCTTTAACAGCCCAACTCATTAGTGATATCGTCCGCTTTGGACCTAGGCCCGCACGACTTTAAAACATGTTACTAGGGTCTAAGACTATGTTACTTATATACCCAATATGTCTCATGTGTTTTGCATGTGGGACCCTAAGCTAAGGTGTCACAATGTGGTACTTGCTACCTCCCACCAGCGTAGGCAAAGGAGGAGCCACAGTTTGAAGCTTATGAGTTCGGGATTCTAGTTCTTTTAAGTTACAAACTAATAATGTATACATGAAAGGATTTTGTAAAACAAATATAGGATTTAGATCAAAGTTATTAGGTTCGGCCGAACCCGTAAATTATACTCTAGCTCTGCCCTCATATGCATCATGTAGCTTTTTCCACAAAGGCTTTGACAAATAGGCGGAATTCTTTTGCCTCTGCTGGGATTTGAACTCGAGACCTCATAGTTCTCAACCCACTTCATCGGCTACTATAGCCTAGATTTTATGAACTTGATGTAAGATGGGATGGTTTATGGATGAATGGAAAGTTTGATGTTGTAGATAATTAGGAGAAGAAAGGCAGAGGAAGATTGGTGGCAATCCATTCCAGCTTGCATTTGGTGGTCAATTTAGAAGGAAAGAAACTCAAGACAATTTGAAGATAATGCTAATTCCGTTCAGACAGTTAAAATGAATTGTCTTAGTGTCTTTAATTTTTGGTGTAAACAAGATATGGTAGGGGAAGTAGGTGATTTGGTAGATTTTCTAGGCAGTATTGTAACTAGCATCATTACCTCCTGGCCACTGTTTTTGTGTGGCTTTACCTGTAAAGTTTCACATCAGCTTTTTCAAATGCTGATACTTTTGGATGGAATACAAATGTTACCTTATTGTAAAAAAAAAAGTTTGATGTTGTAGATAAACGCAGAAGATAACAAAGAAAGAAGAAGAAGATTAGAAGTGTCATCTCTTTAATCAACAGTAATGACAACAACTGCGCCTCATTCCCAAAGTATCATTTGCTTAATCCCACTTTTAATTTGTAACTTGTTTATGCAAGCAGCTTTAAAGACACTGAACAATGTAAGATTGCTGTGCCAAAAAGCTCAGATGAAAGGATGCCATCCCTAAATGTCAAAAGGTTGTTAAGAAGGTCAGTTCTGCAATTTGTTGGATTGAGTTCCATCTTCATAAGTATTCGTCCTGTCTTATGTGCACCAATGCAGGAGATGAGAGAACCTGATGTTATCCGGTAAATGTTGTTTCCATTTCTTTTCTGCTTTTCATTTGGTTGCTTACCTTCACAATTTAATTGTCTATCTGGCCTAGATAAACACTGTCATTATTTTAATGCTGCTGTTAATTTGGATTTCAAGCATTCAGGACCCTAAAGCTTGATAGTGGAGTGAGGATACAAGGTACAACCCTTTTTAAGGTTATACAATAAATAAATTCAAGTTGTTTTCCAACTCAAGATTTTTTATTAGCTATAGTTAGTAGGCATTTGGACATAAATTGGTTAATAGCTGAAAAAACTAGTGAAGTTGAGTTGAGAAAAGTTATTTGGAAGTTGAAGTTGTGTTTGGACATGAAAACACACTTGAAGTTTCGTAAGTAAAACTTGAAAAAAACTTGAAAAAGTCATAGAACCTGTTTTCAAACTTCAAATTACGTATTTCAAATTTGAAGTTGAAATGAAACACTTATTTGAAATAAAGTCCAAATATTCCAAATGAAAAAGTGACCTTTAAGGAAAAAGCAAATACTAAAAAATTAGAATGTGTAATCAGCGGGATACATTTCTGTAGTTTTGAGATATATATATAGGCTTATTTAGGTGAATAAATATACATATATTATTACATATATGTTCAAGACGTTCATCAACATTATACGAGTCAAGACAAGTTTTTACGAGCTTTCCTTGGTCAATAATTAAAGTAAACAGCTGGTGTGTGTTTCTTTATTGAAGAAACAAGTGAAGGTTGATCTTACATGAGTCCAGTTGAGTTTTCTACACGACTTTTTGGATCATTTAAGAGCTCAGGCTGTTCTAATTGAATGGAACGTGATCACTTGCTTCCATATTTCACGTGCTGCTGTTTCATATGTTTATTGTTTTCAGCATGCTTACTAGATACATGATAAGGAGTTATAGAATTTAACCCAGCAAAGTAGTTAAGAGGAAAATCAGCTTAGATTAAAAAATGACTGTTTCAAGCCTTCATGCCATTCTTGTTTCATTTCTGAGTATTAAATGATGGATGCGTCTTCCACAGACGTTGTTGAAGGGGAAGGACCTGAGGCTCGTGAAGGAGATATCGTTGAAATTAATTATGTCTGCCGACGATCAAATGGATATTTTGTCCACAGGTACTGTTTTAAAATAAAGATCAACTTAATAAAGTAAGAAAATTCTGAAGCTGCTTGTTGAAAAAATAAAGAAAAAGGGTAGAGCATCAGTTTATATTCTGCTTCTCCAGATCAGTAAATTCATGTCATATTTTCTTCTGTTCTGTGGAATATACATTGAACTTTTTCATTTTGCTTCAATGTAGTACGGTCGACCAATTCAGCGGAGAGAGTGCCCCTGTCATACTTCCTCTGGATGATAAACAGGTCATGGTTTATGCTAGCTTTGGGCTTAAAATAGAAATTCCAAAGGTCAGACAGCAACCTTCTGGCATCCATTAAGTGGCATGCCTGGAAGGTCTCCCCATCAAGTTATATTGCATATCGACGTCATTTGTGTCTTTAAAATGGGAGATATATAGTGCTTGTGGTCCAATAGTGCCATGTTAAGTAGATTCTAGGCAAGTTTTGTTAATGAGATAAAAATGTATTGTTGTTCCTACCCTTCTTACATTTTGTCTCTTAAGAAGCAACATGCTAGAGAAGTCCCGGTACATACTTGGTCCCACAAAAACAAAAACAAAAAAAACAAGAAGAGGCAGACTTACTAATAAGCTAAACTAGTAATAAGAAGAATAACCGCCAGGAGAAGCTATTGTCTTGCTGAGCAACAAAGTGTACCGTTTCAGTCTTTTCAGATGCAAAATTTACCCTGCCACCCACTGGTGAGGTTAAAGATGTATTATACTCAACGATTTTTAACATTGACTATGTCTTCTCATTATAGTAAGCCACCTCTTATAGCTGCATTGGTACCCTCTTCTTCCACGTGTCTATGTTTGTGGAAGGAGGGGGGGAGTTGATAATGAACTGAATTTTGTTCGTCTTACAAGTCTCCATGAATCTGTGCAGATAATAGAAGGTCTGAAGGAAGTCTTGATTGGAATGAAGCCTGGAGGTTTTTCCTACTCCTTTAAAAAATATCTACTTTTGCACAATATATACATACCACAGTAATTGACAGGATCTCCAGGAAAACTTATTTCCTTTTTTCGGAGTATACAGTTCTAAGTATTTGAACTGTAAGGCCTGTACTGCAGGAAAAAGAAGAGCACTGATACCGCCTTCTGTTGGATACATCAATGAAAACTTACAACCAGTACCTGAAGAAGTATGTATTCTCCGGACATTATTCAGTTTACCTTACTTTTGCTAGTGCTTATTCTACACTTCTCTCCTAACTGATTCAATGAGTAATTCTTTGGATTTAATTTTGGCTGGTTAATTATAAAGTGGACTTTGTAAGGAATTCATGTTCCTCTTTGCTTTTATAGTCGATGTTATTGGTTCATCGGCAGATATTTGTTTTCTTGCAGTTTGGACCAAGGCGTAGCCTTATGTCTCATTTGAAGGAGCCTCTAATTTTTGAAGTTCAGCTGTTGAAAGTTTTATCATGAGTACCATATTCATTATTTGTGCTTAACTGTCCTATGTAAGTATTTTAACCAATTAACTTCCATTACTTTGATCTCTTGAACAATGTATTGAATTCCTGAAAATTTCCTTTCCTTGCTGAACTGTTAAGAAGATTTGGCATCCAGAATTTTATCCAAGATATGCCAAGCAAAATCTGGGCTTTTAGGAATTTTAGTAGCTCAATTTTCACTTTATTGGTGAGGGTTCGATTCCTCACCTTGTAATCCCTTCCCCCTCCCCCTATGTAATAATCTTTTTTTTAAAAGTTTCTGGGCTTCTACCTCCGCCCTTGCTTTTGAGGACACTGGGGAAAGGCAACCAATTAGTCCCCAGTGATGGTTGTTGAGTGGTTGGAAATAGAACTATAGGAACAATCTAGAAGTTTCAGGTTCAAATCCAGCTATAACAATCAGCGTGAGTCCATTTGCTCGTTAGCATATTTACTCGGTACTTGTATTTTCTATAGTAGGCCGTCCAACGATTTAGTGAAGGTGTGTACAAACTGATCACAATATCAGTGTCACGCACCATTACAACAACAATTACTACTACGATAATCCCAAACAAGTTGATAGTTATCTGTATAAATTTTCATTGGCTCTATTAATTTGAATTCATATGAAGCTCAAAATAGATGGTCACTAGTCACTACATATTGTGCAGGCAACCAGTGGCTCCTCAAATTGGATTGGTAAAAGTGAAAAAAACATTTTATTTTGTTTTCATCTGGTGTTCAGTTCGCATTGGAGCCCGACTAATATGGAGTTGTGCCGCGTAGGACCCATTCAGGGGAAGCGCTCCCTACTAGGGATTATTCCATTCCAAGGGCTCGAAATCGAGACCTCTAGTTTGTCATGCCCCAAACCATGACCTGGACGTAACACGACACTCGGTGTCTAGCTGCATGTGACTGAGTGAACTAATTGGTTGGCTAAATCAACATGCGATATCAAAACATACTGAAAGAGGAATTAAACTAACACATGATGATGTACTAAAAGTCTGACTGAATAATCATTGAGTGCGAAAAATATTGGATAAGTCTGAACATAGTAAAAGTGCCAACACGACAAACATGAAAATATGATGAACTTTGTCTAACTACTACTCTAGTCTATGAAGCCTCTGAAGAGTATTGAGCTGCTATTGTCGGGATAAGGCCCCCAACATACATGACTGTCTGTAGTAAACTATAAAGACTGCAAAATAAATAATAAGACCCTGAAAGACTGGGCTCACCAACTCAGCTGATACCAGAGATCCTAGCGTGCAGATGCGTTGTCTTAAAAGTCGTTGTCTGCACCGTGAAGTGTAGGCCCCGGGCAAAAGGGACGTTATTACATTTGAATTGTATTGTATGTAAAACAACTGAAGGAAATAACAAACTATGGGGTGCTTAGGATAGGGGCAACCCAAAACAATAAACAAGAGTAAATATGAAACTGAAAACTGTAATTGAAACTGAAACATAATTACTCTTTATCCTGAATGAAGAACCACATGTTTAACTTAATTAACTACGTCTTTGGGCCTTAATATGCATAAAGCATAAACTACGGTCTTAGGCCAATATAAGTGCACAAGCTACGACCTTGGGCCAAGAATACGTATAAATAACTACGGCCTTAGACCTAAAGATGCATAAAGCATAAACTATGACCTTGGGCCCAAATACAGATGTTCAACATTCAAGAATATAAAATAAGGAACTGAGAATCATACTGTAATACATGATGCTGAAATACTAAATCATAGAACAAGACGATTATTGGTAACATGCGCTCCAACGTTACGGAGTTGGTCCGCCAATTCCTTGAGTCGTTTACAATAAGTCGAAACATTCGGGAAACCTTCCATGTTGACTTGTGAAAATTCTTGCTCAAGGGTGACAACTCGGGAATGTTGGTTATCCTGGAATATATCACGCAATCTATTTGAGGTAGTCATAGTTGTAGTGTTGGTTCAATGATCGTCTGTAAATAGGGATGGCAATTAGGATGGGCAGGTGCGGGTACCCCCTCCCCTGCACCCATACCTACCAAATTTTTCTATACATGTCACCTACCCACCACTCGTGGCGAGTACATTTTCAACATCCATATCAGCCTAGGTGGGTAAATTCCTAAATCCACACCCGCTCCACCACCCAAGTGGATATCCGCCACCCCTCAATTCCCGTCTGTACCCGCCAGCCATATTTTGTAATCATTTCGTTTGTCATTTTGTCAACATGCCAATTCATTATTATTGGGCTTATGGGCGACTAAAATTATGTGTCAAATTATTTGGGCTTTAGATAAATATAAAGTTGTACAAATAAAATTATAATTGGCGGGTATAAGGCGGACGTGTAGATTTGGGATTGGAGGTTGGATACGGGGAGGGGCAGGCGGGTATAACTGTAAATCCACCACCTATCCATACTAGCCTACTACTCGCCGCCAAAGTTATACCCATACCCGCCTACTACCCGTCAAAGTTATACCCATACCCGCTCTAACTGGAGCGGGTGCGGTGCGGAATCCGTAAAATTGTACCCATCTACCATCCCTATCTGTAAAAGATCGGTAGAAATAGTGGAGTAAATCCACTGAAGGACGGTAGCATCAAGAGTGATCCATAACTGAGGAGCCTCCACGAGAGGAGGGACAACATGAGGAATTATGTGATGGAGGACTTGATGTGAGATTGCGTGAATTTTGAACAATTCTGCCCACGTCGCATATTGGACGTTTTCCATCTCAAGAACAATAGGGATGTGGTTCTTGATGTTGGAAACAGTAAGGGCAGGATGAAACGTGTTCTTTGACGTAGACATAACGAAAGAACAATAGGTGAATGAGGAATTTGGAAGAAGATTTGGGAAGAAAGGAGGTAAGGTTGCACGTTTTCCGAGAATGGACATGAAAACCGAGGCAGCGGAAGAGAGGAAAATCGGTAGAAGCACCTAGACTTCTGATACCATAAAAGAAATAATCCCTTGATTATTTTCATTAATGAATGAGTATATATACAATTTACAATCTCCATAATATGAAAAATCTTATTGTTATTCTAATCACAAAACCTTATTCTATATATACAAGAATTCTAGAATTATGGTAAGTGTACAATGCTAATTAACTACAACTAATAATTACCAAATATAGGTATACACGGTTGTGTATACCGTGTATATCAAGGTTTCCGATTTGTCTTGGGATTCCGTGATATACACGGTATACACAAGGCATAGTATATGCCGTGTATACCTTGTATATTATGGTATACTTTCAGAATACATGTTAACACTGTGAAGATCAAGATTTATAATGCTAGTAAATGTCGGCTAAATAGGCTTATATCAATGGGTGGTTCCTTCTTCTTCTAGTGTGGAAATCTATATACAAAATTATTACAAGTTTTGCAATCTAGTAGATATTTAAAATTGATGTTTTAATCTCAAAAAATAAAATAAAAATATGTATTGTTAATCGGTCGAATTATAATTTCACGTTGTTGAATGTGTATGTTGTTTACCTAATCATCTTCCTTTAGTGTGTTGAAGCATTTTACTTTAATACCTTTCAAGTGACCATGCTTGCTTCTTTTCTGCCTTGCAAAGTAAATTTCGTGATTGCTATGTTCTCTTTACTAGCCATAAGAATTTCTAATTTTGCGCGGTGGAGAACGCCTTGCGTGCATGTTGTAAAGGTATAAAAATAGGGTCAACAGGTTAGCTATCTGCTTTGTCCTCCCGAATCATTACATTGAGATTTCTGTCTTTCTATTTTTTTTTTTTAGAAATTTCTAATGCATTTCTCATTAATTGCATGAATAATGAAGCAGCTGATCTATGAAAAACTACCTGAGGATATTGCAGAAATGCATGTCCTTTTGTTGGATCCTATCCTTGGCACAGGTTAGTCTATTTTCAAGAAAGTCCACAAAAAATTTAGACAATCTGCAGGGAATTCATCAGTTCAAGCTATTTCTTTACTGTTAAAAGAAGGGGGTTCCAGAGTCCAACATTTTATTCCTTAATCTCATCTCTGTAAGTTTACCAGTTCATCCAATTTTCGGATTTCATTCTCTTTAAATCCACATTTCTACTTATATTACTTGTCATATAGCACATAAACAAGTGGCGAGTTTCTATCGGAACATAATTCTCTGATCGTACTTTGTGTTGTTTCTAAAACTAGGCACCCCAAAGAGTTTGTAAGCGTTTTCCAAGAATAAAGATTGTGACATCTGAGATAAAAAATGGATTGAACCAAGAATGAGGGAGTTTGGTGACAGGTATTTCGGCACATTTGCCCTTTCATTTTTTTTTTTGACGAAGGAACCCGCAGCCGCTACTCTTTCGAGTGCGCACAGGGTAAATCCCGGACTGACGTCAGCCGATTAACCACACTTGGCAAGCCAGGTGTGACAGGCTCAACCAAGAAGGTGCCCTTCCATCTTTTGGCATAATTCACAGAGATGATAAGCAGAAGAATGACTAAATATTGAAAATATGGATGTAATTATAGAAAGCTTTTTGCTTATGGGTGATGGAATGCACTATATAGATGACATAATACAACTATAATTTTAATATGTTCAACCTTCAAACCATGAAACGCGCAATCTCTTTTAGTTGTTCCATACTAGACAAAAAGAAGTGGTAAGCTCAGTTGCATAACTTTGAACTCCTATATTGGTTTAGATTACAACTTCCACAGTTATTCATAACTCAAGACACAAATTGAGAATTGGCCAACTATTTAACAGTAGAAATCAAACTATTCATCAGAATAGAAGAGGAGAAAGAAAAAGAGGAACAATTCATTGAAAAAAGCAGTGTATCTAATGGAAAGGTGTGTGCCATCATGTGATAGTAATTATATATTCTTGGGAGTAGAAAAATGAAAAAATAATGTGTAAAAGCTAATTATAGTAAATAATCACAAGTTAAATTGCAAAAAAGGCTAATTTTCTTTCATGCATTAAGTTCAATATAACATCCAACCAACCACAGAACCAAATAATTCACCTTGAATTCCTCTCCCTACCAAATCTATCAGCAGGAAAGCAAGTTTTAAGTTTGTGTATCCAACAATATAATTTAAAAGACAAGTTTGAATGCAATAGTAAGCAGTCATTGCTTAAACCAAAAAAAAATGTTGTGAGTACATAATTTAAGCCACGGATCTTAATTCTATGACAGAAAAGGGATAATTAACCCCCAAATAGATATCCGGCTGCTTGTTCTTCGTTACCATCGAAAAACTTCAGAGCCTGTATTACTGCCTCCCTTCCAAAGCCTAACTCAACAAGCTTTGCAACTTTGGCTTCAAATTCAGGTCCCTGCAGATAAAATATCGATTCCAGATTTGAAATAGCAGAGACCATAAAAGATTTGTTCTACTTGACATTCATATTTATTCACAAAGGAACAACAAAATTACGCAGGCTGCCAAGGCACAAATTAATCTATAACTTTACCTGTGTCAAGTTACCACGGGCACTTCCTGTGGATCAAGACAAGGTTGAACTATAAGTAAATGCAATTCAGAAAAGAGAAAATAAATATAGCTGTAGGAACATCCAAAAGTAAAAAAGAAAGAAAATTCTTGTCATCTTGATAATTCTTCCTAGATTAAACAAATTATTTTAAGGAATCTGAATCCTTGGTGCGGCGGAAAAGTTAACATCACAGACAAACACATGAAATGGATCTAGCTGGAATTTCACAAATAGTATTTGGAAACTGAAGCTAACCGGAAGGACCTCCTTTTGTAGGATCAGTCTTCTCTGTTGCTCCCGATGTTGCCTGTACAGCAACAAAAAGAACCAAGTTTAGCGCTCTGCTTTGTGAAAAAATAACAAAAACTCAAGAAACAGCACTGCTCGTAGAAGGTCAAAATTTCTGATTTGAACATTTAGAGGAATATAACAGATTATGAAAGGGCTACACGACCTTAAAGATCTAGAAACTGCAGGATAACATATTGCACATTCTTAGAGCAAACGGGCTTAAGCATTAGGAAAACAAGAAAAATTCATCAAGGATGTCATAATTGTAAAAGAAAGAGGCCAATCCCAAGCATTTCATCAATGATCTCATTAATTTCATAATTAAATTTATCTTTTATGACGGAGAGTACCACAAGTGCACTCAAATTTGTACAAAAATTAGCTCTTGCCCTATTTTGAAGCTGAAATAGGTTAAATTTTTTGTTGATTTATTGCTCACATAAAAATACACACAGCAAAGGGTAAAGCCCTACTCTCATCCCCAGTACCTACTTCCAGAGAATGAAAAAAGGAAAAACAACAATGCCGAGTGCGGAAAAAATCACTACATTAAAAAAACGCCTTTACCTGGGCTCCTGAGCTCGAGGCCTCCTTGGCGTGCCTCTCCTCATCAAGAAAATGACCGGGAATGTCCTTCTCTGAAATTTGAAGTACACAAAAATTATTAAAAGCTCAAAGGTAGTACTATCCAGTACCAAGATAACCAGGAACATCACCAACCATGTAGAAATGGCACAGCAACCTCCCCTCCACCAACTCTCAGAACATTGTCCTTCAGATCAATCATGCACTGCAAAAGCTCATTACCATCAGCTTATAAGTATTGAAAAGAAAAGATATAAACGGAAAAGAAAAAAATGTTACAAGCAGGGCAAGAAAGTCAACCTGGTGTTTACGAAGCATATCAAGTCCAAAGAGAAATTCCATATTGGGAGAATCCAGCACCACGAAAGAACAAGGGTAAAATATTTTCCCGATCTGCCATAGTTAAGAGTAGCAAATTGAAGTGAAACATGTTAACAGCACATCTCCTTGGAACTTATCATTAGTTCGAAGGCAGCATATGCACACAGCTTCTCATTAATTCGAAAGCTTTCATTTAATAAGACAAATGCCATATGTGCCTGGTTGGATAACTTAATCCTTCTGTATTATGAGTAGAACAAGTAACTATCACCAAATGATTACTAGGATAAGTCATCAGAAAGATTGATTTAAAGCAAATAGCCAACAACAACAACGTACGCAGGTTACAGGTTAAAGCAAATAGCCAATAAGCTAAAACTACTTGCAGGTTACAACTGACAGATTATTAATTATTTGACTACTCCTTCCGGATCAAAAAGAGTGTCCACTTAGTCTTTATTTTTTGAGTCAAAAAGAGTGTCCACTTACCAAATCAAGAAAGAATTAACCTTCCTTTTCCAGATTAGCCCTTATTAAGTGTTAGGTGACCAAATCCCAATATCTATTTAATTAGGGACATTTTAGTCAAACTACCTATTTTTGTCTAGAAGTTAGTATTTTCTTAAGGGGTGTGCAAATGGCCAAGTGGACACTCTTTTTGATCCGGAGGGAGTATTATTTATAGCTATAAGTTGTGTATAAAGGTTAGCATGTAGCTTATTTAAGTTTTAGACTGCTAAGCATATACATGATACTTAGCATCAGTAATCCAGATCATAAAATTGAACACTAAGACATAGTACACTTATACAGAAACTGAAAGAATAGAATATGGAAAGCATTTGACAGGAGCAGAAATTTAATCACTCAGCAATCTATTTACTTTCCGGGCAGTGCATGAGAAAATAGAAAAAACTCATTGGTAGAACAGCTGCGTCTGTTGTACACTGTCAATACACTTGAAGTACAGACACAAGATTGCAAAGTATCCCATAAGCTCCAAGGAAGCAACAAACCTTGATTGGAGCAACATGAATACGCCCTAGTATCTCTGTTTGACCAACACCACGAGCAATGCCCTTGTAGCGTGTATCTAATAACCTCAACAATCTGCAAGAGAAGGGGACAGCAGTGATAGATCACAAACCAGGGCTAGCTTATTCCTGGAAAAGAATAAGCAGCAACTAACACCTGTTACATTTTTTACTACATTATTCTACAGCAAATAAAAGCAAAACCCTGAATGTCAAACTGACTAATGTATTGCCCTATAAACTTTTACTGTTGTTACCGGGGAAAAAAACTTTTACTGTTTGATAACCAAGAAATCCCCAGGTGCCAGTGGCATACAATTTGAAACTCAGTGGGTAATGGGCCCACCAATCTACCCTAAACTTTTACTTATTAGTTATTCACTCAACCCCGTATCAAGCTAATGAATGCCTCCTGGCTTATTAAGCAATTTTAAAGATAGTTCTGAAATCATATAAATGAGAAAACGGATATGAAAAAGTAACACTATAATATGTGTGGTTCATACTATAAGAGAGAGCAGATATGATCGTTCAGAACTAAAGTTTCCGGAATAGCCTGGAGGCACCATAGCATGTCGATTAAAAGCATGCAATCTTAGCGCCAAACAGTCTACAACAGGAGTTGAAGATTTTGCATGTTGTGCTTCTATACTTCACGTTGAATTCTTAATCTGTCTTATGTTATTCTCCTATAGTTCTAGAATATGAATTTTTCAACAATGTACCTCGATAACAAATTTAATTAAAACTCTTCTTGTCTCTCTGACGTTTTTTATAATGTAAAAGTATATCTCCGACTAAAACTACTCATCAATATATGTGCTTGCAATTTAATAATTTTTTTATAAAATAAAGGTGTTATGCTTGCTATTTAATAATCAATTGTGCTAATAAAATATTGCAAGGATCAAACAAGTTACTATCAACAACAAAGCACAGCCTCATAAGTCATACCCACAACGTTCTGCACAGCTTTTAGATATAATTGTTGACTGAGCTCCACTATCCACAAAAGCCTAAACCAAAGAGAAACCAAATATCCCACTCAACCAAATGTAACAAGATGTACCAATGGAACACATCCAAATCAAAAGCAAAATCCCTACCTTTAGAGGATGACCATTTACTTCCATGTCAACATATAACATAACCTGACAAAAAGTTAACCCAGCTTAATCAAAAACACAGAGAATCGATCTTCGAAAGGCATAAGGTAGTTTTACATACCACAGTTCCAAAAGCTTCAGGATTGTATTCCAATGCAGCTGCCCAGTTTTCTTCAATTCCTTTCTGGAAAATAAGCAAAACATGGAAAAGCTCAAACACAACTAGACCCCACATCCATTGTATATTGGATATTTTTGCACTTTTTGGTAAAGACATCACGCAATAAAAGAGAAAACTACTATAAGGTAGATGGAAAAATATTTGGCAAGATTTTATGATTACGTGATTTTATTGCAACGGAATATGCAAAGAGAGTAAGGGTGATCCAACATGTTACCAATTTAAAAAAAAAAAAAAAAGAGGTAGGATGATCCAGGATAAGTTTCACAGACTCTAGTAATCAATTAGGCCCAACCCCAAATTAGTTGGAATCGACTATGTGAATCTTATCTATATGAATCTTCTACATATATCAATCGATCACATCAACTACAAGTTCCACAGACTGTCTAAGATCAACAAGAAGGCTACTGATGATTTATAGGTTGGTTAAATGATGCTCACAATAATATATCAATATTCAGCATATTAGAGCTGTTGGAAGAGACACTTGTAGGAAGGAATACAGTACTTATTTAACGTCATTAGTTAGTAATTAGAGTGCCTCAATGTAAAAGCTGCTTATCGCAGTCAAATCAATATTTGATCAAATAATAAAGTCCTAGAGAAGAAGTTAACCTCTTTCAGACATTTGTCATTATGTTTATCTATTCCAGTGGCAAATCATGCTTAAACAGGAGCTAATTTGTTTTCCCAGAATAAAAGGAAAGAGAACAAGCACGGCTGTTTATGGTTCATTCAAGCAAAAATAACCATCTTGAAGTTAGAGAATGCAAAAAAAAAAAAAAGGAACTACTGCGCTAATAACTTTAAACATCTCAGAAACATTGGCCAGTACACTTCAGTTTCAAAAACATTGCCCAGTACACTTCTATCAATGTTACTGTTGACAAAGAATATAATGGAAAAGTAAAAAGGATATTTCATTTGAAAACAATAAGGGTGACATAGATTGATGTGCAAACTAACCTGGCGAATTGCCTCTTCGATTTTCTTTTGTGCCTCGACATCAAATGGATCAGCATACAGCAGTGCCTATAATTCAACATATGTATATTAACCAATGAATATCAATCAATTAACTATGCCTCATTCACGAATTAGTTGGGCCGGCTATATGAACCATCTTTATCTAGCCCGCTTAATATGTACCAAGGTGGGCATTCCCACCGAAGGAAACAAACTCTTTTACCAATCAGATATCTATAGAAAGTTATAATTAGAAAAATTTAGATCAAATGGTTGAGACATAACGAGCAACTCTGCCTTTTTTCATACATGCTAGGGGCAAAGCTTCAGATGGCAAAAACATAGAGTAAAAGCTGGCCATATAGCTTTGCATAACACCATCAAAAGCCTCTGGCAATTCTGTAAAGTCACATTCTTAGTAGATATTGCATGATAACCATGTCCTTTCCCATTTACCACTTCATCAAAAAACCATGACCTTTCCCATAAAAGAAAGCACAAGATCCTCAATGGAGCAAGCAGAATAAATGCTTACACATTGCGGCACAAGGGAATTTCAAAATTATACTCTTCTTTACAACCGATCACTAGCTTTTACTTCCTAGGCATCCTTTAGCAAGAAATTATAGAGCAATCAAAAAATGGGACTCTCGGAGATCGTGGATCACAAAAACATTAAAATATACAGAAGAAAAGATAGCAACTTAAATAGAAGCTCCTGACCATCTCCTCGTCTTGACGACGCCGTAGCGCTGACTTATGCTGATGACGCAAACGTAGAAGCTCTTGCAGCCTGTTTAGGTCATTCCCAAGGACAGCTTGTGCTAACTCAGGATCGTTCTGCAAGTTCAAACATCATATACACGCTTATGGGACCTTTGTTTTATGAATTGATCACAAAACCAACCACGAGGTGGAGCGGAGGAGAACAAAATTAATAGCAATCATGTTCACATAAGATTGAACCAAAAAATCACACAGTATAAGAGGAATCCATCAGAAAGTATGAAACTTTCAGAATCTAACTAATCCTTCATTGCGCATGTAAGATCATGATGAAGTCATAATTAGCAATCATTTTAAAATCAGGCTGATCCAATAAAATTATGAAGTATGAGATCCACCAAATAAGTATGAAACTCCCTTTCAAGGTACAACTAATCCTTCATCGTAGGTATAAGATCGAGATGAAGTCATATGTAGGGGCAGTTTTTAAAATAATAATGCACCAAATTGGAAATGTACGTATGATAACTAGTTCAAAATCTGTGAGCAAGTACATGTGTTGAAAATAGCAATCTTGCACAAATCCAAAATGCTTTTGGAATTTCATTTCTTTCTTGAATTGTTTGCCATCTTCTCTTTGTTTCCCGTGCCTCTCGTGAGTTAGAGACCGAGTTCGAAAAGGTCAAAAAGCAAAAAAGAAAGGAAATGGCTAACTTGCTCCACCTGAAAAAGTTGGGCCATCAAATTTGAATCATTTCGCAAGTGTTGTTGGAAAGCGGAAGGATTTACTGCAGATCCATCTTGTTTGAAGCTCAAGTCATTTGCAGGTGCACTGAAATGCATTTATTTCATTGTTAGCAGAAGAAGAAGGAAAAATTGTGTTTGCAGGATGAGGCAGAGCAAAGAGGAAAGGGTAATATCATGGGACAATGAACAGCCAATAGAATAACGAAACAGCTTAAGTGACATGAGCAGAAAACACACCTAGACAAGGATGATGCACTAGACACCATCATCACCAAATCTCCATCACCAACTCCTAGTGCACTCAGTTTGTCAGAATTCCTCATTTCCCTCCCATCGTACAGAAGCTGTTGTTGCTGTAGAGGCACTTGTGTCTGCTCGTCCAACACATATACACAACACCCATAGTAAAAGTAAGTGCTAACTGTGTCTCCATCACAATTGATATCACAACTAAAAGTTTATATGTTCAAAGGGGAGCCTTGGCACAAATGTAAAAGTAGCCACCATGTGACTAGGAGGTCACAGGTTCAAGTAGCGGAAACAACCTCTTGCAGAAATGCAAGGTAAGACTGCATACATAAGACCCAATATGGTTTGGCCCTTCCCCGGACCACGCCCATAGCGGGAGCTTAGCCTTTTCTAGTAAGATTATATGTTCCAATATTCAAAATTGTTTGACACCATTCCATTTACTATATTATAGCATACAACTTTCCCAAGTTTGGAGAATTCAAGTTCATTTGCTACCCAAACTTTGAACCTATACATAATGTTTTATCTATCGAACTGCAAGGTAAAACTGCATATATAAGACCCAATATAGTCCGGCCCTTCCCTGGACCATGCCCATAGCGGGAGCTTAGCCTTTTCTAATAAGATTATATGTTCCAACATTCCAAATTGGACATCATTCCATTAACTATATTATACTATACAACTTTCACAAGTTTGGAGAATTCAAATTCATTTGCTACTCAAATTTTGAACTTATACATAATGTTTTCTCTATTGAACTTTCAACTGTTTAGTTAATTTTATGTCTATTACCACCAACTTATATACACCCATAATCTCCCATACGAAATGAAACCATGAAGAATTCCAACTAACCTCAACTTCCAGTAGAGCTTTCAGGTTCTCTACCTGTCGTACACATTGTAACAAACATCCTCATCATCACAAATGTTGAGATCCAAAAGTATCATCAACAAATACTAGGTTCCGTTTGGCCATAGATTTTGAAGTTGAAACTTGAAACTCGAAAATTTGAGTTTTTGAAGTTGTGATTTTTGCAACTTGAAGTTGTGTTTGAACATGCATTTTACTTGGAAAAAAAATGAGTTTGTGAGTGCAAGTGAAACTGAAAATATTTTGAAGATAAATTTTCAAAATCTGATCCAAAATCTATAGCCAAACGCTACTTAAGTTTGCAATAAACAAATATCCAAAGGTATCATCAACAAATACAAGATCCGTTTGGCCATAGATATTGAAGTTGAAACTTGAAACTCGAAAATTTGAGTTTATGAAGTTGTGATTTTTTTAACTTCACTTTTTTTTGTGATTTTGGAACTTAAAGTTGAGTTTGGACATGCATTTTACTTGAAAATTTTTTAAGTTTTCTGAGTGGAAGTGAAATTGAAAATATTTTGATGATAAATTTTCAATATCTATCAAATTTCATGACGAAACAGATATTTGAAGATAAATTTTCAAAATCTAATCTAAAATATATAGCCAAACGCTAGGTTAACTTCGCAATAAGCAAATAGTTAAAACATATTTAAAAAAATAAAGAGAGAATAATAATGAGTGAATTATTACAGATTCGTCACGATCGACATCGAGAGTAACGATTTGTTCATCAGTTGTCATTACAGTGATCTTCATCCTTATCCACTATAATAATCGATTCGTTTACACAACGATGTTGATCAACAGTTACTTGCACGGACTTCGACGTGAATTTGAATTTTCCGGCGAATGTCTTCCCCGCCGGTTACGTTTCTTATTGCCGAAGAAATTGCGGACTCCGAATAATTCGCCGGACGAATTGACTTCTAGAAGGATAAACATACAATTCAACTATTCAAGTAAGGTATGGTAGAGTTAATAAAAAGTAGAGTAAATGGTAAAATAAAATTGATAGATAATAAAATTGATGGGAAAAAAACAAGGTAAAATAATATCAAATTATTATATAAAATGAAATTTTTCATCATTTAAAGATAGATTTAACAATATAATATATTAAAAGTAATAATTAAAATAAATATTATATTTAAACTAACAACCGAACACATTACCACTCGTAACAAATATCCAAACAAGTTGTTACTGACGGCGACGACACGATAAGAAAATCATTGGAATTTCGATTGTATATTACAGGCAAACTTTTGGGCTTGTTTGCTAAGATGTAGTATTCAGTTTAATGAAGAGTAAATTACATAATTATACCTATTATTATTTTCTTAATTACAATTATAATTATAATTTGTAGCTACTTTTTAGCTATTTTGACTGTATTTATGTGTATTAAAATACATAATCTTAAAATATAATCAGTCAAATACAAATTTATTTTATACATTTCGTATGTATTCGAGTGTATTCAAATAAACTATTATAGTATCTCCTTTGAAAATATAGAAATATAAACGAATTCAAAAAATATATTATATTTAACAATTAAATCTGATCATATCTCCGACGAAAATATAAAATACATTCAAATCAAGAATTGAAAAATACAACTATCTTCATATCTAGTCGTGTTCCCTCACTCTTGCTCTGATAAAATTTTGTCTTCTTCGACGAATATGCTCTTCCATAACACTAAAATATAATGTATTAAGATATCATTAATACATAAAAAGATTTACATATTTGATTAATAGAAGAGTCTTAAGAGCGTGGTAAAGAACGGAAAAGAGGAAGGGGGTCGCCGAGGTCAGTAGGGTCGTCTGGAATCAACAGAGGCTTCGGCGGGATCACCTTCACCGGCGGGCAAAGATGATGAAGAGGCGAGAAAAATGAGGGTTCTTGTGCCTTTTGAAATCTGAACTTTCGGATGCGTGAATACAATATAGCTATAAGGGATAATTGGAATGTATAATATAGCTACAAGTTTATAATTTATTCAAAATGTAGTTATTATATTTAAATATTCCTTCCGCTTCAAAATAAGTGGTGTTTTTAGTTTGGACACCCCCTTAAGAAGTTGTTCACTCCTAGAAAATTATGAGTGTTTTTACTAACTTACACCTAATTAAATGATTAAAAAAATTTACTTAATGATTCTTGATTATATAATTAAGAATAATTTTAAAAGAATATGATCAACTTCTTCTTGAAATCCTAAAGCACCACTTATTTTGAAACAACATGAAAAGCTTAACACGCAATTTTTTTCAAAACCGGGGAAATACCTCTTATAATTAGCTACAACATGTAAAAACACCCCCTTTTATATTATAGTTAAATACCTCCTATATTACACTTAAATACTTTCTATATTATACTTACATACCTTCTCATTTCCACCGGTGTAAAACGCGACCAACATTAGTCCTTCAAATATAATTTTGAGTATCTTTAGATCCATAATTTTGCTAAAAATGAAGCACTTTTGGTCTAACTAACAAATTGGACTTAGAAACTAACAGAGACTACCAAAAACCACTACTAAAAATACGGCAAAAAACAACAGACTTTTAGAAGATCAAGAAACCGACCGACTCAATCGATTTGATTAAAAAATCAAATATTCTTTTAAGAAATCGACCAAACTCGATCAAACTTTTTCATCAAAACCCGATAAAATGTAAAGATCAACCGACCTCGATAGTTTAAATATTTTGCGAAAATATTTTTAGTATAACAAACTGGCTCAATCAGTTTTATTTAAAAATTTAAAAAATCAAAAATTGACCGAGCTCGGTTGTTTTTTTGGTCAAAACTCCAATCAAACTTTTTAAATAAATCCACCAAAGAATCGATCAAGCTCAGTCGACTTTTGTTTTTCCGATTTTTTGCACAAAACAACGACCAAGCGCGAACGCTTTTTTTTTTAAATAGGGATCAAACTGATTGAATACATCGGGTTCTTTTTATCGCGTTTTCTGGTAGCCATCGTTAGTTATTGAGTCTATTATGTTAGTTGGATCAAATGTGCTTTATTTAGCAAACTTAATGAACTAAAGATGCTCAAAATTATATTTGAAAGACAAAAATAGACCTATTTCATAAAATAAGGGACAATTTTAACTAAAAATTCTATTAAACGCCATTTACAGATAAACGCACTTATACGTCGCATTTGTTAAAAGTGATTTATTTGTTGTTGTTGTCACACGACTTAGAGGTGGTTGTTTCTAAACATGACTATAGTTCACGGTTACAAAAAGTGACTTATAGATCATTGTTATTAAAACATGACTCTGATACACTACTTATAGGTTGTTATTGCTAAACACGACTTATACTTATAGGTTGC
Organism: Anisodus acutangulus; assembly: GCA_029783415.1. Taxonomy (NCBI): domain Eukaryota; kingdom Viridiplantae; phylum Streptophyta; class Magnoliopsida; order Solanales; family Solanaceae; genus Anisodus; species Anisodus acutangulus. Next base: position 1,362,021 of record CM056496.1, read on the forward strand.
GGTTGCTACAAGCGATTTATAAGTCTCACACGCAATTTATAAGTTGCTCTTGCTAAACGTGACTATAGGTCATTATTGTTGAACGTGATTTATACTTATATGTTATAAATTCGAATGTTTTTTTTTACGTGTCAGGTCAAATTAAGATAAACAAATTAAAATAGATAGAGTAATTCTTAAATACAACTAATATAAATGAACTAGTAGATCATACTCCCTCCAGTCTAAATAAATTGATGTTTTAAGTTTGAACATATGAGCCCATTTGGATGAGCTTATGGCTTTTGACTTATAAGCAGGAAGTGATAAGTCATAAATTATAACTCATGACTTCTGACTTATTTTTGTTATTTTAACTTAAAAATAAATGCTTAAAACGTTTTTATTATTTTACCTAAACATTAATTAATTAATTATATATATATATATATATATATATATATGTATATATATTTTATAAGTTTTCTTAATTATCATGGAGATTAGAAATGTGTTAAGAATAAATTTGAGAAAAAAATTAAATACCTTTTTAAATTTTGTGAGACATCAATTATTTTGGACCAACTTTTAAAGATTAAAATATTAATTATTTTGGACAGGAGAAAGTAATTGCTAAATAGGACTTATAAATTATTTGGACAAAAAAATTAAATTATTTGGACAAAAAAATTAATTTTTTTGAAATTTTATTAGACATCAATTATTTTGGACTAACCTTTAAAGATTAAAATATTAATTATTGAGACAATGATCAAATACACACTTATAGTGTTACTTTTTGTGAGTTTTCTACTTGAAATATAAAGTATTTGCATTTTTTTACCTGAACAATCACCAATCATATCAAATCACAATTCGACTAATTTCTGGTGCACGGTGTACACTCTCTTTTTTATTTAAAAATAGTGTCAAGTAGCACTCCGCGGTGATAACTAAAGGAATTAATTGATATTAAGAGGTAATGGTCAAAAACACACTTGAGTATCACCTTTTTGTGAGTTTTCTACTTGAACTATGTGTTTGTATTTTTTACTTGAATTATCACCAATTATTTATCAAAAAATATCTCGAAGTTAATGAGTTTATTGCTATGTAAACGAAATTTTATGAGCAAATTAAGTTATCACACACCTTTTGATTATTGTATTCAAACACTCAATCAAGTTACTTCGAGATATATTTTTACGAGACATCAATTATTTTGGACTAACCTTTAAAGATTAAGATATTAATTATTGAGACAATGGTCAAATACACATCTGAACTATTACTTTTTGCGAGTTTTCTACCTGAAATATCAAATGTTTACGTTTTTTACCTGAACTATCACCAATCATATCAAAACACACTTCAATTAATATTTGGTGTACGGTGCACACATTTTTTTTTATTTAAAAGTGGTGTCAAATAGCACACCACATTGATAAATAAAGGAATTAATTGATTTTTAAAAAATATTAAGAGATAATGATCAAAAAACACTTGAAGTATCACTTTTTTGCGAGTTTCCTACTCTACCTATGTTTTTGTGTTTCCTACTTGAACTATCATAAATTATTTATCAAAAACAACTCGAAATTAATGAGTTTATTGCCATGTGAACTAAATTTTATGAGCAAATTAAGTTATCACGTACCTTTTAATTATTATATTCAAACACTCAATCTAGTTAGCTTCAAGATATATTTTTATGAGACATCAATGATTTTGGACTAACCTTTAAAGATTAAAATATTAATTATTGAGATAATGGTCAAATACACACATGAACTATTACTTTTTGCGAATTTCCTACATGAAATATTAAGTGTTTACATTTTTGTCACGCACCGAATCATGGTCTGGACGAAACACGACACTCGGTGCCTGGTTGTATGTGACCGAGCGAACCACATATTTGTTGAATCAACACGGTCATCAAAACATGCTATAATAATAATAACTTGAAATAAGTAATTCAAACTGTTGAGTTTATAATATGAGAATATATTGCAGAGATAGTCTGAAAATAGTAATACTGACATGTATGACATACTGAACTAGTATAGTCTATGAAACATCTAACATGAGTCTGACTGAAATTTGTCTATCAGTACAAGGCTCTGGTATACCTCTATCTCAAAATATAATACTGAAATAATAGACTGACACATCGAATGAGATGGGGCTCACCACACAGCTGATACCGAAGTAATCCTACTGAGTTAATATGTCGTCTTGAAATTCGGCACCTATACCGTGAAGTGCATGCCCATGCAAATGGACGTTAGTATATTTGAATTGTACCGTATGTAAAGCAACTAAAAGAAATTAATAGTTGTGGGGTGCTCGGGAAAATGGCAACCCAAATCAATAAACAGATATTGTACTGAATATGAAACTGATAACTGAACAAGAAAGCAAATAATAAGAATACTCCATGTACTGAAATGGAGAATCACATGTTTAACTGAAGTAATAAATAATAATAACGGTGGTCTTAGGCCCAATATGAGTGCACAAATATGTGTCCTCGGGCCCAAAAATATGTATACAATAATTGTGGCCTTGGGCCCAAAATAAAGGTGTTCAACATGATACCGGATTACTGAAATATACTGATATGAAATACTGAACATGAAATATTGTACATGAAATGCTGGACATGAAATACTGAACTGATTATAAGAATGGAAACTTTAGAATGTTGAATATTCTAAACCAAGACTCGTAGATATTAAACACAAGTCCATATTGATTATGCATTGAGTTCACAACAATCAAAGTGATAATTATGAACAACTATGAATTTATAATATGGAGGATAGACGTTATAGTATTTTCATGAACTAGGGCAAAGTTCTCAAATTCTGAAGTAATTTGCAGTAATCTAGATATACGAGGCGTTGGGATGATTAAAGACGTTACCGCACGTAGATAGAAACTCTACATACCTTAATCGCTTCAATACGTGTCTTAAAAATATGAACTTTGGAGTAGAACCCAAAGCTTGAACCTTGAAACCTTGAATTGGGTTTATCATGAAAACCCTAAGTTAAGAACATTGGATTCTATGTAGAATTCATTATGATTAAGTTAGAATCACATAGAATCGCGTGAAAAAAATTTACCTTGGTGTAGGAGATGGTTGGGAAAAGAGAGCCTTCGTTCTAGAGTTTGAGAATAAGAAAATCTGATTTTTGAAACTAAAATGTGAATTTATATTGTTTGTTGTCAGATAAAATTGACGGACCGTCAATATTTTTACGGTCTGGTCTGGCCCATCAATAATTATACGTTCCGTAAAAACCCACTACCTGCCGTCAAATTTCAAAGTGAAATTGACGGTTCACTTTGACGGTCTGTAAAAGATTTTACGGTCAGTCAATCCTGGCATCAAAATGGACATGCAGAACTGAAATTGATTTTCAATTTTAAACTTTCCATTTTTGGTTTTCTACACCTCTGAATCATGAATATAGCTTAGTTTAGAGGTATGAGGTGTTACAATTTTTTACTTGAACTATCACCAATCATATCAAAATACACTTCAATTAATATTTGGTGTACGATGTACACTCTTTTTTTTATTTAAACATAGTGCCAGATGCACACAATTTCAGATATTTTACCTACCCAAGCTCTACGAAAATGTATCATGACCTTGAGAAGGTTTATTGGTGGAATGACATGAAGAAGAATGTAGCCAATTTCGTGGCTAAGTTTCCAAATTGGCAGCAAGCGAAAGCCGATTCAGCAGAAGATTATGCCAAGTTATATATTCAAGAAAGTTCCAGATTCCATGGGGCTCCAATGTCCATTAGATCAGATCGAGATGTCAAGCAGATCACACTATCCAGACATTCGAAGATATGTTGAACGCATGTGTCCTGGACTTTAAAGGTAATTGAGATGACCATTTTCTTCTCATTGAGTTGTTTCTAAATATAGATATCATACTAATATCAACATGGCACCGTTTGAAACCTTGTATGGGCGAAGGTGTAGAAAATCTATTAGTTGGTATGAATTGGCAAAACAGAATTGATAGGGCTTAACTTGGTCACTTAGGCTGTTGAAAAAGTTAAATTAATTCAAGAGCGTTTGAAAATGGCAAAAGTCGCAAGAGTCCTATGAGAATGTGCGACGTAGAGATTCAGAGTTTCATGTTAATGATTGGGTGTTTCTAGAAAGTTTTGCCTATGAAAGGCGTCATATGATTTGAGAAGAAGGAGAAGTTAGTCCCAAATGCATTAGACCATACAGGATCCTACAAAAGATCGTCAAGTTCAAAAGTTGATGACTAAGGAAGTCACTCTAGCGAAAGTGTTGTAAAAGAACCAAAATGTGATGGAGGCTACATGGGAAGCCAAAGAGGTCATGAAGCCCAAATATCCGAACTTATTGATTGACAAGCAGAAAATGTCTAAGGTAACTACCTCGAGTATTCAAACCTCATGTCAGTTCAATGTTCAGGTCACATCTCCGCTCAACATTAAACTCTCATGTTGTAACATTTACCTTTTCGGCTATCAAATATCATGTTATGATATCCATGTTTACACGTATTCATGTTTCATGTTAGTTTATTACTCATGTATCCATGTCAACCAGTCTTCATGTATTCATGTCCAATGTCACGCTCCTCACGTCATGTGCATGCCTATGTTCCATTACTCACGCCATTCGCACTTACAAATTCTTTTCCAAATCTCATGTATAATATTCATGCATTCATTCAATTCAATATTCATGTGTACATGCCATATTGGTATTCATGATAGTTGGTATTCACGTATTCTAGTCAGTTCAATATTCACGTATTCAAGTTAGTTCAGTATTCACGTTAGTCACGTTCATGCTTTAGTTACAAAAAATATTAGGTTCATGACTTTATGATAACCTATAATACAACTCTAAAATGTTTTATGTAAGGATTTTCAACCAGAGCTTCTACCAAACACATAAGGTGAGTTCTTATTCAGATTCCTATGTCAATTATATTAAGTTAACACTAGATTAACACCGAATCATTATTTGGAATCGCTAGATTTTGAAAAATCCATTCAAGGTTGAAATTGGAATGAAGGTTTGAGATTTCTTCAAAAAGGTAAGCCCCTCAATCATTAATGGATTATATGGAGTTATTATTATGTTTTAGACATTTAATGGTTGGTATAATCATGAAATATGATTGATTTAGATGCACTCCATCAAACGCAAAACTCTAGTAATTTTGATGTAGATTTTTTCTTCAACCAGTCAGATTCCTTTGGCATTTTCCGATAATGTAACAATTGGATCGAGCCCAAATTTTAACTAAGTGGTCACAACATATATGTATTAAATTGGAACGGTAGAGATCGGATTTAGTGGTCCGGAACAATGTTATTTGAGATATGAACAGTAGCTACAAAAATCTATGAAAACTCTTCTAGGTTTCAAGTTCAAAGCTTTGGGTTCCTTCTTCAAAGTTCATATTTTTAACATAAGACTAGGAGCGAATAAGGTATGTAGAGCTTCAATCCACGTGTGGGAATATACACGTTCTTCCCCACGCCTCGTTTCTTTGAAATCATGAAAATCTCATAACTTAGTGTTTCAACTCTATCATGCCTCTATTACAGTTTATTATTTTATTCATGATATGTGATTATGATTGTCATGAATTTGTCTGTAATTCATGAACATATATTTGAATTCCATAAGTTCTTAAATTATAAATTATGATAATGTTACTCACTCCATGAAATTATACATATTTTTCATGATTTATACAAGTTATATGATATATCTATTTCACATGCTAAATTATGATTTCAAACCATACTTTACGAGTTGCTTTCATGAAACACATGGGCTTACAAGCCAATATTTTCAAGTACATATTTTGGGAGTTGCATAGTTTACCGAGAATGCTCACATAGCTTGAAACTACGTATGCCACCGTAGGATAATGGTCGCTCCACCAGAGGACGATACATTTAGACTACAGATTGGATCATGCCATGTTCATGTCTCATACCCCGACAAGGTATGTGATTGTTGTGCTGGTCGGGCCAGGTGCCAGTCTCCACGTACCAACGTGGTATTTCATGTTGTCGGTGATGCTACTGCTCTCCCCACGGATATATAGATATACAAATACACAACTTTACAAATTTTATACGTGTTTTATACTCACGTCAGATCATGCTCATGCTCATGTTACATTTTCAGTTTCATGTTCCTATTATTTCACATGCTTGCTTATTTTTTTTATTGATTTACATACAGTACAATTCAAATGTACTAACGTCCCTTTTCATAGGGTCTGCACTTCACGGTGCAGGTGCTGAGTTTCAGGACGACGGATCTACACGTTAGGACTTCACCTGTATCAGCTATTTGGTGAGCCCCATTTCATATGTGGCGTTAGTCTGTCTATTTTTATGATTATATTTTATAATAGAGGTATGTCAGAGTCTTGTCATGGTAAACAATTTTGCAGTCAGACTCATGTCTAGAGGTTTCATAGACTAGTTTAGCATGTCATGTCAGTCATCCAGATATTCAGACTTATCATGTTCTTTTAAAGTATTTCCGCAATATATTTTTAGACTATATTTCAGTATATATTTTACATGTTTTAAATTCATTACTAGTGCATGTTTTGATGCCCATGATGACTAGCAAGCCACGTGGTTCGCTCGGTCACATGCAATTAGGCACCGAATGTCGTGTTCCGTCCATGTCATGATTCGGGGCGTTACATAAACTTAGACTTTGCTATTTCATGTTTAGTTACTTGGGATAATTAATTATAGGTGACAAGAAAGTTTTGAAATTGAGTGGGAGCAACTCAATTTTTTTTATTGAGTGGAGATGACAAATATTATATTAGTGATTAATGAGCTTTGACTCATTTTCGAATGTGCCCTCAAGTTTAAGTTTTACATTTTGACTCAATCAATATAAAGCCCTAAATTACCTAAAAAGGGTAAAAAAAAACGAACATTGTTGCCATCGACGACGACACTCATCTTCCTTCTTCCTTTTTTTTTTTGCTTCTTTGTACATTATTACGGCTTCTCATCATTATTTATTATTCTTACTTCTTCTTCTTCATCCGCTGCTACTATTGTTCTTGCCATTGTTGTCTTCATCCTCCTCTAAAGTATTATTCTTCATTTAGAAAAAAATAGAATCCACTTGATTTACGTAATTTTTGAACTGAATTTGATTCGTGGAGCACTAGACATTACTTCATTGGTGATTTCCGCTCATTTGGTAATTAAAATAATACTTTTTATTTTAATAAATCATCTGGGTATAGCTGCTGATTTTCGAACAATTTACAGCAACAATTTTAGTTGTTGCAACAAGTGCTAAAGTTGTTGTATCAGCTGTTGCAACAACTGTTGTAGTTGGTGCAATAATTACAACAGATTATGCAGTTGTTGCAACAACTGCATAATTTGTTGGACATTTTCTACAGGCTTTGGTCGAATTAGAAGCTTGTTCCAACATATTATTGAGTTGTTGCAATAATTAATAATCTGTTGTAACAAGTAGTTTAGTTGTTGCAACAATTCATTAGTTTGTTGAATGCAACTTCAGTTTTTTGGGTTATGGTTCATCCAGAACATTGTAGAAGATTCCAACATATTAGTGAGTTGTTGCAACAACTAAGCTAATTGTTGCAACAACTCACTAATATATTGGATGCAACCTATACAACTGTTTCATTTTGTTATAGTTTGGCATGCACTATCATGACCAATTTTTTGAAACAGAATATCTTCAGGTTACTCGTACATCATTGATGATGGACTCAATAACAATAGGGGTTGATTGCCATGATGAATGGGTCGAGAACAATAATCAATTTATTTAGCGTTGGAATGTTGTTGCAGCATCTGTAAAGACGATAACGATGACTGTCCAAAGAGATGTCGTGTATGATAATTTTGTGAACCTAATCATTGCCTATTGTGAATTAAATTATGAATCGAAAGATCTTGTCATCAATACATGCACAACTCTTTTGAAAAGCAAATGATAACTATATTTAAGATAACCAATCAGATTCGTTTGCGTGCTTATTTGAATGATAACGGTATACGTAGTTGGAAGTCCGGTGGTGAACCACAATTTAGATCAGGACCAACAAGATATGTTAAATGACGAATTGGATGGGGTGGATATGGATATTCCAGATAATGGAAGTGGAGGTGGCCAGATTCCTATACTCGAAGTTGCGAGCAATACACCGAACACTACACAATCAACACAATCTAGTCACGTTCAAAAAGATGAAACATGTTTTTATAAAGTAATGTCATTCAAGAACAAGATTGTACTAGCAACTTCGTTGAAACTTTCTTGTGTGAAGAAGGATTTTAGACCGAAGAAGGTGATTAATTCACGTACTCAAATTTTAAAAATTACACTTTGAACCCTAATTAATTTAATCAGTTTTTTAAGAGTGTTTTGACCTTGGATGGTCAAAATTGTCACCTTTTTCTAATTAGTATACAAGCAAAATACATACATTCAGATGCTTATTGATCTCTAATAACGGTTGGCGCCCTCTCTTCTAAACCCCAATCCATCGAAACCCTAGATCTTCAAATTCCAAGTTTATATATTTGCCCTAATTCATACCCAATAGAATCCGTAATTACCCAAATTATATTGTTGTTTTCGATGTATTAGTGAAAAATAATAATAATAATATTGTGGGTTATCGAACGCGTATTATGGCTGATGGTAAGGTGGTTAAGCGTGCTAAGTACAAATCCGCAGTTAAAGGTCCTGGCATCCCTGGCGTTTTGAAATTGGTATTATTCCTTACAATCTCATTTGATTCGATTGTACGTTATGATTGAGCACAGTAAGGGGTCGTTTGGTAGGGTGTATAAGAATAATGCTGAATAGGGTGTATTAGTAATGATGATATTAGTTATGCTGTCATTAGTTATACTGGGAATAATGTTGAATAGGATGTATTAGTAATGCTGTTATTACTAATGTTGTATTAGTTATGCCGGCATTAGTTAGGGTGTATTTGTAATGCTGGTATTACTAATATTGTATTAGTTATGGAGACATTTATTTATGCCGGGGAATAATGCTGAATATGTTGTATTAGTAATGCTGGTATTAGCAATGTTATTAGTTATGCCGGTATGGTGGGATTATTTCTTATCCACTGGTCTGGTTTGGTGTATTAGATATAAGATGCATTGCATAATTCTTTTTAAAAATTGGTTGTTGAACGCATATTATGGCTGATGGTAAGGTGGTTAAGTGTGCTAAGTACCAAATCTTCAGTTAAGGGTCCTGGCATCCCTGGCGTTTTGAAACTGGTATTTTTCCTTACAATTTTCTTTGATTCGATTGTACGTTATGATTTAGTTGTATGATTGTTTCATATGCAGAAAAAATGAAATTAAAATTAAAACAGTAAGGGGTCGTTTGGTAGGGTGTATAAGAATAATGCTGAATAGGGTGTATAGTAATGCTGAGATTAGTTATACTGGGATTATTTCTTATCAACTGTTTGGTTTGGTGTATTAGATATAAGATGCATTGCATAATTCTTTTAAGAAATTGGTTGTTGAACGCATTTTATGGCCGATGGTAAGGTGGTTAAGCGTGCTAAGTACAAATCTTCAGTTAAGGGTCCTGGCATCCCTGACGCTTTGAAATTGGTGTATTTTTACTTTTAATGTCCTTTGATTCGATTGTACGTTATGATTGAGTTGTATGATTGTTTCATATGCCCAAATTTGAATAAAAAATGCAGCAATAATAATGACATTAATTCCAAGCAGAGCAGAACTGATAATAGAGGATTCATATGACTGATAAATTGGTTTGGGAGTGAGACCTAGTTGATTGATTGAGCTGTATGATTGTGCCCAAATTTGAAAAAAAAAACCAGCAAAAACATTAACATTAATTCTGTTAGTTGGATCAAAGGTGTTTCATTTTAGCAAACTTAAGGGACTAAAGATGCTCAAAGTTATATTTGAATGACTAAAGATTGAGTTGTTTGATTGTTTCATATGCCCAAATTTGAAGGAAAAAAACAGCAATAATAATAACATTAGTTCCAAGCAGAGAAGAACTGATAATATAGGATTCATGTGATTGACATAAACTGGTATGTGATTGAGACCTAGTTGATTGATTGAGCTATATGGTTGTTTCCTACGCCCAAAAAAACAATAAAAAAGTAAAAAAAAAAAGAAAAAACAACAATAACAATAACATACCCTGTGTAATGATTCATATGACTCACATAAACTGGTTTGAGACTGAGACCTAGTGGATTGATTGAGCTGTATGATTGTTTCCTACCCAGAAAAAAATGAAATAAAATTAAAACAGTTATAACAATAACAATATTCTCAAGTAGAGTAGAACTGATGTAGATGATTCTTATGACTGACATAAACTGTTTGGGGATTGGGACCCCGTTGATTGATTGAATAAATAAATAACAATAACAGTAATGCAACTGTAATAGGAGATGGTAGAAAGAGGTGGAAAAAGGGAGAAGAGTAAATGGTTTGGTAATTGACAGGTAACAACAACAACAACATACCCAGTGTAATCCCACAAGTGAGGTATGAGAGGGTAGGATAGGATGTACGCAAACCTTACCCCTATCGTATATGCTGTTTGAGATAGACCCTTGGCACAACAACAACATACCCAGTGTAATCCCACAAGTGGGGTCTGAGGAGGATAGAGTTACCCGTACCTGTAGAGGTTGTTTTCGATAGACCCTCGACTCAAGTGAAATAGAAACACAACAATTATGAAAACACATGCAATAACAACATCATGATAGTAAGAAAACGGAAGCAGGAGAGACAACAAGTAATAATATTAAACCAAGAATAAGAAATACGAGAATGCTAAAATAATAAAAAGACGAAAATAATACTACTCCCACCGGTAAGGAAAATAATATTAATCCTATTACTAGCCTTCTACTCTAATCCTCGACCTCCGCACCCTATTTAGGATCATGTCCTCGATAAGCTGCAGACTTGCCATGTCCTGCCTGATCACCTCTCCCCAATACTTTCGATGGGAAAAAATAGTTTTAACAATAACATTAATTCCAAAATAGAGCCGAACACATACCAAGGCTTCCCATATGTCCAAGCTGGACACAGTTACCCGTTACCTATTTTGGTGGGAGGTAGTAGGTACCCGTGGAATCAATCTGAGGTGAGCGCAAGCTGGGCCCGACCCCACGATTATAAAAAACAGAGCTGAACTAATATAGAGGATTCACATGTCTGACATAAACTGGTTTGGGATTGAGATATTGTTGATTGATTGAACAAATAATGATAGTAATAGTTATGCAACTGATATGCTTAGGTGGTAGAAAGAGGTGAAAAAACAGAGAACAGTAAAGGGTCTGTTAATTGACCGGTAAACATGTTTATAGCAATATGTGGGATAAGTGACTATAAACTGCAAAAGGCATCTATTCACCGAACTGATATAGAGGATAAATATGTCTGACATCAACCGGTTTGGGATTGAGACATAGTTGATTGATTGAACAAATAATAATAACAACAAATGCAACTGATACGCAGTGCTGGTAGAAACAGGTGGAAAAAGAGAGAATAATTAGTGGTCTGGTAATCGACTGGTGAACTTGTTTATAGCAATGCGCGGGATAGGTGACTAAAAATTGCAAAAGGTATCTATTTATTCTACCCAGCAACAGACTACTGCTTAGAGCAGTTGGTTTCTCTCATTGCATATAGTCTACCCCTACTAGTGTGTTGCTGATGCATTATCGTTATTTGTGTTTGCATTAAGAATGCAATTTCAACAAGAGGGATAACCTAGTGGTATGGCATCATATGACTGACATAATCTGGTTTGGCATAATAATAACATTAATCCCAAATAGAGCTGAACTGATATAGAGGATTCATATGACTGACATAAACTGGTTTGGGACTGAGACATAGTTTAATTGAACAAATGACAACAAGAGTAATGAAACTGATATGCTTAGCTGTCAGAAAGAGGTGGAAAAAGAGAGAACATTAAATGGTTTGTTAATTGACTAGTAAACATGTTCATAGCAATATGTGGGATGATAAGTGACTAAAAATTGCAAGGTATCTATTTATTCTACCCAGCAGCAGACTATTGCTTGGAACAGTTGGTCTTTTTCATTGTATGAATTAACATATTCTCCTTTACTGATTAAAAAAGGAGTAGAATGGATATTAAGCATTCATATAGTCGACCCCGACTAGTGTGCGGGTATGAGAACGATGGAGAAAAAGTGGGAAATGGCACTGTTCTGCTCCTGGTTAGGGGTTTTGGGGGCGGGCGGGGTTTTAATCCGAAAAAAAGAAACAAAAACACAATTTCTAATGGGGTTATGGATTCAAGAATAATGAATTCCTGTTTAAGATGGTATGAACTATGAATTTCAAATTCTATCTGATCTGTACTGTAGATTCTACTACAGTTGTTGATGCAACCTACTGTTCATTTTCTAGTTTGTCTTTTTTATTGTGTGTAGACCAAGGAACGGATTATCTTTATGCCGAATGACCCAACATCAACGGCAAAGCTTAATGTGGAGTTCAAGTTGATAAAAGGTGTGATTAAAGGTGCTTTTGTCCGTCCTTTTTTCCCCTTCACGACACTTGACTTCTCTCTCCCGCCCCCCCTCTCTCTGTCTCTCTCCTCTCTCTCTGTTCAGGCCACAAGTTTTCCAAGGAGGGTTCAAGTAAGCAGGCTCTGCTTAATCTTACACAAGATCAGGTTCGGATTCTGATTGTCAAAAAAGCATTCTATTTGTGAGCTCCTCTCATGAGAGTGTGACTGTTTTCTTTCTGTGTCTGGTGAAGTCTAGAAACAGTAGACTGATCCCAGTACTGGTGAAGTCTACAAACTTCTAACTGATCTGAGTAGTGCAACTAACCGTGTTCCATTTCTATCATTTTCAGGGTGGATATATTTTTGAGTTTGATAGCTTCCCTGACCGTGACCAGTGTCGGGACTTTGTTGGTTAGTCTTCATGACATTCATTGACTCATCCATCAGTTTCATCACTCAGCTACAAGTGGACCATTCTGCTTCAAATATGTGAAACTTGAAATATACTGGACTTCATTACATTTAGGGGTCTTGTTTTGATTCCTTCTTGTGGTGTGTGATCTGATCCGTTTGCTCTGTATGGGGTTTGTTCTTGAATATTCTGATTAGTCAGTAATAACAACAATCAACCATGTTGACATTCGTGGAAGTATGAATTTGAGTTTGTTTCTTTACCTTTTTGTTACTGATGTCTTTTCTTTTCGGCATAATGTTTCTTACACCTTAAAAGATCCAGTGCTTTCCTTTTCGGCCCAAAAGATTAGATTGGAACTCAATGAAGTCATTGGTCGTTTAGTATATTTTGGTTTAAAGGAGGCAAGGCACTATATAAAATGGCAGGGAAAGGCTGAAACCAGCCTTCTCGTGGCGTTGAGCAACCCTTTCCTCCATGCTTCCCTTGCTCCTGCGTGCAAGTGCAGAATTCGCTTGGTGCTGAACTTGAGCCTTTCATCAGAGGAGGGCAGAATACAATAAATTGCTCCTTAACTGCTCCATTCCACGTGTATATAATTGGAATTAGTTATTTCAAATCTAGTTGGATTTTTCGGAAATTTTACGAGTCAAGTCTTGGTTTTCTGTTTAGTGACTCTTTGTTGCATAACTTGCGTTGCTGTCTGTAGGTTAAGATAGCAAAATCAGAGAATGTCCTCTTAAAAGGCTTAAAGATTTTTTTACTGTTTTGTATTACTAGTTCACCACCAACTAGTTTATTAAAGAGTACGCAGTTACTATATGATACCCTGACGTTCCAAGTTGGTATTTTTAAATTATGGGTTTTGTTCTTACAATCTGTTGCCCTTGAACAGCCTCAGCAATTGCGGCTTGTATGGAAGTTGGGAAAGCTGCTTCTGAAAAACCTGTTGTTCCGCATGATGAACAGCTCAGTGCAACAGAAATGGGGCGTCGGATTAAGTTACTGCAGGAGAATAGGTGAATAGATTTTTTTTAGTTCAATTTCGCAGAAGGCTGGGGCCTTTCTAAACCTCTTTCTGTGATGCTAGCTAATGTTGTAAAGGTGTCTTGTTAGTGTTATGATTTTACTTGAAATCTGTATTTATTGTTGCTCGTTTTCTTTCCAAAATTGGCATTTCATCTTGACCTTTTTATTTCTCGTCTTGTTGATATCACTAAAAAGTGTAAATGGCAGTGAGTTGCAGAAACTCCACAGGCAATTGGTCATCGGAGGTATTCTATCAGAGGCCGAATTTTGGGCCGCTAGGAAGGTTAGTAGGTAGAAATACCTTGTTAAATCGATTATTTTTCATAAACCTAGTAAATCACTATGCTTGCTGAAAGTTTTGAGCCATACCTGGAATCCTTCCTAAGCAGCTGGCGGCTGCTTACCGTTATCATAACAGCATTTTATCTTGCAAATGGATTGCAGAAGCTGCTGGAACAGAGTGAAAACAAGAAGCCAAAACAGCGGGTAGCTTTAAAAAATGACATGTGGAGTGTAAAACCATTATCTGATGGCCAGGTAAGAGGGAAATCTTCTCTCCCTGGTCTGGTTGTCACCATACTTGCTCGAACACATGGCTTACCTTTTCTTCTGATAGGCGGCTGTGTTTACTTTTCCAAGATATATCTAAGAAAAAGTGATTTTCTTGAATTCTGATTAGATTCCTTTTCTCTTCATTTTGAAGGTGCTTAGTATTGCAATAAACTTCTGATTCATTTTCAGATCAAGTAACGGATTTACCTCTTTAAATTTAAAGATAAACTTGTGACTCCTTTTACAAATAAATTACTAGAAGCAGATAAAAATGCAGATAATTTTGGCTTTAAACCTTGTATTGGCAAAAGTGTGATCTGCAGTCTCGTCCCTCCTTCTCCCCTTCCAATTGGTGACCTCTGTGCTCGTTAACCTTGGTGTTTGACAATATGCCTTTTTAATTGTTTTTTCAGACGAACAAAGTTACATTTAACTTGACACCAGAGGTTATTCATCAGGTAACATTATTTGTTTTATGAAGTGGTTAAATTGATTCTTATGGAACAATATGAAGCTGAAATTTAGCTCAAACAAGGTCACTGTCAATGCATGTTGTTCTTGTTTACAGTATAGATGACGTAGGATGGGATGCTTCCTCTTTTTAGTTCATTATGAAAAATGGCTACTAGGTCTTATTAGGAGGAGATTTAATAGTGAGAAATAAGGGAACTATCGGGGTAGAAGCCTCAGACAGGAGCATCAAAATAGCAAGGAAAAAAAGTTTTTTTATACTGAGCTGAGTGCAACTATCTGTACATGACAACAGAGAGTGGAGGTAGGATGATGCTTCCCCATGTTTTGGTTTAATTTTGGGAAGGAATGATTCTAGGAATGTGTTTGGGCAACAATTCCGTGTTAGGATTTTGTTTGGATTATGTCATTCTTAAACACAATTGGTTAAATTAGAATACTTTTTGGAAACGGAAATAATTTATATTCAGAAATAATCAGGAAATGCTTCCAAGCGCTCATTTCCAAAATCAATACTTCAAAAACTAAACACCAAAGCCAAATCCAAATGCCACCGATGTTGAGTTGCTTTTCCGTTCTTGGACCAAAACAAAGGTTTCACAAAGAAACTGGTATAGTTTTTTAACCAATAAAGTTTCATAAGCATTTGGAAATGTTTTCCAAAAGCACTTGGAACCATTCAGATGCAGTTGAATTGTGAATTTGAAGAGGAAAGTCGCAAAATGAAAAAATGAAGAGGTAAAAAAAGAGAACTTCCAGGCATCACTTATTGGGGTTAGAATTGCATTGGACAATTCAGGCTTAATCACAATTACTAAAATTGCTCTACTGAAGGAATTTTTTTAAGCATCAATGTAGTTAGAGTTTCCATAACTTGTTTTTCATTTAGAACAGGATTGCAAAATCATTGAGGAGCTAGCGTTCTAGGCTGTTCCTTGACACTAACTATTGAAAGCCATAACTTGACCACAAGAAGGGAAAGAATCTGAGGTTCCAAAATTTGAGTACATGCTTTGAGCCAGAAAATTAGAGAAAGAAACTTAATAATACAGTAAGTCAGTTTCCAGGGCTTGCATGGTGAAAGTTGAACAAGCTCCAAGAATTTGATCTGCCTTAATTTTTTTTTTGAAATTTGGCGTTTGGTCTAGTGGTAAGATCACACGCATGATGTGTTTATTGCGAGGTACACGTCATGAGTTCGAACCCTGGTATTTAAGTGGAGAAGGTAGAGGGTCAAACCCATTACCCCCACTGAGTTTCAAAACGTGCCACTGTTCTTCAGTTATCAGGAAAAAATATTTTCTGAAATTTACATCAGAAATGTTCTATGCGTTTACCTACAAAACTTAATTAACATTCTTTGGTTTCCTTAGCGCTAAATTTTTTTAATCTCTTTTGCCGGCTAGTACTATATGTGCAGCTCTTTCTGTTCTACAGAGCCCACTACCCCCAGAACTTATTGGCTCTAGTATGTAGTCAGACTCTCTGTTCAGTAATCAAAATCTAACACACAAGAAAAAGGGGCAGCCCGGTGCACTAAGCTCCCACTATGAAAAGAAAACTATTACTATTTGGGTCTCTTCATGCCTCATTCTCGTCTTAAGTTACTTGATTTCTAATTCTTCTTGTTCTGAGGTTCTTCCCTCGGTTCGTTAAAATTGTAATTCTAAGCTAGTTTATGATATTTAATTGACAGAAGCTGACAACTGAGCTTTTTCAAGGTTCTGTATGATGAAGAAGTATTGGTAACTTTTATATGTAGCATTCCTATATTTGTAAATCTCGTCTAATCATATGGTGAATTCTGTTTCAGATTTTCGCGGAGAAACCAGCTGTCCGCCAAGCATATTTGAACTTTGTTCCTGGCAAGGTAAAACGATAGTCAGCAAGCATATTTGAACTTTGTTCCTGGCAAGGTAAAACGATAGTCAGCAAGCATATACAATTCTTTGGATTTCAAACTGTATATCTTGTGAACTTTTCAAGCACACAAGCATGGTGAGATAGATATGCATGCTTAGCTTGTTACAAAAGTCAGGATAATTTAAGATCATTGAAACTTCTTTTACTGAAGCTTTAAGTAAACCCTTTTCAATTACAATTGAATATAGGAGTGGGACAGGTCTTTTGCTTCTTTTTGTAATTTATCTTCTGGTTTCCTTCTTAGCTGCTTTACGAAGTGGTAACATACTGACAAACTCCCAACGCCACCTATTACGGCAATGATGTTATGTGATAATTAATCATTCGGCACTTTTATCAGTCAAATCGAACGTTTGAATTTTGAATCTTGTTAGTTTCATGTTGCATCTTTTGCTTCTACTCTCTATCTCAGATGTCAGAAAAAGAATTCTGGACTAAATATTCAAGAGCTGAATACCTCCACAGTACAAAAAACATTGTTGCAGCTGCTGCCGAGGCTGCTGAAGATGAGGAGCTTGCAGTTTTCTTGAAGCAAGATGATATGTTAGCATTTGAAGCTCGGAAGAAGGTGTTTGCACCAGATAATTACTGTTTTCATTGTTTTCTAACGACATCCACCAAGTACTCTTGTTTCCTGTTTGCTCTCTCTCTTCCCTTGAGAGTGGATGGATGGAGAAGAACTTCCAGAAGTCTCTACATCATTTTTATTCTTTTCAGATCAGAAGAGTGGATCCAACTCTGGACATGGAAGCAGATGAAGGTGATGATTACATGCATCTCCCGGTACATCAATAAAACTTTATTCTGCAATGCAACTTAATTATCTCTGTTAGAAAAGATTTGTTGTCCATGTTCCCATACGTCGAATGAAGTAGCATAATTTTCTTTTTTTTTAAAAAAAAAAAACCCGAAAGTTCTCGAATGGCGATAAAGTGGTAATCAATGTTTCCGTGGATAGAAAATCAGAGATAATTACATCAATAACATGGTGGATAGGACCTGCTGTTCTTGTACATGCTTTGATTTAACCCCTTGAAAGAGAATTGGAGCTAACCTATTTTTCATATGCCATGTTAAAAATAGGATCATGGGCTACCTCAGGGTGAAACTAAGGAGTTTCTAGAACCACAGTATGAACCATTCAAAAGGTCTTTCTCGCAATACCTCAATCAGCATGCAGCAGTGGTTCTTCGAGGAAGAGTTATAGGTAAGCTTCTTTTAACAAGCTATATCAATAACACCATTCCACTGTAACTGAGTAAGTTCCTTAAATCCCTATGATGGGACTTTAGTGCAAAATGATTAAGATTTTATATGTACACTACTTGTTCTTTGTTATGCATCATTGATGTGTCTTCCATGTGGATGTCTTTGATAGTTGCTGCTTAGGGTTGTGAGAGGGAGAGGGGTAGGAGAACCTTACATAATGTATTAGTGGTTCTGGCTGCGACTTTACCAAAAACAATTAGTGGTTCTGGCTGCCTTGTTTTAAGTTGCTATTGTTTCATATTTGACTTGATATTTTTCCTTATTGTCTCACCAATCTGGGAAGATGTTGAGCTGGGTGACACGAGATCTGTTGCTGAAGCATTCACCAGGACAAATCAGGGTAAAATGCATTTACTACTCATACAGTTGTCCATTTATCTCATTCTAGCTCCAAACCCACAAAAGGCTTATACAAGTCATTTCATTGGTGGAACAGCTGAACTAGCTACTGAAGTGTCTGATGAGACTGCATATAGAGAACGCATAAACAAAGTTTCTCGAGTGGCTGAGATTGAGGATCTTCAGGGACCTCGAGACCCACCAGTTGCATTGCTAAGTATCAAGGTTCGCTGTTCATCAGTTTTGTTTAGTTGTACTCCGATCAACCATGATTTCATTTGATTATCTTATTTATGATTGTTTCCTAAATCAGGATCCTCGAGACTACTTTGATTCTCAGCAAGCAAATGCAATAAAGGCTTTGGGAGATGCTGATACAGGAATAAGACAGCTGAAACTTAGTGTGACAAAAGAAGATGCCTTTTGCTCCTTGAAGGACTCCATCTCCGAGATAAATTCCCAAGGATTGATCGAACCTATAATTAGTCCAGAAGTAGCTCTCAAGGTACTATTACCTTTTTGAAATTAGGGAATTGTCATCGAATGATATCATATTGTAATGGAGAAGTTGAACTAGAAATCATTGTTAACAGGTTTTCAACGGGCTTAGTCAGAATATCTCAAGTACGAAGTATCATCTGGGAAAGAATCCCCATGAGAGTGTTTTAGATCAGTTGCCTAGTGCAACTAAAAACGAACTATTACTTGTGAGTTGTCTTACAGGGTGATTTAATTTACTCTGAATCTGAAATCTCTTGTCCAGATTTCATTATTTCAGCTCTTAAATTTTGTTAACCATCACAAATGATAATGTTCATGTTACTTCTAGCATTGGACATCAATTCAGGAATTATTGAAGCACTTCTGGTCATCTTATCCAATAACGACAAAATATTTCTACACCAAGGTAATATAATGAATTTTCACATTTTAGATATCAACATTATATTAGTCTACTTCTATTGTTAGCGGCAAAATTATGTCATTATGTTCCAAAAGAAAGATTTAGTGTTTAGGCAGTTTTTCCTTCTTAAATCGAATCAATATCAACGATCCCTTAAGCCCTTTTAATCCGCGTCATTTGATAGGTGACTAGGTTAAAGGATGCAATGTCTCAGATATATCCCAAGTTGCAGGTAATGATCTATTATAAAGGATAATATCACTTCTTGAACTTTTTTTCTTTTGCAGTTTTTCTTTATGTTTTTGTTTTTTCTTTTTCATATATTTTTTAAAATCTCTTATGCACCAAACAAAGCTTGGCCTGTGTTGAAAATATGTTGTGTGAATTTATTCTATTTCATCTTTGGGTACAAATTATGTGAATAATTTGGAGCCGAAGATAATCAATAGTGCTATCTAGAGTAGCTTGGGTTTGGTATAGATGCAGTGTTTAGGTTAATTTGAGAAACAAAATAGTTCATCATAGAACAATGTCATTTGTAACAATAAGAAAACGTCTACAGTTGTGAGATGGTTGTGGTTTTGAGATTAGTTAAATGCTCCATTAATCTTTTCAATATGACTTGTTTTTGAAGTTCTCAAGAAATCATTTCATCTACATATAAATGATCCCATTGTCTATTTATTTTGAAAAAGTTTGATGTAGTAATAAGTAATAACAGAAAAAATTAAATGATTGAGATCAAGCAATGGAAAACGAATTACCAATACTGATATGGGGAAAAGCCCAAAAAACGGTGGTGGTTTTTTTAAGGGGGGGAGGCAGAGTGGATGCAGGGGAAGTCAAATCGCTTCCCTGTCCAGCCACCCCACTGACATCTGTATGTGCAGTTTGATAATGTTTATTTCTTGCTATCTTTCGGCATATTAAACTTGAGGTGTTGTTTGTTGTGTGATGTTAAGTTCTCAAATTTTCGATTGATTTTCAGGAGATCAAGGAATCTGTGCAGTCGGATATCAGACATCAAGTTTCCCTTCTTGTACAGCCAATGCTTCAGGTTAACTTCTGCCATGGTAGAGTTCGAGAGTACTCTCATTGCAGCAAAAATACATGAATATTAGTCTTGCTTAATTTCAATTCTCAAATCATATTATACCAGACATTTTATGTTCTCTAAGGTGTCCGGTTTTTCTCCAGTTACCCTTTGAGATATTTGAGACGATAATGTTATTTTGTCGCGACTTCTAGCCTTTTGGCATATCCCCCATGGAAGATGCCTCAATATTCTTTTAATTAAATAAAGTGCTAGCTATGGAGGAGCTCTATTTTGAATCATGTACTGCATAGCGATTTGCATGTCGGCTATTAACTGGATCTCATGGAAAAATACATTTTTGCGCAGGCTTTAGATGCTGCCTTTATCCATTACGATGCAGATGTACAGAAGAGATCTGTCAAAAGTGGGGAGAGACCAAATGGATTTGTTTAGGCAATTCTTCCCCCTTTCTCACCCAATCTTTTAGCCCTTTATTTTCGGGGTTATTATACACAAATGTACATCTAACAAAATTTTGGTCTAGTGTGTTCTTAGCATGATTCATATCTTTGACAGTTTCTATTGACTGCCTACGGAAATTGTACATCTAATGAAACTTTGTTGAGTTATTCTAAAAAATGTCTCGTTTCCCCTTCATCTTTGTTGGCTGATCTATGGAAGAACTTATCTTTTCCGTGTTTTGCTTGAAGAATTGGATCTTCAATAGCTCGTATAAAGTACAACATTGAATGATTGAAGCACCATTACAATTCGAAATTGAGCAACTTTGCCTTTTGTTGGTCTTTTGGTTTAATCTTTACCTCGTTACTAGGAAAACGTCTGAGTTTTGTCCTCGACTCTTAACGAAGCTCCAATCTGAGAGTAACTTTAAACTACCAATAGAGCTTTTCTCGCACTTGACCATGGTGAAATTTTATTAATGGTAAGGGTAGGTACTAGACGATTTGCTAATGGTAATAGTACAAATGAGAAAAAAATTGGGCAATTTTAGATCATACATTGATAAATGTGCATTTTATCCCAAGAGATTTGAAAAGGTCATTTGCTTGTATTTAATTTGGTCGTGGCCATAAGAGATGATTATATCCTTCTTTTTATTTGGATGTTTCACCCAAGATTTGGATCGGTTTGGTGTAGGAATGGCGTCAAATAATCCAAAGTGTTTGGCCCAGTGGCCAATACATTAGGGTATTGCTGTCTGAGGTTCCGTGTTCGAGTCCTCGATCGTGAGAGTGGGCTGTGTTCCCCAAAATCCTCCATACGCGTAGGGCCAAGCGGTGTATACTAATCCGTAGGGCCAGTAGGAGGTGGGGTTTTCTGGGGTATGGGGTAATGCGGTGGGACCGACCACTTTAAAAAGTTTACCCTACCTTAGTTTTGTCCGCAGGCGACTCAATTGGTTTCAAGGGGATATTTGGAATAAGAGACCAAGGATCGAATCCCGTCGGCATGTGGGGGTTTCTTCTTGAAATAAAGGAGGGCCCTCTTGTGCAGATGCTGGTCTAACCTTTGAAATCAATTGAGTCACCATGATTTACCTCCTTCACAGACCTGTCGGACCGGGGTGTGGGGGCTCCTGGGGTGGGAGATTCCACCTTTTGGAATAAAGAATGGCGTCAAATAGCTGCTTGTGATGACATAGCTGATCTATTGTTGGTAAATTTCAGACTGGGTTATTGTTGCTCCACAAACACAGATTCTTTCATGTGTTTTTGATTATTTCTAGTATGTAACACCTTATATTATCAAATTAACAACATAATCCTTACATTGAAGAAAACAATGGTAGGGCAATTAATCTTAATTTGTTCATAAACAAAGAAAGAAAAAAGATTGCTAATAATAGGATGGTAATCCAAGAAGGGCCTTCTTTCATCATCAACATGAATTGTGTGTTTCAATTTCCAAATCCAAACAATAAGCCAATTGCAACAACCAATAGAATTAAGCATGTATGTGCATAACATGCAAACGTTACCAGGGCAAATCAGACACATCCGGATCCTCTTTTTATTATATTTTTAAAAAATTATATATGTTTTGTAAAAAAAAAATACTTTTTCTTTTTGTTGTTTGATGGATCAAGATATGTTGCCTACCTATTATGCCAAAGGCGTTATTGGTTTGATTGTGGTAAAAATGTGAGAATATATATAGTTGAGAAATGAGAGGAGCAGTTATAAGTCTATGGAAGGGTGGTTAAAGAAAGGCAGAGGAATAAAACTATTATCCCATCGTTTCTAATTGTGTCAGTCCTAGAGA
This sequence comes from Anisodus acutangulus, assembly GCA_029783415.1. Lineage (NCBI taxonomy): Eukaryota > Viridiplantae > Streptophyta > Magnoliopsida > Solanales > Solanaceae > Anisodus > Anisodus acutangulus. Next base: position 1,384,857 of record CM056496.1, read on the forward strand.
TTTCTCGATTATAATTTTTTATGAGTTCTATGTATCAACAATGTCATTTATTACATAATTACATACAAATTATTAATGAACATTACTTGATTTCTTGATAGTATAATTTTTAAGCTTGTCAATATATATAACTTACATCCAACAAAAAAAAAGAGCTTATTGATTTCCACAGACGGTAAAATTTTAAAATAATCAGATCATTTTTATCGGTAGATAATTTGTCTTTTTATGTACAACTATATGTATATATCTTTTAAGAAAATTGATAGGATGAAATATATTTTCATTATTTTTGTATATAAGTTAAAATTTAACAAGAAAAATGTGTATGGCTAGGACTATTTTCTGTTAAACTATTTTGACCAAGTTGGTTGGTTTTCAAGCGGTTACTACTCTATGCATCGGTTATGCTCATTAATATAATCCATTGGACTATATGAATGACCCAATTGTAACGGTTATTTTAGCTAAAAGAAATCTGTCCTAAAATAATTGTCACTTTAGAAATTCAAGACAAATCAAATAGAGGAAACTCGCACTAGAGTAAAAAAATGATGTTATCCAGGGGCGGAGGTACCCTTGCCCGAGGGGTGTGACACCCCTTCGCCGGAAAAATTACATTGTATAGATAGGTAAATTTTTTATTTTATAGAGATATATACGAGTGTTGACACCCCTTAACATAAGTTGAAGGTTTAGTGCAGTGGTTAAGGGATTGTGAACCTTCCCTAAGGTCGCGAGTTTGATCCTAGCTTGCAACATAACATAATTATGCCGATGTTATCGGCACGGGAGTAAACCCCGGGTGTAACTCCGTTCGGCCTTTGCGAGACATAAATCTTTGATGTACTTGAAAAGAACATGTTTCTGAACGAAAGGTTGAGTTGCATACACTTCAATTGGCATCCACTGGAAGGCAGTAACACCATGTTAAGATTCGTTATAGGACTCTAGCAATGGTGTAGGTAAGGGTATTTGAGGAAGATCTCAAGTGTCATTTTTTATGATTAAGAAATTCGTCTGGAGCCAACTCTTTGGGCCAATCGCAGCCTTCAAAACTCGGGGATGATGGGCCCATCCCTCTATCCTTATCCACTTGAACGCTGAACTTAGTTCACATGACACAGGGCTCGAACTTGTGACCTAAGACACAAGTTCCTCCACCTTAGACAATTGAGCTAACCCCTAAGGGCAGATCTCAAGCGTCATTTTTGCACTTTTCTGAAATCTCTTGTTAGAATTCTTAGCTCCGCAACTCGACTCGAGAATACTGTTACAAATCTATAGAATTGAACTAAGACATACCTGGGCTGCCTCAATTTCTAAATCTTGCTTTTGAATGTCAAATGATAAAGGATGCATCATGCAAATGAAGAATAAGTCTGGCTTGCCAAAGAATGCCTTATGTGTTTGCCTGTAGATAAGAGATGTTATTGATGCCAAACCAAGACATGACCACATTTTCTAGGTATGACAGACACGAAACTTCTACACTACAAAATGCTAGGACGTACTTCCTTTTTAAATAACTTTTCTTCCTTGTCAATTGTTCCATTTAAGCAAAAATATCCAAAAGACATATCGTGTGAAACTAATCTTTTCTCTAGCATAGGCAAAATGTCTACTTCATTTCAAATTGAAAGTCCTTCACATTGTGATAATCAAATTTCAATATCTTTGATCACAAAGCTTTTAGAGGTAACCTCACTGAGTTATTACGATAAAAGTTTTTAGTTATGCTTCAATTTAGGAAGGGAATGTAAGGAGGGAAAAGAAAAAGTTTTGAGGCAAAAAGACACTATCGAATCACTATAGAGCAGAAGATGCAATTTCTCGCAACTAAAATGCTCTGTGACTCGCAGCTTAGTATATGATTATTATCACATAAATCAAAATGACACGAGTTACCTACTTGAATGCAAGAACTTCCAGAAACTCATATCAATCTGAAATGGTGGCACCCAACAAATCTTAGAGAAGCAATAACAGTCACATATACAACAGGAAAAGGACATATGTTGGTTTATTTCGATTATGTGGCCTTCAGTATTCAATAAACTTACTCTTGTTTCTTCTTTTACTTTCCTTATCGCACCTTCAAATATATCCTCACCCTGCTGACAGAATAAAAGCTTTACATATAGTTTAGAGGGCGTGTGACTGATATTTGCTGCTGACTTTTGCTCAACGGAGCATGTGCATACCTCCTCAACAACACCAGTAGGGATCTTCCATACAGCAGTTCCCTTTAATCTGCTGCTATTTTCTTGGACAACAAGCAACTAAAAGCAAAAGATTTCCCGAACTTAAGACAAGAAAATTGTGAATCCTGTAAATAATCACTACCAAGATGCTCAAGCATAGTGGTCCAAGACATGAAATATTTCTAGTGATCAAAATATGCTTCCCCCACATTAATGTGCAATCAAACTATTTAGGCACAGAGATCTCTGATAGGTCAGTTGATCCACCAGTACGTAGCAAGTGACAAGTGAAAGAGAATCCAGACTTTAGTAGTAGAATGAATTGAAGTGTACAATAGTATTCATCATAGGCATGAAATGAAAATAAGTTCCGGAGTCTATCATGACAGACGGACAAACCCTAGTTGCTTGGTTGAAAGCAACCATTAATCATCTTGAAAAGCTTTGAAGCACTGAGTGCATGCTATATATACCACTTCTAAGCTATGTTGCTCGGACTTTCCAAAAATGCAATACTTTTGGAGGATCCGACACACATCCGGTGGCATTTTTGAAGAGTCCGAGCAACATAACTTTAAGTAACAGGAGTGTAATCATTCAATCAGAGAATAAGGTACTGAGGAAAGCAGAACAATCACATTAACTGTAACCCCTTACATGGACACGAATCTAGAGCAGGAGGAAAGAGTTTCATATAATGGAAGTTGCTCTGAATTACCTCTGTTTTCTCATTTAAGACTATAGCGCCAATACCCACTCGGTGTGAAGCATTTGCTGGGATGGTATTCTCAGTTTCAGGAATCCAATACACAAGCATCAGGTAATGAGGTTCTGCATGGTGGTACCGAAACCCTTCCTGTAGTCAATGTCATACATTTGGGTTAAATCGCAAAGCTAGTGATATATTTTTCTCAACCTAAAGCATGGTATGAGGCAATTAAGAACCCGAGTTTGCAAAATGATGTTTTTACGTAGTTTCTCATAGTAGATTCCAAAGAGAAACTTGCGTTCAGATTTTCTAATTTCAACTTCCAAAACATCTTTAGCAACAGCACGATATGTGATAACGCCGTCATTCAGTTTCTTTGGTTTTCATTGGCAAGTTTCTCTTGTGTGACGCGAATATTGCATATGGTACAGATCTTAAGCCTCTAGTAAGAATAGCAGGACGACACATTTCAGTGTACAAACTGGAATCACAATGAACCTCCTTGTGTCAACTTACAGACTATCCTATTCAAGTTCCAAAAAAAAGCATAGAGATATTACCTTAACTGCAGTTTTGGCCAAATTTACGAGTTCAATCGGCACTTTAATCCAGACATCCTTCTTCCCCTGCAAAATATATAACGTCAAACCAGCAGAACAGAATTGAGACAAAAATTTTAGCCCACTACCATAAACACTGTATCACACAGCTGTTCTGGCCAAGCATCTCATTTTGACTATTAAATGATCAAGTGACCCTGTAAGAGGTCACAACACATCATGCAAGTTGAAGACTGTCGAACAGCCATAAAAGGCCCCGGGAACCTAGTTCTTAAGAAAACTGCCAGTCTTGTCAGCCGAACAGGAAAACTATTTGAGTCAAATTATTAAGTCTTATTTAAGCTTGCACTGACTATGTTGTATGGGGCGGAGTGTTGGCCAGTCAAGACTTCGCACATCCAAAAGATGAAAGTTGCGGAGATGAGGATGCTGAGATGGATGTGTGGGCATACAAGGAGAGATAGGATTAGAAATGATGATATCCGGGGCAGAGTGGGAGTGGCCTCGGTGGAGGATAAGATGCGGGAAGCGAGATTGAGATGGTTCGGGCATGTGCAGAGGAGAGGAGAGACATAGATGTCCAGTGCGGAGGTGTGAGAGGTTGGCTATGGACGGGTTCAGTAAGGGTAGGGGTAGGCCGAAGAAGTATTGGGGAGAGGTGATTAGATGGGATATGACGCAGGTGCAACTTACTGAGGACATGACCTTAGATATGGGGTTGTGGAGGACACAAATTAGGGTAGTAGGTAGTCGAGCGTAGTCCTATTCAAGCTTAAAAAATAATAGTTGTAGTGTAGGCCGGATTAGCCTATCACACTTATAGGCACATTATTTTAGTGTACTTTGTTTAGCTTATTTACCTGCGCTAGTTACTACTTACTTTTTCAGAATGCGCTATCATGATTTATTCGCTTTTGTTATCAGCATGTTCATATAGCTTTAATTTCTTGTCTGGGTCTGACCGTTTCTCTTGCTTTTCTTTGCTTGTGATTATTCTTTGTCTTGAGCCGAGGGTCTCCCGGAAACAACCGCTCTACCTACCAAGGTAGAGGTAAGGTTTGCGTACACTTTACCCTCCCCAGACCCCACGTTGTGGGATTTCACTGGGTATGTTGTTGTTGTATTTAAGCTTGCACCGCCATTGCTGTCAAGTGTCAACATTAGCTTCTCATTTTATACTACATTAACCACAACCACAATGGTAAGAGCACTTCCGGGTTTAAAAGAAGATTCACTTATTTCTCCATATTCTGCTATTCATTCGAACAATTTCATATCAGTAAGAAGGGGAAACACGTGGCATAACACATACAACAGTAAATAAGTGGTTCTATTTTTCAGCCATAATTCAATGGGAAGCTACAAACAGGAGGACAGTCGACATCAAAATTATGCTCATCTTTACCTGCAACATCCACTTGGATAATGAAGCTTTAAGCATGTTATGGAAGATATTGGGGTCCATAGGCTCCTTCAATACCACTGTAACTCCACCATGATCATCATTTACTGCAGGAAGCAACTGATCCTTCTTGAAACCATTTTGAAACACGAGTTTCTCCGTAGGATCTTAACTTAGTCCGAATTTGTTGCAGTAGAATTTTCTACTTGCACACCTGAAAAACACAATTGATGTATTACATAGACGCATTAGGATTTGAAATTTATGAGTTCTGAACTTGCCAACGAATCCATAGCTCATTTTAGTTACTGGATTCACAGTGAAATATTTATACATATTTGATAGATTTCCTAATACAAATACAGGATCTGAGCAAAAACGCTATAGGGATCGTCCGAACCTGTACCTAATACTATAGCTCCGCCCCTGACACCTCAAATCTAACAAAAATGGCGTTCATATCTTCAACTAAGTAACACCTCCAAATTAGTTTGGATTGGCTAAAACTATGATATATACACATGGAAACTATCACTGGTACAATAATTCTCAAATCAGAATAAGGAATTCAGAAAGGTAGAAAAAGCAGAATTCATGCGAACTGCTGTTTGATAAACTTGTTCACCAAATCACTTGAAAAAAAAGGGCAGCCCGGTGCACTAAGCTCCTGCTATGCGCGGAGTCCGGGAAGGGCCGGATCACAAGGGTCTATTGTACGCAGCCTTGCCTTGCATTTCTGCAAGAGGTTGTTTCCACGGCTTGAACCCATCCAAGGCTCCCCTTCCTTATGCAGGAAAAATGACTTCATCCATCACAGAAAATACATCTTCAAGACAAACTAAACTAGTTTTTTGAGGTAAAAGTGAGAAATACAAATTCCGCTTATATGAAAAGCATAATCAGTCCAAATGAGAGAATGAAGCAAAGATAGTTCACAGACTAACTTGATACAGATAATTTACATCGTTCACTCTAACTAATTTGAGATTATTACATAGTTGAGGAAAGTAAAACAACAAAACAAAACAACAACAGCTAAGCCTCAATCTCAATCATCTCAAATCAACATTATACAAAATAATAAAAATACAAATTAAAAAGTACAGTAATGTTCGTACTCACTATAAAAATTGTTGAAAATGGAGATTCAGCTCTTTAAAGAATTGCTTCGACTGTAAAATAGTCGACGATTGAGATTCTCCTAAAACTCTGCAAGTGAAAATATTGCTGCAGCAACGGTACTGAATAATCTATCTTTTCCTGAATTAAGTTATGACCACGTATTATAAGCTAAAGTTTGGATAATTCAAGTGGTGCTGCTGTTTTTTTTGTTGATAAGATAGGTTAATTTTATTGAAAACTGTACCAAGAAGGTACAGAAAAGTACAAGCTAAGAAATCTGGGATAGCTGTTACAATCAACTCAGCATATCCAAAACCTCCAAATACTGAAATAAGTTTCCTACTATCTATTCTTCACAACAGAAATATGAGAACTTTTGCCTTCAAAGCATCTTGTATTTCTTTCCAACCATATGGTCCATATAATGCAAAGAGGGACCGTTTTCCAGATTTTCTTCTTTCTTTTGCCCACTTTCTGACTTTGCCAGCTTTCTAATAGATCTCTTATACTATAAGGCATAACCCATTGCACTCCACATATGTTTAAAAAGAGACCCCAAATTTGTCCAGCTGGTCTCCTTCAAGGATTGTTCTTTTGTCAGAAACAGCCCTTTCAATTGTTCTATTAGCTGATTGCTTGTTCTTGGTGCTATTTTTAGTTCTATCATTTCCTTCAACAGTTCGTTGCAATATCCAGACTGGTATTCCTCCCAAGTCAAAGTCTTCCCTTCAAAGATCTAGTTAGAAACCTCAAATCTGTATCAGAGACCTGGGTTTTTCCGCTCATAAATGCAATAAAAGTTGGTGGTCTAGCTTTCACCTGAGTGAAATACTTGATCTTGGGTTGAGCTGCCTAGTCTTTCCAAGAATGTCTGCTCATGACCTTGCATAGCCAACGGTTAAGACGAGCTGTTGGCAATCTCAAACACCACTTTTCATATGTTTCGACCACCTGATTCATGACAGCTATCTGACTGTTTCCTTCTAGAGCTGAAACAAATACAACAGGTATCCCTGTGACCTGGGGAATAACCGTCTGAATTTCTGGAGGCACAGCTTCAATTACGCTCTTGTAGAATTTCGAATTTTCTTTCCCTCTTAGAAGATCCATCTTATTTACAATCACAACCAGACCATGTCCTTCCTCTACCAATCGCCTTGCTATAACTACTTCAACATGCTTCATTCTTCGCCTATCTTTTGCAATCTCTTCTGCATCGAGGACCAAAACAATTACATGTGCTCTCATAAGGTGTTTCCTTGATTGCATAATACTTAAAGATGCAGGGCCCTTCTCCTGCTGTTTTGTCTTCTCCAACCAGCCAGCTGTGTCAACCAAATAAACAGTTCTTCCTTCATACTGAAATTCAGCACGGATGGAATCTCTAGTCAAACCAGCCTCGGGGCCAACTAAAACACGATCTTCTTGCAAAATCTTGTTCAACAAGGTTGACTTTCCAACATTCGGCCGCCCAACAATTGCCAACCGCAATGGCAATTTACTCTCCATATCCTCAGAGGAGTCATTCTCATCATTCTCCTGGATCTCATCATCACATAAGTTGTTTTGGACCACATATTCTTCAAGTAACGGTCTAAGAGTTTCATGAAGTTCAGCCATGACGAGTCCAGTCTCAGCAGATAAAGCAATGGGATCGCCAAATCCTAAATTATAAGCCCCGCCGGCAGCAGCTGCAAGAGTACCATCACAGTCAACGAGCGATTCAGCTTTATTCATCACCACAATAGTCTTCATTCCGGGTGCATTCTTCCTCAACCACTTTCCAACATCCAAATCCATAGGCAGCACTCCATCTCTAGACACAACATAAAAGGATAGTTAACTATTGTGTTCAGTGAGATTTTAGTAATTCAGTATGCAGAGTATCATTTCATAAGCTATCAGTTTTGAGGCACGTGATTATGTGATTAAATATGCTTAGTTTTGCAAATACTTTTTCAGTAAACTTTTCATTTTCTGCAGCAAACTCATGGACCTTTAGAACAATGAATGAAATTAAATTTTGTGTGAGATTTACATCTTTTTCTCCTATGCTTCCAAAATTTTATCTTTTTTTCTTCTTTATACGGAATTTATCCGAAAAAGAAAAGAGAGTCCAAAATTGCTTATCTGATAATCAACTGAGAAGATATTGAAGAAACCGTAATTTTGTATTTTACAACAACACACCCAGTGTAATCCCACAGGTGGGGTCTGGGGAGGGTGTTATGTACACAACCTTACCCCTATCTTGTGGAGGTAGAGAGGCTGTTTCTGATAGAAACTCAGCTCAAGTACAACATATAAGTATGGAAAGGAAATACAGTAATAAAGAAGCCATGCTAAAAATAATTTTGTACTTTCATATGCTAATTTTTTTCCCAAGACCAACCTTGCATCAACCAACAAGAGTGCAAGTTGAGTTCTTGACAGCACATTTCCAGTCATTTCCGCAGTTCTACGAAGAACAGAACCAGAAGAAGCCTCTGCTTCTATGCCAGCAGAATCCAAAATCCTAAAACCTCAAATTTCCCAATTTTGCAACACCTTCTCGTATATCCCGAGTACCATGATCAGTAGGAGTGTTGTATACAAGTGCTTCCCTCCTTCGTATCAAACGGTTAAACAATGCTGATTTCCCTACGTTAGGTCGTCCCATAATTAGAACCGTTGGAAGCTTGTTATTATGAATCATGTGTAAAATCAACCATCTCTCCATTGGAATGCTTAGCTTCTAGTCCTCCTTTATAAACTATTAGTAGCAGCATTAACATTATCTAACAGTTCATTTACCCTCTTTTGACCTAACAAAGTGCTTCGATTATCTAACAGTTCATCTGCCGTCTCTCCAGTGGAATGTTTATCACTATTAGAAGCAGCAGTATTAACATTGACCCAAGCACGATTATCAAACAGTTCATCTGCCCTTGCTCCAGTGAAATGTTTATCACTATCAGTAGTAGCAGCATTACCATCGAACGAAGCACCATTATCAAGCAGTTGATGTGCACTCTCTTGACCTAACAAAGTGTTCCGATTATCAAACAGTTGATGCACACTCTTTTAACCTAACAAAGTGCTCGAATTATCAAATGATTCATCTGCCTTCTCTCCAGTAGGACGTTTATCACTATTAGTAGCAGCAGCATTACCATCGAACGAAGCACCATTATCAAACACTTTATGTGCACTCGCTTGACCTAACAAAGTGCTCGAATTATCAAACAGTTGATGTGCACTATCTCCAGTGCGATGTTTATCACTATTAGTAGTAACATCATTAACATCGAATGAAGCACTATTATCTAACAGTTCATTTACCCTAACTTGACCTAAAAATGTGCAATATTTGGTAGAGACAACAATTGAACACGTTTTAATCCAAATTTTGTAGAATTGCTTGATGTTAATCTAATCATCTCATTATAACAATGGTGGCGGCGGCGGCGGCGCGAGCGGCTGTAGAGGCGGAGATGAAACTGTTTGTGACCTAGCTAGTATAATCCTCACTACAGATTGTTTGGTCAATAAGACAACCATTAGGAATATAATGCAGGATTATTTAATTTCGTGTTTGGCTAAAAATATTAATCAATTTGAAGAATCATATTATACTAAAATGATAAAATTAGCTATTTCATATAAAAATATGATTGCTAATGAGATGTGATATAGCTTGTCTATCCCATTTCGGTACATATTCCTCCGGGGGACGATTGAGGCGTGGACATAAGGGTCTTTATGAAGATAAAAATTCTTTATTGATTATTCTATAAGCTGACCTAGGTAAATTCATGAATGTATCTAGGGAGAATTCGCTTTGAACATATTCCATCGACCAATTCTTCCTAATTCACCATACATTAAAAACCATTTTAATCATTTATAAAATATAGTCATAATAATTTTCTTTTATAAAATATTATAAAAAAATAAATAAAATAATTAAAATTTATTAAAAATTTGATGAATAGAATTTTGACAAGTTTATTAGCTCATTTTAATTCAATCCTTATAATTCCAAATAACATTTAGACGAATTATTGACCCGTACATTTATTAACCGCCCAACCCCAACATTCCCCCACTTTATTCATCACTTTATCAGTACTCTTAACACAGTCACACTACTCAATCTTCCACTTAATTCAATCCCTATTTTGCATTATTATTCATAAGGTTTAATTAATGGCTTCCACCGGTAATCCAAATCAACCCGGTGGTGTTCCCTTTGATATGCATAAATTCTACAAACAACCCATTTCAACAAACCCTAACCCGATTAACCCGAATTTAATTTCTTCCCCATTTCCACCTCCATCTTCTTTTCCTCCGCCCACCGCCGTCGGCGCCGGCACAACCACCACCACTGGAGCCGGAGGTGGACTCTACTACCCACCCCAAACAACCCCTTTTCATTATATCCCTCAATTCAATAATCACCATATGACACCTCAGCAAGATACCCATATGATGCCACCTCAGCAAAGATCCATGCCCATACCCAATTTGCAAAACCCTAACCCTAATTCGGGTGCTCGGTTAATGGCTTTGTTAAGTGGGCCACCGCCTTCAACACCTACAGCATTGCAAATTAATCCACCTTTACAACCTACAATTTCGGGTTCCGAGCTTTCGGATTTTTCGGATATTATTGCAAATTCGGTAACTACTAGCCCGATGATGCAAATGGCGAGTAGTAGTACTAAGTTACCTAAAGGGAGGCATTTAAATGGGGATTATGTTGTTTATGATATCGGTACTAGGTTGCCCGGTGAAGTGCAACCTCAACTTGAGGTTACTCCGATTACGAAATATGGTTCAGATCCGGGCCTTGTTTTAGGAAGGCAAATTGCAGTTAATAAGAGTTATATATGTTATGGACTCAAATTAGGAGCTATTCGTGTGCTTAACATTAATACCGCCTTGAGATCATTGCTTAAAGGTCTTTCACAGGTTGGCCTTAATCTATTGTGTCTACATTGTATGTGAATTTCATACTTTTGTTATGTGAACTGTTTATGAGCATTGTATGTGAATTTCATACTTTCGGATTTTGCTCCATCGCCAAATGTGGTTATTATTGCAAATTCAGGTACTACTAGCTCGATGATGCGAATGGCGAGTAGTAGTACCAAGTTACCTAAAGGGAGGCATTTAAATGGGGATTATGTTGTTTATGATATAGATACTAGGTTGCCCGGTGAAGTGCAACCTCAACTTGAGGTCACTCCGATTACGAAATATGGTTCGGATCCGGGCCTTGTTTTAGGAAGGCAAATTGCAGTTAATAAGAGTTATATATGTTATGGACTCAAATTAGGAGCTATTCGTGTGCTTAACATTAATACCGCCTTGAGATCATTGCTTAAAGGTCTTTCACAGGTTGGCCTTAATCTATTGTGTCTATTTTATTGATGTACCTAGCTACATTGTATGTGAATTTCATACTTTTGTTATGTGAACTGTTTATGAGCATTGTATGTGAATTTCATACTTTCGGATTTTGCTCCATCATCAAATGTGGTTATTATTGCAAATTCAGGTACTACTAGCCCCATGACGCGAATGGCGAGTAGTAGTACTAAGTTACCTAAAGGGAGGCATTTAAATGGGGATTATGTTGTTTATGATATAGATACTAGGTTGCCTGGTGAAGTGCAACCTCAACTTGAGGTTACTCTGATTACGAGATATGGTTCGGATCCGGGCCTTGTTTTAGGAAGGCAGATTGCAGTTAATAAGAGTTATATATGTTATGGACTCAAATTTGGAGCTATTCGTGTGCTTAATATTAATACCGCCTTGAGATCATTGCTTTAAGGTCTTTCACAGGTTCGCATTGATAGTTCTATTTTATTGATGTATCTAGATACATTATATGTGAATTTCATACTCGTTTGTTATGTGAACTGTTTATGAACAATGTAAATACTTGTGCTGGTTGGTATGCGTAAAATGCTAGTGATAGTAGGGAAATAACTTGCCATACACCAACCATATTACCATGATTAAGCCATAAATTGAGGTAAGAATATATATATTAATTGCAAAAATACCAATGTGGTGGATATTATTGCAAATTCGGGTACTACTATCCCGATGATGCGAATGGCGAGTAGTACTACTAAGTTACCTAAAGGAGGCATTTAAATGGGGAGTATGTTGTTTATGATATAGATACTAGGTTGCCTGGTGAAGTGCAACCTCAGCTTGAGGTTACTCCGATTATGTTCGGATCCGGGCCTTATTTTAGGGCGACAAATTGCAGTTAATAAGAGTTATATATGTTATGGACTCAAATTAGGAGCTATTCATGTGCTTAACATTAACACCGCCTTGAGATCATTGCTTAAAGGTCTCGCGCAGGATGGCATTGATGGTTCAGTTAATCTATTTGGATCTATTTCATTGATGTATGTGAGTTTCATACTCTTTTGTTAGGTGAACTGTTTATGAACATTGTAAATACTTGTGCCGGTTGGTATGCATAAAATGCTAGTGATAGTAGGGTACCATTATTAAGCCATAAATAGGTAAGAATATATATTAATTGACCTTTCTTGTTAATTAAGTCATATTAATTATCCATTATTAAGTGTTAAACTTTGTATAAAAGACACATTTTATTCACTTAGGGGTTGTTTGGTATGATGGATAAGGAAAAATAGTATTGGGATAAAAATTAGTACCGCCTTATCCCTGGTTTGGTTACTAATTGTGGGATAAGTTATCCCATGATTATAGTTATGGAGGCAAATTGCAGTTAATAAGAGCTATATATGTTATGGACTCAAATTAGGAGCTATTCGTGTGCTTAATATTAATACTGCCTTGAGATCATTGCTTAAGGGTCTTTCACAGGTTGGCATTGGTGGTTCAGTTAATCTATTGGATCTATTTCATTGATGTATGTGAATTTCATACTCTTTTGTTAGGTGAACTGTTTATGAACATTGTAAATACTTGTGCTTGTTGGTATGCATAAAATACTATTGATAGTAGGGTACCATGATTAAGCCATAAATTTAGGTAAGAATATATATTTATTAACCCTTTTTGTTAATTAAGTCATATTAATAATCCATTTTAAGTGTTAAACTTTGTATATAAGACACAGTTTATTCACTTAGGGGTCGTTTGGTATGATGGGTAAGGAAAAATAGTCATGGGATAAAAATTTAGTGCCGCCTTATCCCTTGTTTGGTTACTAATTGTGGGATAAGTTATACCAGGATTAATAGTTATGGAGGCAAATTGCAGTTAATAAGAGCTATATATGTTATGGACTCAAATTAGGAGCTATTCGTGTGCTTAATACTAATACCTCCTTGAGATCATTGCTTAAAGGTCTTTCACAGGTTGGCATTGATGGTTCTGTTAATCTATTGGATCTATTTCATTATATGTGAATTTCATACTCGTTTGTTATGTGAACTGTTTATGAACATTGTAAATACTTGTGCCGGTTGGTATGCATAAAATGCTAGTGATAGTAGGGTACCATTATTAAGCCATAAATAGGTAAGAATATATATTAATTGACCTTTTTTGTTAATTAAGTCATATTAATTATCCATTGTTAAGTGTTAAACTTTGTATAAAAGACACATTTTATTCACTTAGGGGTTTTTGGTATGACGGATAAGGAAAAATAGTCCTGGGATAAAAATTTAGTACCGCCTTATCCCTTGTTTGGTTACTAATTGTGGGATAAGTTATCCCATGATTATAGTTATGGAGGCAAATTGCAGTTAATAAGAGCTATATATGTTATGGACTCAAATTAGGAGCTATTCGTGTGCTTAATATTAATACCGCCTTGAGATCATTGCTTAAAGGTCTTTCACAGGTTGGAATTGATGGTTCTGTTAATCTATTGGATCTATTTCATTATATGTGTACTCATTTGTTATGTGAACTGTTTATGAACAATGTAAATACTTGTGCTGGTTGGTATGCATAAAATGCTATTGATAGTAGGGAAATAACTTTCCATGCACCAACCATGTTACCATGATTATGCCATAAACTGAGGTATGAATATATATATATTAATTAACCTTTCTTTGATAATTAAGTCATATTAATTATACATTGTTATGTGTTAAATTTGTATGAAAGACACATTTTATGCACTTAAAGCTTTAGTGCATATACCAGGTGCTAGTAAGAATTTTCTCAAATGTGATGTGGTTATAACAATATTTTTGTCAAGTTGAGTATTTTTGTGGATAAGGGGGTGAGGGTTGGGTTGAAAAATCATTGAGTTTTGTGTGTCCCAAAATAGATTGGATTTTAAGGAGAAGCTCTAATTTTTTGTATTGTTGAGTGATGTCATGATATTCACTTTTCCAATAATATCCTGTGAGATAGAAACATGGATGATTGTTTAATTTTTCGTTGAAAAATAAACGACTACAACAACCGATTTTGGAGCTGCTATTACTGTTTGGCCTTTGCTTCTTGGCATTTGCTTATTTTGGATTGTTGAATCGTTTACCAAGTACAATTTTACTGATTGCATAATGTATAAAACCATTACAGAATTAGGTTTATTCTTTTTTTTTTAAATGACAGATTAGGTTTATTCTGTAAAATAAAAATCAACAAAATTGTCTTGTTTGGTTTAGTAACACAAAAAAAGAACTGTATTTTGTAAGAATTATAGCAATTGGAAACTTATAATATGTTTTAAGCATTTTTTTTTGGAGTACGGCATTGTTGTATTCATCTGAGATACGAATTTTCTTTCAGAGGGTCACAGACATGGCTTTCTTTGCTGAGGATGTTCACCTTTTGGCTAGGTAGTGCTATTCTCTTTTATTCATATCAGGTATTATATAAGTGTTTTATCTATCTAACTTTTGTGATGTTTCAGTGCAAGTGTCGATGGGCGTGTTTACATATGGAGAATTACTGAAGGACCAGATGAGGAAGATAAACCCCAAATTACAGGGAGTATTGTTGCTGCTATTCAAATTGTTGGTGAAGGGGAATCTGTTCATCCTCGAGTTTGTTGGCATTGTCACAAACAAGTACTGTAACTTCTTCTCTTTCTTTTGTGGAACTCTTTTTCTAGCATAATTATTCTACTAGATTTCTTCATAACCATTATTATGCCCTCTTCAACAGGAAATACTTGTGGTTGGAATCGGAAAACATGTTCTAAAAATTGATACCACAAAATTTGGAAAAGCTGAAGTTTTTTCAGCAGATGAACCTCTTAGGTGTCCTGTTGACAGGTTGGTTGATGGGGTACAACTTGTTGGTACTCATGATGGAGAAGTGACTGATTTGTCAATGTGCCAGTGGATGACCACTCGATTGGTATCTGCATCAGTGGATGGCACGGTTCGTGAGAGTTTTACTTTTTGTCTGTTAAACTGTTTGCATTTATATTTGCTGTCTTTGCTCTATATATCAGCCATACCATTCAAATAATTTTCGTTTGTTAAATGATGATTCAGCAACAAGTCCAACCAAAACTTTTTATCCACTGATTTTTCATGCTACAAGTCGTTGCTTTTCATGAGATGGCACCACATGCATTTTAAAACAATCAACTAACAGTTGACGTGGGAACGTTTAGTAAGAATATTATGTAAAACATAGAGCTAGCAATGAAAATGTTATTGCGAAAAAACAATATCCAGTTTGTATAGATTCCAGTGTTCTCTTGAATCGACGGCAACTGTGCAGCCCTTTGCTAGTTTCGAGGAAGTTGGTAATGTCATACTGTAACCAGTGTTTTCCTCTTTAATACGTGCACAGTTTTATGTTTATGCATTCTTCACCCTTGAATTTTGTTAATGTGTAAAGATCTGAAGACAAAACAAAACAAAAAAGTGAAAAAGGATGTGGTTTGTATCCTGTGAAAGGGAAAAAGGTGATCTGATGATGGAACTATGGATTTATCTTCTGCTTTGATAACTAAGGTTGGTTGCTCATGACTCATGCATGTGGTTTGTATCTTGTTTTACAGATAAAGATTTGGGAAGACCGGAAGCCACAACCACTTGCAATTCTCAGGCCTCATGATGGTAATCCTGTTAATTCAGTCACCTTCCTGGATGCTCCAGACCGCCCAGACCACATCATACTCATCACTGGGGTATTTGCTAATATAGTTTGTAGCAAGCATCTTTTGATAGAAACAAATGTCTGCTTTGAGGAATAAGCTGTGTTTTTCTAAAGAGATCATGCTTTAGGAGACTACGCATTCATAAGCTAATCTTGATTTTATTTTATTTTTCACTATAAGTTGCGTCTTGGTTGTTTCTAGTGTTTAGTTCTTCACATGTAACCAGTCAAATGTATACAGGGTTTACTTAATCGGGAAATGAAGATATGGGTATCAAAAAGTGAAGAAGGCTGGTTGCTTCCTAGTGATGCTGAATCATGGCACTGTACACAAACATTGGAGTTGAAGAGTTCTGCTGAAGCTTGTGCTGAAGAGGCATTTTTTAACCAAGTTGTAGCATTGTCTCAAGCAGGTCTACTCTTACTAGCGAATGCAAAAAAGAATGCCATATATGCTGTTCATCTAGAGTATGGCCTGAACCCAGTGGCAACCCATATGGATTACATAGCTGAATTTACAGTTACAATGCCAATTTTGAGTTTCACTGGAACAAGTGATTTACTGCCTCATGGTGAACAGATTGTTCAGGTGTACTGTGTACAGACGCAGGCTATTCAGCAGTATGCTTTGGACTCATCCCAATGCCTGCCACCTCCCATGGAGAATGCCGTGGGCTTCGAAAGGACAGAATCTAGTATTTCACGTGACGCTGCTAGTATTGAAGGATATGCTCCTGTTGATCCTCCTGGCAGTAAACAAATGGAGTTTCCTTTAACTAGTTCTGCACCCAAATCTTTAGTAAATGAGAGTGTCACAGAAGTTGTAGCTACAGCTAGACCCCCTTCAACTGATGCACGCACGGCGTTGGCCACCTCTGTAGAATTTGTTTCTTCCATCGCAGAATCTAAATCAGCTAGTTTGCCTAGTATAACTACTGATACTGATATTGCTCCCTTTGCATCACCGCCACCTTTGAGTCCTGAGTTGGCTAGGAAACTTTCTGGTTTCAGAAGCACGTCAAACAGCTTTGAGCTTGGTCCCTCTATCAATGACCGTGTTGGGGATCCTAAAGCTGTTGAGTATTCAGTTGTCAGGCAAATGGATGCCATTCATCCAAACTTGACTGGCCCTACTTCGTCGGATGGTGATCCAATGAATAATGAAGATGAAGTGTCACGTGATAATGGTTCTCCGGGTATTAGTAATCCAATTAAATTCAAGCACCCTACTCATCTGGTGACTCCTTCAGAGATATTGATGGCTAACTCATCCTCTGAGGTAAACCATGTTAATGAGCAGAAAAGTGAGAGAGAATCGAGTATCCAGGATGTAGTAATCAACAAGGAAGCCCGCAATGTGGAGGTGGAGGTTAAGGTTGTTGGTGAAACAAGATTCAGTCAAAAAACTGATATTGGCTCTCAAGAAGAACTTCATGCTTTTGTGTCAGAAAACGAGAAACCCTTTTGCTCTCAGGCATCTGATCTTGGAATAGAAATGGCTCGAGAATGTCATACCTTATCGCCTGAAACCTATATTGTCGAGGAATCTAGGCAGTTTGATGGGGCTTGTGGATCTGAGCGGCTGACCCAAATGTCAACTGCCCCTGAAGAAGATCGTGACTCTGCAAAGGAGATCTCTGAAAATAATTTAGACTCAAATGTGCAAGTTTCTGCTCATCAACCTCCAGCTCCTAGTGCCAAAGGAAAAAAGAAAAAGGCAAAGAACACTCAAGGATTTGGACCATCTTCACCCTCGCCTGGTGCTTTCAACTCATCGGACTCCAATGAGGGTGGTGTCAGCTCAAGTAACGGCTCTATGGAAGCTGCATTTTCACAAATTTTGTCCATGCAGGAGATGCTAAATCAGGTACCTGCTTTGACTCGAGGACTGTGTGCATAAATATGTAAAACTTTAATGGTCTTAATATTCTTGTTATTGTTTTAATTTATGATGCTTTTAATCATTCTTGTTAGTATTTCAAATTATGGGTTCTTGTTACTATTTTAATCATATATTTAGATGGTTGCCATTACTTTGAAGTTTCACTACTACCTTTCTATTACAGATGGTGATCCATTTTTGCTTGACATGCCGCTTGTGGCTGCTTTTTTCTGCAGCCCATTGACAATTTTTCTATCCGTTAATTGGTCCTTGCCCTGATCAATTTCCCTTCAGGAATTTGCCCCCAAGGCTTTTGGTTTAGTGGTAAGAGCGCAGTGCATGATGTGTCGCGTAGGCATATGTCATGAGCTCAAACCCTGCTATTTAAGTGAAGGGTAGAGGGGCGGGCACATTATCCACCGAGTTTCAAGGCGTGCGCCATTGGCCCTCGGGGATTTCTCAGTTATCAAAAAAAATCCCTCCTGAAATTTCTTGCACTATTTCAATCCTTCGTCTCGGTTTCTTTCACGTCTAATCGTTCGTGAATTACTTTCAGAGAATTCGCCGCTTGGAATATTCGGACTTCTCAAGTGATGGAAGCAGATTTTCTTATGCATATACTTATTATATGGAAGGACTTTTTTTTATTATCCCAGCCGTTTTTTTGTCTGGCATTGATGAAACATTAAAGCATGCTGGAAATTTAGTCCTTCCTGCAGTTTTATCATCTTCATTACATTATCATTTCATTTAGCTTATATGCTATTCTTACTTGTTTTCATCTTCCGTCAATGCCGTGCCTTCTTAGCTTCTTAATATGCAAAAAGAAACACAAAAGCAGATGGGTATGATGGTTGCTGTTCCAGTTACCAAAGAAGGGAGAAGACTTGAGGCTGCCTTGGGACGGAGCATGGAGAAGGCTGTCAAGGCCAATTCCGATGCTTTATTGGCTCGTTTCCAAGAAGAGAGTGCAAAACAAGAGAAATTACTTCGTGATCGTACTCAACAAATAACCAATTTGATATCTAACTGCTTTAACAAGGACATGCCAGGGCTAACTGAAAAAATAATGAAGAAAGAACTGGCAGCTGTCGGACAAGCCGTCACACGCAGTATTGCCCCTACAGTTGAGAAAGCTGTATCAACTGCTATTTCAGAAGCCTTCCAGGTTAATATTTTTTAAAATCTGACCTTTTAAAAAAATTGAATTTGTTTGTCAATGATGGAATGTGTATGGTGCAGAAAGGAGTTAGTGACAAGGCAGTGAACCAGCTGGAGAAAACAGTTAGCTCTAAACTTGAAGCTTCCGTTGCTAGGCAAATCCAAGCACAGTTCCAAACCTCTGGCAAGCAAGCTCTTCAGGTAAACATGAGCATACAATTCTTTATTTAGTTAATGCCACTCAATTTGGGTACAAAGACATTTTCTCAATCTTGTCTATTCACTTATGTTTTGTAGCTTGCCCGTGATGCTAGATTTCTAGAGTCCTTACAATCATAGTAGCTCTTAGAATTTACTTCCTGAATATCTCAACCTGCTTTTCCCCCTTTCTGCTGTCTTCATTGTGCTCCTTTTGCTGGATGCTTCGGTTTTCAAATTATTGTTGGACGCTACGTACTCAATGACATTCTAACCGTCCTGCAGGAAACTTTGAAATCTACATTGGAAGGTTCGGTGATCCCTGCCTTTGAGATGTCATGCAAGGCAATGTTTGAGCAAGTAGATTTAATGTTTCAGAAAGGATTTGCTGAACACACTGCTTCTGCTCTACAGCAATTTGAGTCCATGCATTCTCCGTTAGCACACGCTTTAAGGGTATGGCTTATGAGCAGTGGTTTTGATATGACTTCCCTGCTTTCTTGCTAATTTCGGGTTGGGCAGTTCCTTCCCCTTTTTAATAGATATAACTTACATTATATTATGCTCTGGAATGGAAAGTTGGTGGCCAATGATGCACTCCTTCCACCACCTATGTTGAATTTTCTTTCTACCCTGATTATCAATCATTTGTTGTATTATCAACCTACTGTTCTTATTGCTTCCTAGCAGACCATCCTTTCTACTCCATCCATTCCATTTTGTTTGGCACTTTTTCCTTATTAGTCTGTTCCAAAAAGGATGACACATTTCTATATTTCCTTAATTAATGACAAACTTTTTTTAGTTATAGCTACACACATGATATGGCATGTTTGAAACCACAAGATTCAAAAGTGTTATAGCTACACAAATGTTACGACACATTTAACAAAGAAAGAAAAGTGCCAACCCTGTTGAGTCCAAGATTCTTCAGCTGTGGCATTGGGGGAAGAAGACAAAGTGAAAAGATCATGAAGGAGATCTTCCAAAGCCCCATGCCCTAACCAATTATCATGCCAGAAAAAAAAATTCCTCCCATTTCTCATCTTGAAACCTGTATTTGCAGCAAACTCTTCCCAGAAGTTCCTAATGGATTTCCAGTTTCAACTCCATAGGTTGTCCTGACTGGCTTGGTACTCCAATGTCCCATTTGTTCATGCCTGCATTCTATTACCTGCCTCCATAATGCTTTCACCTCGGTGTTGTATCTCCAAAGCCATTTCATTAGAAGGCAATCATTGTGCAATTTTAGATTTCTAATTCCCAATCCCCCAACCTTTTACTGGAGATGAGGGTCTCCGAGTTAACCAGATGCAAGCATTAGTTATCCCTATTGCCTTCCTAGATGAAATTCCTCAGTTTTTCTATGCTTTTCCTTTTGACAGAAATGTGGAATAGGGACATGATATAACGAAACCCAGGTTCTTCATGTTAACTATTTTCTCTAGGAAGAATGACATTCATGCTTCCACATCACTACTTAAATAGAGAGCAAACATCAATTTTTATCCTTGTAATTAAATGTTTAATTGGAGAGCAGAGGTGAATATTTGTTTTCTCTATTTAAGGGGCTGGAAGCAGGTTTGCATATGGTCTATTGAATACCTGAACTTGCATCACGATGAACATTCCCCACTGTCTCCTAGTGAATACCTTGAGGGGGTGTAATCAGTTGACTATTTATTGGAGGGACTTAGGCACGTGTTGAATCCGAATTTGTGTTATTGCTTTCAAGGTTACTGAGTGGTACATGTTGATATCATTTGTACTGCTGCCACTAAGAATAGTGAGTGACAAACTCTTTTAGTATAGATGTCATGATAGTGTGTGTGTAGTATTCTTCTTTTGGTTGTTACTTCGATTTTAGATTTAAAAGCTGTAGTTACTCGAAGGAAGAGATTTTCCTTATGTTATTCACTAATAGAAAAAGAAATTTAGACTTCCACTAGGAAAGTCATTTTCCTCATTTTTAAGGTAACTTGTTCTCCTAGAGAAAATGTTTTCGAAATTTTTTGACCAGCCAAACATGGAAAAATTGGAAAATGTTTCCTCCATACTAAACACACCCTAAATCGATAATTCGTTGCGTGTATGAAAAGATGTTGTGATGAGTGTTAGATTTTGGTTTTTTCTTGGATATACTTGTTATGATCAATAATGGCTGGGTTTATACTCCCTTTTGAATGGCATATTCATACATGAGTTAATTTTCAGGATGCCATTAATTCCGCATCATCGATGACTCAAACATTGAGTGGAGAGTTAGCTGATGGTCAAAAGAAGTTGCTCACTCTTGCAGTTTCTGGAGGAAATTCCAATTCATCAAATCCACTGGTTAGCCACATGAGTAATGGACCATTGCTGCATGAGAAGGTTCTTTCTATTCCCTTGAGTTACTTCTTACTAGATAGACATTTGTATTCTGCTTTCAGACTTTTGTCCTTTCTTATCATTCTGATTCTAATTTTTACCTTGTATAATAGCTTGAGGCTCCTGTTGATCCGACCAAAGAGTTGTCTAGATTGTTAGCGGAGCGCAAGTACGAGGAGGCATTCACTGCAGCCTTGCAAAGAAGCGATGTGTCTATTGTATCGTGGTTATGTTTGCAGGTATACCGTTTGCTCTCATCACTTGTTTATGAATAGGGTTAAAATATCAGGTGGTTTAGGACTGCTGTAGGGGACTCTATTCCTTGGACTAGGCGCATGTTTCACCTCTTAACCCTTGAGCTGGTAGAAGTATGGACTTCCAAATTATCCAAATGATGAAGTTAGAAAATGCAAATTGATTAGTAACTAACCTTATTCAATTAAAAGGTTCTTATATCCAAATGGATCACATTTCAAATTTTGGTGATAGTCTTGATTTCCCAGTTTATTGTATTTGACATCTTAGCTATACAAGTTGGTATCTGCTACCAAGCCATCCTTGAAGAAATCACCTAGTGTGTTTTGTGACCTATGTTGCTCGGACTCTCCAAAAATGTTGCCGTACCCGTGGTTGGATCCTAAAAATATGCACTACTTTTGGAGGATCCGACACCCTTCCTACGTCAATTTCAAAGAGTCCGAGCAACATAAGTCACTGCCAGGATTTGAACCTTGGCCTCCCAGGGCCTTTCCTGCTTCATTGGCCACTGCGCCACACCTCTTTTTGGGTGCATTCTTGAAGTAATTTTTGTCTTTGATGCATCTTAATGGTTTCCCTGTGCCTTCTACCAGGTTGATCTACCTGGCATCTTATCGATGAATCCTCTCCCGTTGAGTCAAGGAGTACTCCTTTCACTTCTTCAGCAGGTGGCCTTTGATGTTACCAAGGAGACAGCCCGAAAATTATCCTGGGTGAGGGATGTGCTATCGGCCATAAATCCAACTGACCCGCTGATTGCAGTGCATGTGCGGCCTATCTTTGAGCAAGTATATCAGATACTAAACCATCACCGGAATCTTCCTACCACAACCCCTGCTGAACTTTCAAGCATTCGGTTGATTATGCATGTTATCAACTCCATGCTAATGACCTGTAAATGATTTCAAAGAATTACACGATTATGCTGAGGGAATGTTGAAGTTTGTACAAATTATTCATGGATAGGCAGAAAGTACAATAGAGTTGAAGCCTTCACCTGCCTTTTTATACTGCTTTCTTCTGTTATTTCTTTTTCTTTGAGGTAAAATCTGTAGTCGGGTCGGTTGGATTTTCGGGTTTGTTGAGTAGTATTTTTTGAGGTGGAAGTATTGTGTATACGAATATTTTTACTTTGTACATTGTTATCTTTGCTGCAATTTCAAGTGGGAGGTTAAAAGGTTTCTCTCATGCTCTCTCTGGTGTACTTGTCTTCTTTGCGGGAAAATGTGCATTATTTTATACGAGATGGAGTGTATATTAAAGAATGCACGTATTAGCAATATAGAGAAATATATTTTGTCGGGGTTCGAATCCCTCCTCGCCCACAACCGGCCCAAAAGGGTAGTACCTTTCCCTCTGGGGGTAGTAAAGAGAATAAAAATGCCTAAGTGAGTAATATCAACATAACATTCTCCATATCCCTACGTTATTAATCACAATAATTTTAACCTTGTATATATTTCAGTGATTACAATAAAAATAGCTTTTGGTGGGAAATATTGTCATTTTGATAATTTTTATTAAAGTATGGCTAGTCTTGTTATTATTATTATCCCAAGTCCAATATGAAATAAATAATATATCAAAATTTTGAGGTAAATATTGTAGTGATTACTATTAATTAGCTAATACCGACAATCCTAATCCCCATAACCAGACATACTATCTTTTGAATTTGACTCCAATATTATTGGGCCCAGAAAAAGACTGTTATATTACTCTTTATATAAAGATAATTACGTTACACTTCTATAAACTCAAATGTAAATATTTGCTACATAAAGCAGAGAAAGTAAAAAAACTGTATAAAAATAATGCGGTGAACGTGGATCGAACACGTGACCTTCAGATCTTCAGTCTGACGCTCTCCCAACTGAGCTATCCCCGCCATGCCTCTATCTTGTAACAGTTTATTTAAGGTCTAGTTTAGTTTCTGATCAAAATATACGGCAATTATAATGTGGGATTTATATTACGGGAATTAGATAATTATTTAGTCGATATAACTTTTATTTTGTAGATTTAGTCTATAGGGCAAAAAATGACATCGAGTATAGTGTAGAACCAGAGGCGGAGTCGGGATTTTATGCTTATGCGTTTTGGGATAGTTCATTTGGGTT
Organism: Anisodus acutangulus; assembly: GCA_029783415.1. NCBI lineage: Eukaryota > Viridiplantae > Streptophyta > Magnoliopsida > Solanales > Solanaceae > Anisodus > Anisodus acutangulus. The sequence continues at coordinate 1,408,926 of CM056496.1, forward strand.
AATGAGTTTAAAATAAATAATTTATTCATATTTAATAGATTTATTACAACAAATACAAACCTGCACCAAAGCTACTAGATTTAACCGAACCAGTAAGATATACTCTAGCTTTAACTTACCCATGTATAGAACATATGTTTGTTTTACACTACATAAATTTTTATTTTCAGTTTTAACATTGACTTCTTTAAAAACTTTGCAAATTATTAGTTATCCCATATAGATGTGATATTAAAATAATATCACAATCTTAGTATAAATAGTCCTGAGATTGCTAAAACCGGAACTAGAAATTCAATAAAATACAAGATAAAATAATACTTTATTTATTCTCGAATTATTACGTAGTTTTTATCCTTGTAATCAAACTATCCGTAATAAGTAGTGAATTGCCATTTCTTGTGATACCCTTTTAGTACGATCTGGTAGACCGAATTAGTGGATTTTTAATATGTTATTATACTATAGAAACGTTTTCTCTTTTTTTTTTTAATTTAAATTTGAGAACCCTATTACTTTTAGGATCCTAGTCCACTAGGTTTATGTTTAAAGTTGTAAAAAATGTATCTTGGGCCTAACTCAACTCCAAAAGCTAGCTTATAGGGTGATACTTGTCCAAGTCCATATAAGAAGTTCATGTTCCATTTCATATCCGATGTAAAACTCTTAACACTCCCCCGCACGCCCAGATCTTGTTAACTGGAGCGTGTATAATATAATTTGGGGGCCCAACATCGGTGAATAAATAATTGGAATGAGCATGTTTCTGGCCTAATTTAACCCCAAAAGATAGCTCGTAGGGTGAGGATTGTCCAAGTCCATATAAGGAGTCTATGTTCCTATTCCATATCCGAGATACTCTTAACAAAAGTATTATAATGTATAAGTAACTTCTTGTTTACATTTTAGTAACCGATTACCTTTAGGAATTAGGAAACTAATCCTAGTTCGAATAGGTTCATGTTTACAAAGTATTACCTATAAATAAGTGCTTCCCGCAGCTTATTCCAATTGTCTCTTTCGTTTCATTCATTGCAGTTTAAGTATTAGTGTCAATCGAATATGGCACTACTATATGTACCTTTTGCTAATGGGAAGAATGGTCATTTTCCAGTTATTGGTCATTTTCCGATTGTTGAAAACGTGGGTAATGTAAATCATGTTCGATCAGCACCCCCCACAGAGCCCTGTCTATATCAGCTGGTCATTCCCGCCGTCAGGGTTCATTAAGATTAACACTGACGGGAGTTTCATGCCGAACTCAGGATTAGCGGGATTCGGGGGTGTAGCTCGGAACGATAAGGGTAGGTGTATAGACGGATTTTTCGGGTGACTTGGTAGGGTAGCAACGTCGAGTCTTACGGCAGAACTGTGGACCATACACGGAGGTTTGACCCTAGCTTTCAACTATAAGTTGAAGAAGGTCATCATCGAGACAGACTCGAGTGATACATTGATGTTGTTGAGCGTGGGAGACGCCGTTGACAGTCACCCTGATCGTGCCGTG
>CM056496.1:2055781-2095375 GCA_029783415.1 Anisodus acutangulus
TGATTCTCAAATGCTAATGAAAAATTGTCTTATGTAATTCGAGTATCACAATGTTTTTCAGGCACAATGTATGCAGTTTTCTACAAACTATCCGTACAAATGGTTGGACAATCACTAGAAGAAATGTTCTCTATCATGTAAAAGAATTAAAGCCCCGCCGACACACCTCTAACGAGCCTTACTCACCAGGACATCACAACAATATGGCATGGACTAACTTCTATTACTATAGCTTTAGGTCCAAATCAACATCTCCTACTACTTCAGTATGGAAACCGCTTCCACGAGTTCCTTCTTGACCAATTTGCACCTTTGCAGATGGGAAGAATCTGAGAATCGGTTGTTGAACTGATATGTTTAGGCCTGAAGGCGGCGTAAGCTCTGCAGCAGCTACCTGTAGATTAAACAACTTTCGGAAGTGAGTGAAACCGAGATCAAAAAGTGTTAAAAGAGTCCCACATCAGAAATAGAATGAGAACATGGACTCCTTCTATGAACTTGGACAATCCTCACCCTAAAAACTAGCTTTTGCGGTTGAGTTAGGCCCAAGATCCATTCTTTACAAAAAAAACATAGTACATGAACAAGAATATAAATGCTGAAGTCCTTTCGTTTTTTATGTCCAAACGCCTACTTAGTCTCACCTGAGAGGATACATAGTCAAATAGCTCGAGAGTGTGTGGGGCTGAATTAGTTAAAGAACGCCGATTTACTCCTTCTAAATGTGGCAAAGCTGCTGGTGGAGGAGCCAATCTGAGAAAATCTCCATTGAGAGCTTTAGTTTCTCTTACTGAAATCGATGGTCCGGACTCTGACAAAGCTCTTGATTTTGAAACAACTTCTCTGTAAAAATGCCAAATGACTAACTATTAGGCTCTCGAGGATTAAAATTAAGCGATTTCCAGGTGAGATATAGAACCTTTTAAACGCATCGCCCTCTTCAACATTGACTGAACATTCATTGCTGCTGGAAGCAGATTCATGTGATCTGGATACAGAGGCAACAGAGCATTGAGGAAATTTGCATCGAAATGAAGGGACAGGCGGGTATTCTGGAGAAAATGGATAAGGCCTCTTCATGCCAGCCATCTATATTACATAATGAACAAACCAAAATGTAGCTATCAGAAAAACATACAGTCAAAATTTAAGCATACACAACCTACAAACCTATATATATATATATATATATATATATATATATATATTCCCCATACCCCACTTGTGGGATCACATCGGGTATAAAGATGATATGAAAAGTGATACGATATCGGGGGCTCAATTGTTCAAACTTCTCCAAGTCATTGTACTAGAATCCGAGCCAAGGACTTCCAAGCTTTAGGAGTCATGTTCATGCAGAATGAAGTCATGGAAACACTTGAAGAGAGCCATTGGAGGGCCTTCAAGCTATGGGAGATAGCATGGAGGAAGATTACAAGAGTCCAAGAGCCCAAGGCCCAAAGCTTGCCTCTTAACAAAGCCCAAATATTGATGTGTGGCTACAATTCCAAGCTTGGGTAGTCAAAGACCGGAAGGTGGATGTCTATGCAAAGAGGCCATTCTTTAAAGATAAAACCATCTTTCCTTGAGAAGATATCCACCCAAGGCCTTACTTCATTGAGGACAGTTTTGTAATAGATAGCATTGTCTTCTTTAGCCTAGTAGTAGAAATACGACACTTGTCATTTCATTACTTAGTTTTTGATGATGTTGAGATGAATACTCTTAAAGAGTGATAGTTAGTACGGTAGTTTAGTGTAGTGCTAATTTAGTGATTAGTGTTAGTGATAGTTAATTATAGTGGATTCTATTGTTGGCTATTGAAACCCTTTCCATTGATTTTCATATAGAGTTCATTTGTGGATTCATTTGGATTACTCTTTGTTGAAAATTAAATAGTATAGGTTCTTAGGATTAATTCCAATTGGGAGGATTTAAGTTTCATATACCTAAGTTTGCCCATAGAATCATTACTCTTTGGGTCTTGCTTCTGTCCCTCTATTCTCATCCCAATTTCTTCAATTCTCATCTCTGGTTTCTTATTATTTTAGTTTCCGCGTTTTTGTTGTTTGAATATGTGCATTTCACAAACCGGATCGTATCATTTGGTATCAAAGTTTAGGATAGGGATTTGTTTCTACAATTCTCAATCCTATGTTCTTCTTATTTTAAAAAATCATAAAAAATCTGAAATTTTTGAAAATTTACACAAAAACTGATCTGTTGTTTGATTTGAGAGTTTCTATTGATAGATTTGAGTTCATAGAGGTTGAATCTATCACATATCAAATTTTCAAGTTATTTAGAGTTGTTTTGAAAGAATTCACCATTGTTGAACTTGAAGAACAAGCAAGTGGGTTTAGTAATTAGTGTTCAATTAATTCCAAAAATTATTAGGCTTTGTTCTCCTTGTTGAGAGGAAGCTAGTTCTAAAATTTGAGCCACTTTGGAGTTGATTTGATACTAGTTGAAAATTTAAATTGTTCTACAAAGTTAATCAAGTTCTTGTGAGGAAGAAGACCAAAAGGTGGTGTTTGATCCAAAAACCCTAAGACAAGTTGGAAAAGTGTTTTTGGGCCCAAAAATAGCAAAACTCCAAGGAAAGTGGGTCAAATTCGTTAAAAATTGCAGACAATATACAAAAGGTGGTCAGCCTAATAATCCCAAGGAATTTTGACGTCACCAGCATTTTGGGACACAATCACAACATGCAAATCGCAGTTTGTGTCGCAAACAGGCCCTGCGAACCGCACTTGAATCACAGACTGCGACAAAAAATTTGCCAATTCAAGACACGGTATGCGAACCGCAGATTAAGAGCAGACCATGCTTTTGTACCACTGTTGAATTGCAAATCATGCTTTTGTACCACTGTTGAATCACATATCACGTCGCAGATCACACTTTTCAGGTTTTGTGATTTGAATTCGATTCTAAATCCATTTCTTTTCACTTCTTTGATTTTTCAAACTATTTAACATCAAGTAATTGACCTATTTGATTGTTAATTAGTTCTTGAGTTCTACTTTATTTTGTGCTAATTCTTCTTAAGTTTTTTCCGTTTATTTTGTTGAGCTTCTTTGACTCTTGTCCGTTTGTTTTTGAGTCGTCTGTCATTTCTTATACAAGAATTCGTTCTTCCACAAAGCTTACCAACCGTGTGATTTGATTGGACAAGTGGTTTCAATACCAAATTTGGAAGAAACATTAGGTTGTGGTAAGACTTGAGTGCAAATACGAGTGGCGTGAAGAGCTTTTGCTACTAACTTGTTTGCTCGTTTTGTAGGTACACGAAGTGGTGTCATAAGGAAGGAGATATAAGGAATCATGTCATCCTTAGCCTCAGAATCTTATAGTGATGACATGGAGAGATACCACTAGTAATGGAGGATATGGCTATGCTATGGAGGCGATGATGGTCTACATGATCATGGTCATTATTATGGTGATAATTACTACCCCGAAAGCGAATATGGGACAAATGATTCCCATGGGGCTTATGAAGAAAGTGAAGGAGTAGAAGCGTCTTGTGAGGATGCCTATGGTGAGGACGAAGATGATGAATGTTATCATACTACACACCACAAGTATAGAGGCGACTTGAGGTATATTCATTCCTCACACCAACATTATGAATTAATTGGAGAAGACTTGCGTGAATTAGGAAGTTGTGATGAATATGAACCTTGTGGTTATGCGCTTTGTGGTGAATATGGCCGAGAAGGTAGTGAGTTTGAATATGATACTTGTGAAGAGCCTTCTAGTAGATATTCACATACATTGACTTGTGATACTTCCTATTCCAAGAAAAATGGTATAACTGTGTGGATTGGACCAAGTAGGAGTCGACCTAGAAGGAGAAGAGATCATACATTTTCTACTTTGAGAAATACAATAAATTATGCTACTTATCCTAGAACGAGTGTGCCATATTTTCGATATGGCTATGATCTTGAAGGTAGGAGGGGAGCATTGATAAACAGTAGAAGTAGAGGAAATACCATATTTCAAGGAGAAAATGATCCGAAGAGGCGAATTCTTAAAATGAAGGTTAGTGCCTTTGGTTGTGAAGGTTACTATCTTGTGCTTGATGATGGTAGTTATGGAAACTACATTACACCTCAAGCGGTTGGAGAATTGGGAGTACCTTGTGTGATGAGACGAAACTGTTACTATGATAAAAAAGGGTACTTGGTTGATAGGAGCGTGAATGTATTCATTACACATGCTGAGTACCAAGAAGAGGTTTGGTGTGATGTGCTCCCATGGATACTTGTCACATATGTTTGGAAAATCCTTGGTCCCAAGAACATAGGATTCCATATTAGCAAAAGTGGTACAAATGCGTAGTGAATGCTAGAGGGAAACTTCTATTTCCACCCATGCATCCTAATCCCGAGGAAAATGCAAGTAAGCAATATTCCAACATAGAATGGCCAACTTTGTGTATAAAATCAATTGAAGAAGATTACTTTGAATGGGAACACAAGTTGGATGAGATCTTTAAATGCTATAACTACTTGAAAGAGAAGAAAGTGGAGCTAGCTTCTAGCACCCTAAGCTGAGCACTTATTAAGCATTAGGAGCATGAGAAGGTAAAAGGGCACCCAATTGAGACTTGGAGTGCCTTGATGGAGTTTTGGAGGTGTCGCTTTTTCAATCCATATGGAAAAAAGGAGAGAACCAAGCACATTTCGAAAAGGAAAAAACCACTACAAGAAGAGAAGGCTACTCCACGTGAAGGCAAAGGGAAAGAATAAATGAAGGGTTCACCAAATCCTTCACAAGATATTCTTAGCACTTGCCCCAACTCTTATGAAATTGAGAGAGAAAAGATTGAGAGAAGTAAAGGAGAGAAAAATGACAACTCTAGAGAGGAAAAATGAGAGGTTGTGTGGAGTGATGTGAGAGGGTTGTCACAACCCAATTCTAACTCATGTAACTTTTCCTTCTTTCTAGTTGTCTTGATAATGGTGTAGGTATTTTTGGAATCAAATCAAAAGATGAACCTCAAACTTTAAAAGTTCACAAGGTAGTTGAAGGCTTCTCAAAGGAGCAAATGTGCTCCACCATTAAAAACCACAGTAAAGAAGATACTTTATGTGAACATCAAGGTAAAATAGCTAATCTCGACACTCCAATTAATGTGAATGTTCATGTTGTTGGCTTGAGTGTGAATGCTAGCTTGTCCTTAGTTGAACTTAATGAATCTTTACCATGTGATGAGCTTAGTTATTTAAAAATTGTTGACAATGTTGTTGAAATGGGTGATTCTACACTAGTTGATCCTATTGATGATCGAAATGATCCTTCTTGTGAGATAAATTTGTGTCCACATAGTGTTGACACTTATGATTTGCATGTTAGTACCTTGTCATGTGATATAATAGCTCATACACTAGTTGATCCTAGCGATGACCGTTCTAGCAAGATCGATTCACGTCCAACTAGTGTGGGTACTTGTGTTGATCAATTTATTTGCTATGATAGTCCATTAATTGAGGAAATTGGTGATGTGCTTAATGAACCTCAACTTAGTGATTATGTTGGTGCGATTGACCATATAAATAGTCATAAAAGGAAATTGCTTTGAAAATGACAATTGTCTTTATGAGAGTGAGTTTTTAGAACCCTTATCATTTATTGATTGTTCTCTCTTTAAGGATAATGTCTTAATTGATAATGACATGACTATTGAAAGTGAAGTGCATGACGGTATGTGTTGTAATGTTAAAAATATAGCCACTTTTGAAGGCAATAAGGCATTTAGAGACCCACTATGGGAGAATGATGACCTTTCCAATGAAGTAATTTCTTTCTTGAGGGATCATGAGTTGATTCTTAGTCATGATGACAAGCATGTGATGGGTGAGGTTGTTGACACCCTCCCCGATAACTGAAAGTCTTTCTCGAGGGTTTGTGACCCACTTGAAGGACCTATTTTGTATTTGAAAAAGACTTCCGTAAGTGAAGAATTCTCTTTAAAGAAAGGGAGTGACATGAAAGAAAAAGAGCATATACTTTGGAGGGACTATGCTAGATCTTCTAACCCAAAAGGTGAGGAGTTGCTACTCAAAGCTTGGCATATGATCGATGAGCTTAAAGGTAAAACTCTCTCTTGATGAACTTGATTATTTGATTAACATGTTTTAGAAAATACTTCTTTTTTCTGTTAAAAATTATTACAGGTCCCAATTTAAGTTCCATCAAAGGATGAGTCATGAAGAGGAGAACCATTGGAGGGAACCTCATGGAGAAACAACTTGGTATGACATCACATCTTGTACTTCCTTCACATACGGTATGTATTCGTGGCTCATGCTTATTCTTGGGCTTTCTAAATCCATGGAGGTAACTTATTTGTGTGACGAGTATGGTAGTAACACTTCTATTCGTTCATGTGATTCTTTACTAGTGTTATTACTTAATTTTATGTTGGACTTGCATGGGGAATGTGAGCAAAATAGTGTGGGGGATACCTTTGTATTTGACTCCAGTGTTGACTTGATAGTGGATCCCTTAATTGAAGAGGGCTAGTGTAATGATTAGACTCTTGACTTGGGTTGGTTTTGTTTATGATGTTGCACTTAGCTGTGAGGGAGATCGCTTATTTCTTGACTTAAGGGGAGATATGTGCTTTTTGATTGATAGGACTAATGAGAACTTTCATGTTTGTTTTCCTAAATGCATTGGGTTTCTTAATTTACCCTTTTGTCAACATGTTTTGAATAGCCAAGTGTCTTGGACATTATTTGGATACATAGTCTTTATAGATCCTCATGATGCTTGGTTATATCATAAGAGTGAGTCATTTAGTGTGGTGGTTGCATGCTATGCTTACTTTAGGTATTATCATTTACCTTATGATGATTACCTTATTTGTTTTGTGAGAGGATATGTGCTCATTCTCTTCTATGTCCTGCAAGGTACGAATCCTTTTCAATAAGGGGAGGATGATATGATATCGGGGGGGCACAATTGCTCAAACTTCACCAAGAAATTATACTAGAATCCGAGTCAAGAACTTCCAAGCTTTAGGAGCCATGTTCATGGAGAATGAAGCCATGAAAGCACTTGAAGAGAGCCATTCGATGACCTTGAAGCTATGGGAGATAGCATGGAAGAAGATTACAAGAGTCCAAGAGCCTAAGGCCCAAAGCTTGCCTCTTAAAGAATCCTAAATGTCGATGTGTGGTTATAATTGCAAGCTTGGGTAGTCAAAAACCGGAAGGTGGTTATTTATGCAAAGATGCTATTATTTAAAGATAAAGTCGTCTTTCCTTGAGAAGACATCCAAACAAGGCCCTTACTTCATTAAGTGTATTTTTTGTAATAGATAGCCTTGTCTTCTTTAGCCTAGTAGTATAAATACTACACTTGTCGTTTCATTACTTAATTTTTGGTGATGTTGAGATGAATACTCTTAAAGAGTGATAGTTAGTATGATAGTTTTGTGTAGTGCTAATTTAGTAATTAGTGTTAGTGAAAGTTAATTATGGTGGATTCCATTGTTGGCTATTGAAATCCTTTCCATTGATTTTCATATAGAGTTCATTTGTGGATTCATTTGGATTACTCTTTGTTGAAGATCAAATAGTATAGGTTCTTAGGGTTGATTCCAATTGGGAGGATTTAGATTTCATATATCTAAGTTTGCCCATAGAATCATTACTCTTTGGGTCTTGCTTCTATCCCTCTATTCTCATCCCAATTTCTTCAATTCTCATCTCCGATTTCTTACTATTTTAGTTTTCGCATTTTTGTTGTTTGAATTCGTGTCTTCCACAAGCCGGATCGTATCAAAAAGATCTTAAATGAAGAAGTGGAGATTCATATAACGACTCCAACGTGTTTGAGACTGAAGTGTAGTTGTTGTCATTGTACACAATCTACAAACCTAGCATCTTATAATTAGTGCGTAAGTTCTAGTTCATCTCCAGAGAGACGAATCCAGAATTTGAACATTATGTGTTCGAGTTCCGGATTCTACCACATCCCATTTAATTTACTGGGTTTGAAATTTATTTTTTTAGTGGATCTTTTTAACACATATCCAGAGTCCGAACAAAAGCTACTAAGTTCATATCAACCCATAAGTTATGATCTACATCTTTCCCTACATCCCCATTGGGTAATGGTTGGAAGTTCGGATCCATTAGCTCATAAATCTAGGTCCACCTGTTGCTCGGAATTTTTAAAAATTGCTGGCGCACGGGTGTCAGCTCCTCCAAAAGTGGATTATTTTTGGAGCATCCGACACGCAGTTGATGGCAATTTTTAAGAGTCCTAGCAACATAGGGTTTAATAGACACTTAACCTATATTCCGGTCTCTCATCATCTCCTATTATATTAGGGGAGTGAGCAAGCAGACTAAAAGAATTACCTTAATTTCTTCAGGCCGAAGAGGTAAACAATTACAGCGATAATAACTGTGGTTTGAAGGAGGCTTCATCTGAAATTTCTGTACAGATGATGATGATGATGAAATCCCTGATGAGATATTCACCTGCAATCCACAATAGCAATTCTCCTCAGCAATTAAAACACAAGAAACACAAAACTATACACATGTTAACACCAATACATATATACATAGCTGCAAATGTTTAATGAAGCTGGTTTTTTTTCTTTTGGTTTCCCAGCCGGTATCCGCTATCCGCATTTGGGCCTGACTAAATACTGATTCGGGCCCGGAAGTCCCACATTAGTAGGTAAAAACCCTCTAACAAAGGCGCCTCCATACCGAGGTGAATCCAGGATTTGAAGTTTATTGGTTTCTACATCGGCTTCAAATTCATATATACAATAATGATAGGTTCACAATTAAATATTTATGTATATATACAATGTATAGGCAAAAGTTCCTGAGTTCACGTAAATCCATAACCGAAATTGTGGATCCAACCTTGCCACAAGACCCTCTAGTTAACGATGAAAGAATACTTACCACTCGATAAAATTGACTTACCATTGATGAAGAACTAGAAGTTTGCTGATATCTTTGTAGCATAGGAAAAATTAGATTATGGGGCTCACTAGGCATGTTCAAATTATACCCAAAAACTACACCATGATGATTATTTATTTGACTCACACTTCCAAGATTATCAAGAATAAACGGGGCAGATTGATTTGGTCTAAATACACAATCTTTTGAAGAAAAATCAATTCTTGGTGATGTTGGTATAAAATTGAGGCATTGTACTGATTGAAAAATTGAATCTTTTTTATGTTGTTCCTCTAATCTAATTCTCTCAAGTTGAGCAACACCAAGTCCTCTTTGTGGTGCTTTTTTCATCTTCATCTTTTTTGATGATTTAGTATTAGTGTTACTCATTTGCCATTTTAGGTTCTTGGCCATGAAATTTTGTGCAAATTTATAGGGTCTTTAAGTAAAGCCAAAAGGGTAGCTATATATGGAAAGAAAATCCATCCAGCACATGACTATGATTTTCTTATGATACATACAAATCTGAGTGGTTTTGAAAGAACCCCAAATGGAAAATTTAAGAGGAATCAGATAAAATCTAAGGTTTAGGGGAAAAAATTGAATTTCAATCTTGATTTGTACATGAAATATTGCATGCCATGGTGTCAAGATTGGCTATTTATAAGGGAAATATGAACACTCCCCCTGAAATTTATTTATAACAACGTCGTTTGTCATAACGAAATATTGCTATAGAGAGCATATAATAAAAAATAAGATTAAAAATCAATTTTAAAAAAACTCGGCCGTTATAGTGATCTTTCTATAACGTTGTTGTTTGTCAAAATATTTTTTGGCTGCTATAATTAAATACAGTCATAAAGAATATATAATATAACATAGGATTAAAACCGATTCCAAAAAAAAACTTAACCATTATAGTAAATGTTATTATAGAGGATGACTGTGTTACATAGAGGTACAACTGTATAAGGAATGCAAATCTATCCAGCACAAAGACTACGATTCTCTTAAGATACATAAAATCTGAGTGTTTTGGATAAACTCCAAATGGAAAAATTTAGAGGAATCAGAGAAAATCTAAGGTATAAGGGAAAAAATTAATTTCAAGATTGGCTATTTATAAGGGTAAAATGAACACCATAAGAAATTTCAACGTCGTTTGTTCGAATATTTTTTGATTGCTATAACGAAATGTTATTATAAAGAATTTATAATATAACGTAAGATTAAAAATCGGTTTCAAATAAAACTTGGCCATTATAATGATATTTCTGTAAGTCATTTGCTATAGCGAAATTAAGTCACGGAGAACATATATATAGGATTAAAAATCAGTTCCAAAGAAAACATCGTCATTATTGTCAAATGTTATTACAGAGATAGATAGGGGTAGGAATTTCACGAACGAACCGCACTCCTTCGTATATCCATTGATGAGAAGGGGCTGGGAAAGCTTGAATCCAATTCTTCCCCTATCTCTTAAAGCTTGTGTTTTTCTTGCGTATTCTTGATAAACCAACGTTTATATATAGATGTAGGAGGATCTGTTTGGGAAGTAAGAAGCCCCTTTGACATCTTTTCATCTACAAATAATTCTCGATGTTTATCTGATTCAGAAGGGAAGAACTTGCATCAGTATCTCAATTTCAATTCAAACATGAGTTTGATTCACACTCCATGTTCTGAGAATAAAGGATGATGACTATTACATAGAAATCTGACTGTGTATGAACAAAAAATCCATCTACCACAAAGACTATGATTCTATTAAGATACATGAAATCTGAATGTTTAGGAAAAATAATGAATTTCAATCAATTCATTACATGATATCTTGCAAGTCATTGACTCAAGATTGGCTACCTATAAGAGAAAAATGAGCAATAATGAAATGTTATTATAGAGAACATATAATATAACATAAGATTGAAAGTCGGTCTCAAAGAATTAACTGTTATAGTAATCTTTCTATAATAACATTGGCTGTCGTAATATTTTTTAGTTGCTATAGCGAATTGTTATCCTAAAGAATATATAATATAAATAAGATTAAAAATTGGCTTTAATGAAATTTTGGCCGTTATAGTAAAGATAACTGCTATAGAAAGGTGTTACGGTATATTGACAGAAAATCCATCCAACACAAAGACTATGATTCTCCAAAGATACATAAAATCTGTTTTTCTTTTTGGAAAAAACCCAAATGGATTTTTAGAGGAATCTGAAAAAATCTAAGGGAAAATTGAATTTCAATCAATTGATTATATGAAATCTTGCAGGTCATTGAGTCAAAGATTGGCTATTAATATGGAAAAAGAACACTCACCATAATTCAGCCAAAGGTTAATGTAACTTTAATGTGAATGATTTATGGGAAATAAAATCTGAGACTTATGGATATTTAGTCAAAACCAGTTAGTTAAAAGTTGTCTAAGAGACAGATCAGATAATTAACATTTGGAAATGGGAAAGAAAAATATACATAAGAAAAAACAATTTAAAGAAAACCAACATTTCAAGATTCAAACTTTAAATGCAAAATCTAATTAAATAAACTTATTAAAATGCTGACTCAGTCATTTTCTAAATCTAATTTGTTGCCCAAATCATGGTAAATAAAGGGGTTGCTGGTCAATTCAGCATTTAGCAAAATGTGGGTCCCTCTTTTGCATGCATGCAAAGTACAACAACAATGAACAAACACAAAAAGGGACCAAAACAAAAAAAAGAAAAATAGAAGACCCCTTTTATGTAGTTGGATATTGCTAAATATAATTAATGGAAAAATCCAAAAATGCTCCTGTGCTATTCGAAGTAGCTTAATTTTGGCATTTATTTCACTTTTGGTTCATTCGGGTCTTTTAAGTTAGTAAATTGTCTCATATTTGCTCTTGACATTAACAGAGTTGCAGCATGTAGAAGTAAATTCATAATTTAAAATTTATGAGTTCTGACAGTGACCTCAAGTTAATACTATAATAATAATTAGATTCACAACTTGTGAATACAACAACAATAATATACTCAGTGAAATCCTACAACGTGAGGTCTGGGGAGGGTAGAGTGTACGCAGACCTTACCTCAAGGTAGATGTAAGGTCTGCGTACACTCTATCCTCCCCAGACTTCACCTTGTGGGATTTCACTGGGTATGTGTGTTGTTGTTGTATTCACAACTTCACATGATGTTAAATGGAGCCGTTAATATGGGCTAGGCCCGTTGGGCCAATCCATCCATGTAACGACTTGTTTGGTCATTTAGGCATTTTACCATTTTACCCCTGTTGACCCTTCCCCTAGCCCCGTTAGCGCGCATTTGACCCGCGGGGATGGGCAACACGATTTTCTAGGTCATCGGGCGAGTTTTGAAAGGACTTGAGGAAATTAAAGCTTTTAATTTGAAATCGTTTGACCAATATTTGAATTTTGGGTAAACATATATTTTTCAGAATTTCATCGATTTCATGAGGTCCGGAGGTCGATTATGACTTGGTGGCATGATTGGTTCAGTTCTCCAAACATTTGGAAACATTTTGTACACTTGGTTTTTGTCGTTTTGGGGTTGACCCGGTCAAGGTGACCTCCGTTGGGAATTGTGAGGGCACGGTTGAGTTCATAGAACATTTTTACATATGTATGCATGTTTGGTTTGTATCCGGGACGTCTTAGATGAATCTTTGGGGTGAAATTTGAAGAAATCAGATTTTTTTGATATTTGGTGTATCCGCTTCAGCGAATGGTTGGACGCTTTTGCGAGCCAGCCTAGGAGACGCCTGGTCTGCAGGTGCGAGCCTCAGTGTTTATTGCCTTTCTCCGCATTTGCGAGGATTATTTCCGTAGATGCGCACTCGTTTAAGCGAGCATTTTTCGCCAATGCAAAAATGTAGATATTTAATGAGTTCTGCTTTAACGGATGGTTTGTTCGCCGAAGCGGACATTGCTAAATCAGAAAACCCTTTTTATTTCTCCACTTTCCCATTTCGAACCACACTTTCCCAAAATATTTTCTTAAGAAAAGAGGCTCGGTAGAGGAGGGTTTTTTGAAGATATTTAGCAAGGATTTCTTGGGGGTAAGATTATTTAACTCTCTTGTGATTATTTAAGTATTTATGTAATGATTTTAATGGTGGTAACTTGGTGGGGAAGAATGGGTTTAAATGTTGAAACCCTAGTTTTTGACAACTTGATTCCTTCAATTAAAGATGAGATTTTCGAGATGATTTTCTTATTCTGATCATGTAGTGTTGATGGGAAATAACTATTACGTTGAATGTTGGGTTTTAAACTAGTTTCCTAAATGGATTGCTAAATGAGTCTTCACATAAAGATTGGGGCTTTTTGGTTAAATTGATGAAATTGATGCTAGTTAGATTGATGATTAATATTTTGGACCTTGGAAATTTTGGATAAAACTTTTTCGATGTAAAGTTACTTTTTTTTACCCTTTTTGGGTTTGGATTTCCTTTTATTTGGGTTACTTTATCTACTTGGGATTTCTCCATTTTCTTCTGGGTTCGTAAACTAAGATAGAATACTTATTTGGTAGACCTTGTGTGTTCGGAGGCCCTAGGGCAAGGCATTTGCTGGATAGTTCGTGGCACCTGCTCGGCATTGAGGTAGGTTACAATTTCTCTTTTGTAGACTTTGATAGGAGTACGT
This sequence comes from Anisodus acutangulus, assembly GCA_029783415.1. Taxonomy (NCBI): domain Eukaryota; kingdom Viridiplantae; phylum Streptophyta; class Magnoliopsida; order Solanales; family Solanaceae; genus Anisodus; species Anisodus acutangulus. The sequence continues at coordinate 2,069,394 of CM056496.1, forward strand.
ATTAGTTATAAATGTTGAGAGGGTATTGGGTGTGTTTGGGGGTCCCATCTTAGCGGTTTTGATAAACGCTTGGATATGTACCAGTGTTGAATTGTGATAATGGGTGTTTTGGGAATCAATCTTAAGCTGATTTTGACTGTTGTTGTTTGGGCTCATTGCCATTATGTGGGCTTGTCACCATTGTTGATATTGTGTGTTTAGTCATCACATTGCTTTCGATAATGAAGTTACGTGTTGTTGAGATTCTGTAAGCCTGTGATATTCATTCCTTATGATTGATAGCTTATTATGATTTGTCTTATCATTCATTCATCACTCTACATCTTGTTTAAATACTTGAAAAAGGATTGATAATACCGATTGTATTGCTTATGCTGATTACATGGTGTACTCATATCCATGTCATTTATACATATTATATTTGATATTTGAACTATTGAGATACTGATGAAAGGGACTTGAGAAGCCGGTTATTGGATATGGTACATGATACAAGAGTGATGACTGATGATGATACTACAACCACAGAGCTGGGATCCGATGAGAAATTCCGGATGTATATAATTGATTATGATACTACAACCATTGAACTGGGGTCCGATGTGATCGGATGGGTATATGGACCTCATGAGTTTCTCATGGGTCGCGTGACAGCTACTGCAACATCGTGTGTATACCGGGTACATATGGTCATTGCATAATACATATCATCTGCAGTGCATCCCATTCATACTTATTGATGTGTATTTGATGATGTGTATACTCGGTGATGAATAATGATAGACTATATGATCACGTGACTCTTGATAGAGGAAATACTGGTTATTGATTGGTAAAGTGATTCGGAATGGTTATTGGAAGTTGGGTGACTTTCATGAGTAAATGACTTGGATTATTGAATTGATTCTAGTAAATTGAATTGGTTGCCATGTTGGGCTTGTTCTCTGTGAATTGGGGGCTGTGGTTTACAACTTTGAGTTTAAGTATGTGGTGTTATTTGTTATTGTGGTCGATAATGCTTATTTGTCAGAATTATCTTCTAGAACAAGGGAACTAAGTGTATATATGCGTTTGCTTGGTGATTGATAGGGTTATTTAGTAAAGTGTCTAGCAGAGAACTTGTGAGGTGCCGTTGTTATAGATGTTGACTCATATACTATGTGTGTGTAGACCCTCCTCATTAATCACAAGGGTGTAAGGTGTAGACTTCTACCTAGGATATAATGAGGGTGTGTAATGAACTAATATGTATCATGCCCGTGAACGCATATAGTCGTGCTAAGTCTAAATGTTAAAGTTAACAAAAGAGCTAATGTGGTTATGATCAGTTTGATTATAATATCATTGTAAGTATTTTTACGACGATGTTGTGTACTAGGTGTCAACCTGCTTATTTAATGTGTCAAGTAGGATAAGTAGGTGAAATATGAACATAACTTAGGCAGAGGGTCAGATTGGTGGGTATTGATAGTAAAATCTCTGTGTACTGTATGAATTGAAGTGTATTTGACTGTGCTTGACCCTTATGTGAACTGAGGGATTTGTATGATTCATGAACTCTTATGTGAACAAGGTGAATTATGTGACTATTTGAATTGCCTAGAATAGGACCTATCTGGGAGTCAAGTTGATGTTTATATCTATTACGTAACTTCCGTCTTTATCGTCCTTTGATGTCTACGGGGGAATGTTGTGTACTTATCCCACGCTTGCTACATATTTTACATGGATGTAAGTATTCGGTTTATTAAGGTTGCAGCTTGGAGCACGTGAAGGTTAAGGCAGATCATCCATTCTCGGTAGCCTTAGTCTTCATCCAGTCAGGCCACCCCTATTCATTCAGGGCGCAATTGTCAATTCTTTTCTCATTTTGTATCTTAGAGTCCTTGTACGAGTGACATCAGGTTATGGGTAGTAAACTATTGTATTTGGTGAACGATGTAACTATCAAAGGAGTTTTGTTATATATATATATATATATATATATATATATATATATATATATATATATATATATATATATATATATATATATATATATATATTCTACTTTCGCGTTTAAACTCATGTATTTTCTATGGCTAATGGTAGTGGTTCTCCTACGGGTTAGTGTAGGTGCCCTCACGGCACAAATGGAATTTGGGTCGTGACAAGCCCAACCCGTGATTTGATAGGATTGGGCTAAGATTTTTAGAGTCCATTTAAAAACGAGGCTTTTTAGCCTGGCCCGAAAATCCCATTGGCTCATAGGCTTGAGTGACGGTGGGTTGGGCCAGCCCGTGGACTTGAGCGACGCTGGGTATAAATATCATTAAATCACTAATAAAAGACATGATCTATATCAAAAATTACTTTTAAAACAACAAAAATTAAATTAAATGCCCAGGGCGTACACTTTTATGATCGAAGCTTACGCTATTGCGCCCCCCAAATTCTAGGCGTATGCCCTATGGATTTACGGCTTTCATTTGCGTCCCGGAGTGATTTTAGTACACCTAGCCCTAGGAGTCGCCCCAAAGACGCTTTTGAAAACACTGTTTTAAACTTGGTTAGCAAGTAGTAACAACGTGTAATATTGTCTTGTTAATATTTATGTTAGTATTTTAATATTTATATTAAAAGAATTATCAAAAATATATATATTTTTTTTAAAAGTTGGTTGGCCTAGTCAGACCCGCAGCCCATGTAGTGATAGGTTGTGCTGGCTGATTTAAGGCCCATACAAAAGATGAGTCTGTCCGGCCTGGCTAGTCAAATTCCAAAGCCCGTATGACCCACTACAAAAAAACTAGTAAATTGCGGAGGTTGAGAGTGCAATATGAGGAGATTAAAAACCTCAACTATTTGTTCACCGCAAATAGTAGAGGTTTTTAACCTCCTCAAATTGCATTTTCAACCTCCACAATTTACCAGTTTTTTTTGTAGTGGCCTATCCTGGATGAGCTTAGCCAACCCGTTTTGATAGCTCTAATGATCAAGAATATATGAATCTTTATCAGTCTTGATATATTTATATCAAAGGAGTATGGCAAGTGCATGAGGTCATACTTTCAATTGACCCACTTAAGCTTTTCTTATAGTTGGCAAAGAAAAACAATCTAGAAACTAATGGGACATGTTAAAGCAACCCCTAACCTCTAATGAACCTCACGTATATAAATTAAATATTGATTCAAATCGTTTAGATAAACCCATAGCTTATTCACTACAACTTGTGCATGTCTTACACCTTGAATTGTCCATCAACATACTTCAAACTATTCCATTTTACATAATGCCTAGATAGTTAAATTAGTTTTTTTTTGTACTATAATTTTTGCTTCTGAATTTTGATATAGATCGTACTTTTTAACTCTTATTATATTTATATAGCTTACCTGATATGACCTTGGGACGCTCATGGACACTTATGATGACTAAGGATCGTGGTAAAGCTTTGGACGAGTATTTCCATGTCATATGCCCGTTGATGATGGATATAGGGCCTTTGAAGGTCATGGAAGATCAATGGCCATGGAAGATCAAGCCCCAAGGGTATACAATGTACGGATGATTTCTTGGAAGGGAGGAAAAGAGAAGGTCACTGCAAAAAGTGGTTAGAATTGGAAGAAGGCTTGAAGAGCCTAATTTGGGTTATAATTGCAATTTAAAGGTTATGGTCATTTTTGGACCTAGCTTGTAATAAGCATGTAGTATAAATACATGCCTTAATCATTTTCAATTTTTTTAGTTTGTTTTGATGATGAAAACTCTTATGAGAGATTAGTATTGTAGTTGAGCCTAGTCTAAGGAATAGCCATAGTGATTAGGATAGTTAATTAGTGTGATAGCTTGGTTATCTTGAATCTAGTTCATGAATTACACATGAGCATTGCTCAGTTGTGGATTCATCTTTCCTAGTTTAGGTGTTTTTATCGTTTAATTCCATTGAGTTCTTTGATTTCATATATCATTGGTTGCTTTGGATTACTATTCTTGTGTCTAATTTTCTATCATTCTCTTCTTATCTTTAATTTCGTGTTTTTGAATTGTCTTGTGTTTTCTTGAGTCTCCCAAGTCGATTCTTATCATTACCACACAGTCTCATACAACTCCACTCAGTTGAGTAAAAGTGGGTACGTAATGGAATCGTATATTATTTAGTACAGTATGCATTTAAAAGATACATCATATGCACATTGGCATATTGAAAGGACACTTGCGTCACCATTTATAAAAATAGGAAGAGACTTCTCTTTTGTTACTTTAAGAATTATAATCCGACTTTCGAAAGCAAAAAGTAATTACAACTCAATCACATTGAAGAAACTATCAGTATCACTATAAGAATAAAAGGGAAGGGAGTACAACAACTTGGTCAATTACAATTTCAAATTACAAAGCTAGCTCGAATCAAAGTACATCTTCTATTAGAGATAAATTCAAGATTTATATTTAATGTATTTGATATTTAAATTCTTATGACTGAACCGATTGCACTTCTGACATCATGGATTCAACTGAACCTATTACTTTTACTCTTCATCCGCATATGCTCCCAACCCCCACTTTCCTCATTGATCTTACCGATAGTAGTGTGACTCCAGTCATTATGCTCTTATAAAACGAACGCTGCTTCATTTTATGTGAAGTCGTTTATTGGACGAAAAGTTTAAAAAAGATAAAGAAGATTTTGGCACGTAAACTAAAGTATACGTGAACATGTCATAACATTTCAATAGTTGTCAAAGTAGGATATTTTAAGAAAAAAAATCAAAATTTTAAAATTAATCAAGTACCAAAATAGAAAAACGTTATTCTTTTCAAGGACATACTAAAAAGAAAAAGTACCCTAATGATGTTTAGGGTCAGGTCCTCCGGGACTATACCGGTTCACATCGTACTTGACTGAATGTATCAATCTTTCTTTTAAAATTTCTCGGGCGGTTTCCATCATCGTCTCCCTTCTCCTCTGTGAAGATGGCTCGAGCGGACGGCTTCCGGAGCGAAGACATGAAAGCAAGATAAGAATTAAGCAGAGCCAAAACCTAAAACTAGCCATTTTTGAAGATACGGTTTGCCAAAAAAACTTTGTAATGAGCTAGCTCTAAGGTAATTGCATGAAATGTAGAGGTCTATTGGGTTTATATAGGCCATTATGATCCTAAATTTCATTATATTTAATTAAGGAGGGGCATCAATTAACACAAGTATGCGGCGACGATGAAGAATAACCACTTAATTAGGTCATCAACACTTCAAGAGAAAATTATAACTGATCAACTCAAAATTTTTATTAATTCTTTTAGGCCATTAGACTCCAAAAAAAGAAAAAGAAAAGAATCAACTCAATATTCAATTTGCCTAAGTGGATATATATTGATGCACCTTTTTTGTTTTTAGTCGATGGTCATAATCACACAGTGAACCAATGCATCTCTAGATTTGTGATGATATAATTATACTTCATTGCCAAAGGACAATATACACCTAAGCATGCAATTACAGAGACATAAATTCTGATAAGGGTATAAAAACGTACATATAAATCATGTGTATTCAAAAATTTATGTGTATATAAATAATATTACTAATTTATTTTATTTTATTTACGTAATAGACGTTTCATTCTCCTAACACCTTCTACTTCTTCCAAGTACAAGAGCTACAACTTGATCTTCAGGGAACAAGTTTGTGGGACTCCTCCTTCAAGGACGTCTAATAGTGAAAGGTTATTTCTTTGCAAATTGCAACGTTGGAAATTAAGCAAAGTCATGAAATTGGCTGATTATGTTCGAGCACAACTTAGATTTGGAGGCATGAACATAATTAGATCCGAACTTGCAATTTTTCGACGAAAGTGATTCAATTAAATTCTCTTTATGGTATGTTGCTCAGCCACTATACATAATATATCCCCAACCCCCTATGATGAATATTCCTAGTCATAGAGAGTTGGACTTTAGCAAAGCTATAGGTTGGTTATTGGCTAGACAAATATTGGCACTATATTAACTAGTATTAATTCATGGCAGCTTCGCATCGTGAACTGCATCGGAAAGGGCATCCGGTCTCTCTTTTATGGGCTCTTTCCCTCGTATCTGACTTATCCGAGTTAGCCCTCCCAAGTAGACAAAGAGGTGGATCATCTAATCTTAAAATAGGTCATCCCAGCAATCGGGAGAGGCGCCGAATACATAGATAAGGCGGTCCTGACAATGAAAGTCCATTCCCTCGTGCTATGGAACTCCAACACTTGGGTTGAACAAAAAAGGTTCAATCTTGTGCCATATAGCTTTTCCTGTTGAGGTTCTGAAAGGTCACTGTTCCTACCTTTGCTCTTTTTCTTCACCAATTATTATTTATGTGATATCAAAATTACGCTTAGCTAAGCCTAGATTCTTTTAGAATTTGGCACCTTTTTTGTTTTGTTTTGTTTTTTAATATAAATGATAAAATATCCTCTCAACCTATTAGGGCATTAAACTATGAAATCATGACTAGGTGAAAAGAGGTATCTATCTGGCTTTCACTAAAAGAACAAATTACTTGCTTCGAATAAGAAAGTAAGTGAGGCGTATTATCAAAGAACTATATGTGGCAATAAGGTGTGTTGAGGTTAAATTTATTAGGTGTGTCAAAATAGATCAAATCTATAAATGAGTCATGAGTCAATTAATCTAAAATTTGATTAAATTAAAATGAATTGAGTCAAAATAGGTCAATCGACAGGTCAGATCCTAACTAGACCGGCATAACATAACCTCTAGCCTACTTTTTTTTTTAATTCTGAGTTTGAAAGCAAGTACAAGAACTAATTGCATATTTTTCTTAAACTATTAGTTTAAATTTTCTCAAATTTATTTAATTGTCAGTCTCAAATTTTGATTTGATATGCTTGGGTTTCGATGCATTTTGACCTGTTAGGTTATACTATTTTGACCCGTTTGACCCAATTGTATATGGTAAAATCCGGCGTGACATGTGGCAAAATAGGAACAATGGTTCGAGGTAAATGGATAAACTTCATATCGAATACGAGTCATGACCGGGACAAGGTAGCAGTTGAGGCAAATACGACCGAGCCAGTTGACACCGAGTGAAGTTTCGGAGGTACTCAACGTATATCCGATCTGTATATAGCGTCAGCCGTTACTCTTTAAGCATTAAGAGGTCATTATTAGCATTGATGATATTTAATTTGAGAGAGATTCTCGGATATCAATGCTTTGTTTTCATAACTATAAAAGGAGCCCAACCTTCATGTTGGAAGGGCATCCAAATTCACAATATGTACTCTGCATTCATTATTCTATAAGCTCAATACACTGTTATTGTTTCTTGTTTATAACCGAAGTTATTCGGTTAAAGATTACTATCAGCCCGTACCTATCTTACTCAGGAAATTCATCAGAGTTCAAGACAGACCAGACTAATCCTATTAGTTATTATTTCAATTATTACTTATTGCTTATTATTCATTATCAACTATTGCAAATCAATCCACATATTCTTTAAATCACTAACAAATTTAACTGTACCTTTTTTGGGGGTAAACAGTTTGACGCCCAGGCACTAAGGATAATTGTGGTGATTTGTTCAAGTTTCACTTATTTTTTTGAGATTTTTGTAAACAGGTTAATACTAAAAACGTTAGCAAGATGGCTGAAAGTGAAAGTCAGATTGATGCTAATAACAATGAGGTACTTAACAACAACAACAACAACAACAACAATAATGCCAACAACAATGCCCAATCATTGATCCAGTAACTGGCGAAACACGAAACGAACAAGTTGTTTCACCCCGGGGATCTAGGAGAACTAGAGATGAATGAACATCAAATGATGATGAAGAAACATGTGATGGAGTGTAGGTAGCTAGGGCAGATTTGGCTAATATCTTTGACATTCTGAAGAAACAACAATATACGATTTCGCAATTGTAGAAAAAATGTAGTGGAGCGAGAGTAGAGGATGAAAATAACGCAGTTCGCACAGAGGATCGAGTCAGAGAGAATGGCAATGGATCGGGAGAAAATAAGCTTTCGGAGGTCTTGAAATTGCTCGAAGCTCTGAATACACGTATGGATAGTAATGAAAAGAAGGTTGAAACCTTCAATTCATGGATAGATCATATTTCGGGATCACCTCCGATCCTAAAAGGACCGGATTCAAAGAGATATATTCAATTGACATTTCCACCGAGTGCGACTCCAAAGCTGATTCCAAAAAGGTTCATAATGCTAGATCTCCTGAAGTATGATGGAACCACGGATTCACAGGAACATGTGACATCATACACTTGTGCGGTGAAAGGCAACGATATGCAGCCGAATAAAATAGAGTCAGTTTTGCTGAAGAATTTTGGTGAAACATTGTCCAAGGGGGCTGACTTGGTATTCTTTATTACCCGAACACTCTATTAACTCATTTGAAATGCTTGCAGATATCTTTATAAAGACACATGCTGGAGCGAGGAAGGTTCAAGCAAGAAATGTGGATATATTCAAAACCCTAAAAGATATGGAGTTGTTGCGAGAGTTCGTGATAAGGTTTCAAAAGGAATAAATGTTCATTCCTTCAGTACCGGATGAATGGGCAGCTGAAACTTTCATTAAGGGGTTAAACCCTAGGAGATCTAGTACATCCTTGAAGTTGAAGGAAAATTTGTTGAATTTCCAGCAGTAACATTGGCAGACGTACACAATAGGTACGAATCAAAGATCCGGATGGAAGATGATCAGTTCGAGCTCCCACCGAGATCAACGGGTCGGAGCAAAAGCCATGACAAGACAAAGAGGGTTGCTGATTCAGAGCTGAGGTCTCTAAGGGATATGTACCAACCATATGGTCCCCATGAGAGACCGATCTTTAGGTCGAATCGAAGGCGCAACAACCGTTACTTCTCCAAATCCACATTCTGCTCGTTAGCAAGCTCGAGATCACACATGGCCTGGAGGTAATATTTCTTCACCCGGTCAAGTTCTGCTTTCACAACGGGCAGGTCACTAGACAATTGGGTGTCCTTTCGGCGAATACTTTCCCGGAGAAATAAGATTTCCCTTTCTTGGGCATCCAGCTGAGCCTTTTAAGTCTTTATTTTCTTCGAGGCAAAGGCGAATACCTTCCCCGGTCATAATAAATGACCGCAAAAAAGATGTATTGTGCAAATTAGAATAAATTAAAGGAAAAAAAGAAATGTGAATCTAATTGAGGGAATTCGAAAAGTATACTCGGTTAGATACATGCATTCCTTCGTTTATAAGGCACTTACATGATACTTTCTTCATTTTCTCCTTGTCGGACTCCGATATCAAAGGCCTTAGGTAGATTGCAACCCCGACAGGCCGAGATAAGAAATTAGTGTCTTCGGGGAAGGAGATGGTTACAGTCCTTAGCTTATTCAAATTCATGCTTGGGGCCGGGAATACGTTCACCGGTTTGGCCCAAGAGGAGTAGTGATTCATCGGAGTCCGGGAGTCCGAGTAGAGTCTATGGGGAATTGATAAGTGTGCAAATCCGGAGGTGTTCACTGGAGGCACCGGATTTGCATTATTCTCAGTTTCAGCTTTGCCAAAAAGATGATCAAAGTCATCTTATCTGAAGCTTGGGAGATAGTCTGATGCTTCAGGCGGAGGAGTTGAAGTCCTTTGTCTCTTTAACGGAACTTCTTCATCCGTCCCTTCATCGTCATCTTCTATAATGATGGGAGGTTGTTCGGCATGAGGTAGCACAGAGTCGCCTGCATTTGTGGCCTTCTTAACTCCGGAGGGGCCACCTTCCTCTAGGTTCCTCTTTCTTTTTGAAGGAACCGAGGGAGACGCTGGTGGTTTAGTTGTTTTCTTCTTTTTTGGTACTTGGGCGATGTGCCGAGCGAAAGCTGCCAGATCAAGTACCAGATTGGCCAATGCTGTCCTCGGGAGAGAGGAACCTTTTAGTAGACCTATTAATTAGAAATGAAAAAGCAATGAGAATGTGTGTGTGAAAAAAACATAATGGTGAAGAATAAGTCCGATAAATACTAACAATACTAACCGTGATTTTTTGCTTTCCATCGATCTTTGAAAATGATTTTCCATGATATATCTTTGTGCAACGAGACACTTAAAATTCCTTGGACTCATTCATGAATGGTCATGATAGTTTCCGGAGTCCAGGGGTAGCTGAAGAAAGGAAAGGTAAAAGTCTTAAACAAAATGAATCGAAGGAGGTGTAAAGAAGCAAGAAGAAGAATTATATTTACGGGTTAAAGTCCATGTCTCCAGAGAGGGCATATACTCTTTCGAAATAATCTCAGCAGTAAGAACTGCTACGAAACGCTCCATCCAACCTCGATCATGATCTTCATCGGTGCTGGAGAGAATGAGAAATTTTCCTCGCTTGGATTCCTTAGCCAAAACTCAGAGGCAAGCGACTGTCATCCAGACTGACGGACCAATTTGTGCAAGACACACATTGTAAGTCTTGTACATTTCTAAAATCACTTTATCTATCGGAGGATCGAATCCTAGAGTGAAGGATAAGTATAAACATTGGAATATCCTGGCCTGTGAGTGGTAATATCATCCTTGGGGCCAAGGATAACAATCTCAAAAAGTTTTTGCCAACCACAATCTACACGAACTTTTCCTATAACAGAAGCAGTGATGAAAGTCAGATAGTTTTTCGCCATTTCACCTTGATCAGTTTTAGAGGTAGGGCACGAATGGCGAATTCGTTATAAAAATAAAGGTTGATGGAAGTATGTTGAAGGCTTTGGGTTCAGTTAGAACCTAATACCCAGAAGGTTCGCCGGTGTCAGCAGCTCTGGCGATTGCCGGCGGAGAAAATGGACAAGAGTTCCTCGCAGCGGAGGAAGTAGAAAGGGTGGAAGTCTTGGCCATGATGACAAAATAAGGAGAAATTTTCGGTGATTTAGATGAACGTAAAAGGGTTGAAAGAAGAGCAAGGATGGAGATTCGTTTTAAAAGATGAACAAAAGAAGGGATTTATGAAGAAAATTGTAGCGGAAGAATGAATTGAAGAAGAAAAGAGGGATTTTGTAGCACAAAGGGTCATCATTATGAAAATGCTTCGGGAACAAGAATCGATTGTACGGTTCAATCAAGGAATGATACGTATCCGGATTATTAGAAGGATGGGACGTGAGTCAGAACTTGGAGAAGATGAAACATTTCATTTTTTTTGCTTTTTTTTAGTAATTTGAAAAGAAACTTCCAGACAAAGACAATGAAAGGATCATTTCCATTTTCCATCACCAAGGTAAACTTTGATCCGGGAAGTGTGAGGACTATCTGTATATGGTAAAATTCAGCGTGACACGTGGCAAGTCAGAACAAGGGTTCGAGGTAAATGGATAAACTTGATTTCAGATACATGTCATGACCGGGACAAGATAGCAGTTAAGGAAAACCCGGATACGACCGAACCAGTTGACACCGAGTGAAGTTCCGGAGGTACTCAACGTATATTCGATCTGGATATGGCGTCAATCGTTACTCTTTAAGCATTACTCTGCAATCATTATTCTAGAAGCTTAATACACTGATCTTATTTCTTGTCTATAACCGAAGTTATTCTGTTAAAAATTGCTATCAGCTTGGACCTATCTTGCTCAGGAAATTCATTCGAGTTCAAGACAGACCAGGCTAATCCTATTACTTATCATTTCATATATTACTTATTGCTTATTTTTCATTATCAACTATTGCAAATTAATCCACGTATTCTTTAAACCACTAATAAATTTAACTATACCTTTGTTGGATAAACACCAATACTTTAAAGGAATTTTCTCGAGTTCAGTCCGTTGGATAAAATCAATAAATTGGTCTTAACTCATCCATTTAAACTTGAGAGGTTTGTTAAAAAATAAGATGATTTTACCACCCCTACAAAATAGTGAAATACTACCAATGTGATGTCCAATACCAAGCTTTATTATTGGAAACTCACGTACAACTTTTTAATTTCTATAAAGAAACCCACCTTTTCTTCTCATTATTATTATATTGCTTTCATTCTCGTGGTGCCCCTTCCTTTTAAAGATGCAATATCTCCTCAACCTTACATGTGAATCAGCATTAATTCCTAAATATTAGTAGTATACTTGATCCATTTCAAAATCATTCTGCAAAGTTTACTCCTTTCGTCTTATTTATATGGTGTGATTTGATTTAATATAGAGTTTTAAAAAATAAAAATAAAATTAAAATTAAAAAAAATTGGTCTAAAATATTCTATAACGTTTGTGTATTTATAAGATTTTGAAATTTATGATGTTAAATATGTCGTAATATTTATGTAGCTCTAAAAACTTGTCATTAAAGATCAAATAAAAATTTTGAGTTACGCACAAGCTGATCCGGACACTACAGTTATAAAAAAGGAACTTTAAAATTAAATTATTTTCTAATATAAAAATCTTGTATGGTGCATATATTCCTTTAAAGATTGCCGTATTCCTTCTTGATTCCACTATTGTTTTCTAAAAGAGAAAATGATGCAACCAATTGAAAAGTGTTAATTTGGTATTATAATATATTTTTGTCAACCTTAATGCCCAACCATCTTAAATTGGTCACAGCCACACAGTTACTTTGACTGAGAACAGTAGCTCAAACTAATTAGAGTGCAAATTAAAACATATTGAATCTGATCCACTTTTATGGATTAAATTTCCCACTATTCTTAATTAATTCATATATAAGTTGACAATTCCGGATAAGCTCTTTCAATTTAGCTTAAAAGGAAAAGAAGTAGTGCAGCAACATATATAGGATTAGCGATATTTATGTTGTTAAACAGAAAAATTTATTGCTAATTTTTTAAATAATAGATTAGCGATGAATTATCTAAAAAAAAATTAGTTTGTTATGTTACATATTGAGCACATTTATATAAAAAGATGTTATCATTCAAATAATTTTTTTGATAATTCATCTTTAATCCGCTCATCGTTAACTTATTAAGGAGAACAAAAATTCAATTAATATTAAAGAACTTTCAAATATAAAAAGATATTATTATTCTTTTTAAAACATACTAAAGAACATGAAATGGACAGGAAAAGTACTATATTTTTATATATATATGTAAATAACTTAATAACAAACAATATTAAACCATATATATACTACTCTAATGATGTTTAGGATCAGGTCCTTCAAGACTTAACTGTTTCACATCATATTTGATTGTATGTCTCAATCTTTTCCTTATAATTTCTCGAACAGTTTCCATCATCATCTCCCTTTTCCTCTATGAAGTTGACTCGAGTGGACGACTTAGGAAGTGAGGACATAAAAGCAAGATAAGAATTAAGCAATACCAAAACCTAATTAAATAAGCCATTAATTCTTGGAGATGGGATTAGGAAAAAATAACCTTGTTAAGAGCTTTAAGGTAATTGCATGAAGTGTAGAGGTCTATTGGATTTATATAGGCCAAATTTCATTACATTTAATTAAGGCGGGGCATAAATTAACACTAGTTTGCGGCTAAGATGAAGAATACAACTTAATTAGGTCATCAACACTTCAAGACAAATTACTACTCAACTCAATGTTTTTATTGCTAGCTTCTTTTAAGAAATTTGACTACAATTTTTTATATAATCACGACTCATTGCAAAGGATAATATATGCCTAACCAATAGAATAGAAATTGAAATCCTTCATTATTTTCATTAATGAATAAATATATATACAATTTACAATTTTCATAATATGAAATTTTTTGTTCCTATTCTACTCCTAAAACTCTATTCTACTCCTAAAACCCTATTCTATTTGTATAAGAATTCTATAATTATGGTAAGTGTACAATGCTAATTAAATACAAATAACATGTTATCAAATATACTCCAAACCGTGATATACTTGGCATGTATATCACAGACTGTTTTATCCAATTTATTTTGTGTTTCCGTGATATACACGGTATACATATGTCGTGTATATATGAAACCTCAAGGCCTTGAGCAGAATTCAGTTTCGGAGGTGTGAGCAGAGCTCAAATCTGAAGGTGTAATTTTTCGACGAAGGAGATTCAATTGAATTCTCTTCATGGTATGTGGCTCCACCACTAAACATAATATATATCCTCATCTCCCACCACCTCCTTATATTAATTAAGATAAATTCCTAGTCATAGAGGGTTGGATTTTAGCTCAGCTACAGGTTGGTTATTGGCTAACTAAAACAATATTGGAACCACATCAAGTCATCTCCATATATATGTAACTTTCCCCGTTGAGGTTCTGAAAGGTCACTGTTCCTAGCTTAGCTTCTTTTCTTCACCAATTTATTTATTTGTCAAATTAAGCTTAGCTAAGCCTAGATTCCTCTAGGATTGGCACTTTTGTTTTGTAATATAAATGATAAAATATCCTCCCAACCTATTACGTTATGAGAAAATGACTAGGTGAAAAGAGGTATCTATCTTGCTTTCATTGAAAAATCGAATTTGAAAGAAAACGGGGAGTAACTATTTGAAGGAGAGTCGTACTCAGGGTTGCATTGTGCTATGATGAATCTAAACATTAAAAGTGGAAAATGGGCGTGTTTGGGTCAAATTTAGAATCGTCAAAATAGGTCAGATCAATAAATGGATCATTAGTCAATTGATCCAAAGTGTTAAATGTAGAAGATATTCCGTGATATACACTTAATGTATATCACGGTTTTGTGCATAAGTCCATTCGGTTTCGTACATAAGTTTCCGTTATTTTGTATAGTTTAGGTACTATTTTAGTGTAAGTATTATATTGTACACTTACCATAATTATAAGGGTCTTGTATTACTAGAATATGGTTTTTGGATTAGAATAGGAATAAGTTTTTCTATTATGGAAAATTGTAATTTGTATATATACTCTTTTCATTAATGAGAATAATCAAGGTATTATTTCTTTCATAGTATCAGAAGTCTAGGTGATAAAATCCTCTCTCCAAATTCTCCAAATTTCCGTCCAACACTGTCTAGTTCCGAGCTCTCCATCTCAGTTTTCGTGCCCGGAAACTATTTCTTCTTCTCCAATTTTTCTTCCCAATCCCTACATCACATCTTGTGTAGCTAGTATGGCTAATAACACGTTTCACTCTGCCCTCACTATTTCTAACATCAAAAATCACATCCCTATCATTCTTGAAATAGAAAACGTCCAATACGCGACGTGGGCCGAACTGTTCAAAGTTCATGCACGCTCGCATCAAGTCCTCCATCATATTATCCCAGCAGATCCTACGGATACTGAGGTGCCCAAACCCGAAGATGATCTACAGATGGTTGTTGGCCTATCTGAGGCTTATAGTTAGGGCTGGCAATTTCACCCTAACCCGATGGATATCCATCCACCTGACCCGATTATACGGATGGAAACCCGACAAAACATGGATTTTAATCGGGTGACGGATCGGGTCGGATTCGGGTGGACATACGTCCAACCCATCACCCGAACCCACCCACCCGTTATACTTTAATAGTCCAGTGATCCAGTCTACCCCACGACCCGCCCTCTCTTAAATTAAATTATTGTAAAGCCCAAAATATCAAAGCCCAATTTAAATCCATCTTCATTCTTCACTATACCAGAAAAGAGAAAACCCTATCTTCATTCTTCAGTCTTCACTATACACACACAATAACACAAAGTCACAAACACACAACTCCCAAGTCCCAAAGACGGACCTAAACCAGAAAAACCCTCATCTGCTCACCTCAACACCGACCCGTTGAGCCTAAAGAACACAACCACTCTCAGTCACCGTTCTTGACCGGTCTTCACCAATCACCCTCTCATCACCATTCTTCACCAGTCTTGAGTTCTTCACCGTAATGGCAAGTCCTCCCTGAACATTTAACGCGTAAATCGCCACCACACAAGGTAAAATCGCCTGCCTTCACACAATTCACTCTTCACCCAATATTGTTGAGGTAATAGTACTAAAATTCAAGATTTTAAGTTATTTTTTTGTGCATGTTGGAGGTGTTTTTGTGCATGTTGGAGGTATTTTTGTGCATGTTGGTTGTTGGAGGTGTTTTACTTTTTGTGCATTTTGGAGGTGTTTTTGTGCATTTTTAGCACATTCATACGGCTGCTATTTCTCTGTAGTTAAAGGCTCACGTGCTACGACTAATTATTTCTCCTCAGAAGTTAAGGCTACGATAAATCTTTTATTCCTTTTGACAATTAGTTTCTGTTATTTCTTTGTAGAAATTACCAACATTCAGGTTGTGTTATTCTGTATTTGTTCTGTATTTGTCTGTAGAAATTATCAACATTCAGGTTGTGTTGTTATGTATTTGTTCTGTATTTGTCTGTAGAAATTACCAATATTCAGGTTGTGTTGTTCACTTGTTCTGTATTTTTCTGTAGAAATTACCAATATTCAGGTTGTGTTGTTCTGTATTTGTTCTGTATTTATCTGTAGAAATTACCAACATTCAGGTTGTGTTGTTTGTAGAAGAGGTTTTCTAATTATTTTTTGTAATGTTAATGTATGACAGTGATGGACACGGGAGATAGTAGTGCTGGCTCCAAGTCTGTCTCATTATCCTCTTCTCCGTTGTCTCCTGAAATCTCAGTCCCAATGCCTTCTCGTCTAACTACTCAACCTCAACAAGGAGAGGGAGAAGAAGAAATGGGACCGTCACCTCTACGTCAGCCAAGGAGACTTAAATCGGCGTGTGGAATCACTTGAGAAGATCGTAATCAATGGTGAACAAAGGCTAGATGTTTGCCTTTGTAAGTTATTATTTTCGGGCAATAGTAAGAATGTGACTTCTCATTTGAAAGACCATCTTGATCATAGATGCACTAAAAAACACATTAAGGGTGATATAATCGTCAAAAATTGTTCTTAGGTTAATCGTAGACAAGATTCAAGCTTAAGTCTGAAAACCATGTCTTTAGTCAAGAAGAAGCAAGAAAAGAGTTGGCTCACATGGTTGTTCTCCCATGAGTACCCATTGTCAATTGTAGAGCATATTGGGTTTAAGAGATTTGTTAATTGTTTGAATCTAACTTCAAGATAATAAGTCGCAACACTTTAAAAAGTGATATTATGAAGATGTTTGTGATTGAGAAAGCAAATCTCAAGAAGTTGTTTGATGGTCATGTGGGAAGAGTAGCTATTACAACCGATATGTGGAGCTCACACTAAAAGAAAGGTTATATGGTCACACATCACATTTCATTGATGATCAATGGATTTTATGGAACAAAACTTTGAGGTACTTAAAATTTGAAGCTTGTTATTTATTATTTCTTGATTAGTGGTTGTATATATGCTTGTTTAATTTTATGCATATTGTTTTCCACACAAATTGATATATTATTTTCAAAATAGGTTTGTTTACGTTCCTTGTCCACACAATGCCAATATGCTTGCTCAAGTTACGGTGGATAAGTTGAATGTATACAATATAGTGAGAAAAATATCTTCGTGGTTCTTGATAATTGTTCCACAAATGATGCCATGGTTGATCTATTACAAGAAAAGTTTGATTCGGATAGTCTTTTGTGTTCTGGTCAATTTTTGCATGTGCGTTGTAGTGCACATATATTAAATTTGATTGTCCAGGATGGTTTGGAGGTGATTGGATCTGGAATAGAAAGGATACATAATTGTGTTGTTTTTTGGGGTTTAACACAAAAAAGACTTCAAAAGTTTGAGGATAAGGCGAGATGTTCGAAAGTTGATTATTCTAGAAGGTTGTCTCTTGATTGTAAAACAAGGTGGAACTCGACTTTTTTAATGCTTGAAAGTGCTCTACCATATAAGAATGTTTTTGCTAACTTGAAAACTCAAAATCCGAAGTTTAAATTTGTGGTTCCTACTCAACGTGATTGGGAGTTGGCTGAAATTATATGTGATAAATTAAAAAGATTTCACATAGTGACTCAGTTGTTCTCTGGCAGAAAATATCCCACTGCCAACTTGTTCTTTCGTCAAGTATGTGAGATTAAATTAGTTTTGCGTTTGTGGAGAAATAGTAATGAGCAGGCTGTTAAGGATATGGCTCAAAAAATGGTTGAAAAATTTGACAAGTATTGGTCTAATATCAATGGAATAATCAGCTTGTCGGTTTGTCAATTTTAGACCCTAGAAATAAGTTGGAATGTGTGGAGTTTTATTTTAATGAAATATTTGGTGATGAATCTTATGTTGAGGTATCTAGGATAAAGAGTTTGTTGTATGATTTGTTGCATGAGTACCATGAGAAATCCGAAATAGAAGATGTTGTGTCTCCTACTTGTAGACATAATGTACTTCTTGGGAAGCGACCTAGTGATTGCAATGCTTCTGATAAATGGACTTTGATGAAAAAGACTAAGAAAAGAAAAGGCAATGTGCGATTGTGAGTTAGACCACTACCTTGAAGAGGATGCATTACGGAGAGTAGTGAGTTTGATGTCCTTAATTTTTGGAAGACCGACTTGAAGTATCCAACTTTGAGAAAAATTGCTACAAAGATATATTAGCAATATCTGCATCAACAGTAACCAGAGTGCTTTTAGTATAAATGTAGGGTGGATTTAGTCCCCACTGCTCTTCAGTCTTCATGCCGATCTGATACAAAGTGGAAGCACTTATGCATGCAAAATTGGATCCTTGGAGAGTATTCAGGTAATATATATTTTTGATTTACACTCACTTGAACAATTTTTTTTTAAATTGATATGATGATAATTTATGAGTTCGGGTGGATTTTTTTTAGAGTCTTCTTTTGATAATGCACACACATGTGCAACTATTTTGGATGATGCCGATGTGGGAGGTGATGGAAGCTCTACAACTACAACTGAATTCATTGATGTTAACTCGGTAAACTAATCACATTTATTTCCTACGATAATGTTTGTTTTAATAATGTTTTATTTTTTATATGCTTTTATTTCATTAACGATAGGATGGAGAGGACATGTATATGTGATTTAGAAAATGAATGGATCTTCAATGATGTGATATGAAGAGCGGAATCAACATAATTTGGTTTTATTTCGTAGTTTCAATTTGGTTTTAATTGGTTTTATCGAGGAAGTTTAGCTGCTATTTCTCGAAAATAATGTCGCTATTAGAAGTGAAATGTAATTTAAGCCGGTTTTATCAATAGTGTTTCACCGTTTTGAGTTTCGCTTATTTCTCACAGTGTATAAGTGTATAGCTGATAAAGCTAGTTTTATCGAGTTTAATTTGCTATTTCTCTAAATAATGTTTGCTATTAGAAGTGAAATGTAATTTAAAGTTTGGTTTTATCAATAGTGTTTCACTATTTGAAATTTCGCTATTTATCAATAGAGTTTTAGGCTTTCAGCTGCTATTTCTCACTGTTTCAGAGTTTCTGCTATCAATAGTTTTATCAATAATGTCTGCTATGATTAAGAGATTTTTAGAGGGATTGCCCTTCGCTTCTTACATGCTTGTTGTGTTGGGTTGCGAATTTTACAACCATGACATCCGATCCACTCGATTCACCCGTGGATGATGGGTGGATTGGATGTGGATTAAAAAAAATAGGGTGATAGATGGGTCGGGTGGTGGATGGATCGTTGGCGGGTGGAGGCTGATTGAGCTCCACCCGATCCATTGCCAGCCCTACCTATAGTGGCGTTGGAACTCTCCTTCGTCAAAGTAATCCTCTCCCAAAGTTCGTGAAACCCGCCACAACAACAGTGATATACACTGGGACCAGTGGTAACGACTGTAGTGGGACCCGCCACAACAACATTGGGTCACAACCCAACTGGTCCCAGCCTTGGGCCCCCTGGTCATGGGCCTGGGCCAGTGGGCAGTGGCCCAACAACCCTTATTTTGCTAGGCCTCCATCTCATGGGCAGTGGGCTGGGCAGAATGCATCTCACGGGCAGTGGGCTAGGCAGAATTTCAGGCCCAACTCGCAACAGCCCAGTTATTTTCGATGTAGTGATGGGTCGAGGCAGCAAGCTGGAGTGCTTGGGCCTCCGCCTCCGCAGGCCCACCATGCAGTAGGTCCCACTCAGATCGACATTGAAGCCGCGATGCACACACTTGGTTTAACTCCACCGGACCCAGATTGGTACATGGACACAGGCACCACTACCCACATGATATCCGATTCAGGTACTCTCTCCTCTTATTCCAATTTGAACAACCCTCGTGGCATAATTGTTGATAATGGTAATTATATTCCTATTTGTGGTTATGGTCATAAAACTTTGTCTCCCCCCCCCTCCACTCCTTGTCTTGAAAAATGCCCTCCATGCCCTAAATTGCTTAAAAATTTGGTGTCTGCCCGTAAATTCACCACTGATAATTCTGTTTCTGTTGAATTTGATCCGTTTGGGTTTTCTGTGAAGGATTTCAAGACGGGGAGTCCTCTTATGAGGTGTGATAGTAGGGGAGATATTTATCCTATCACGCCAAGTTTCTGTTTCTCGAGTCAAGCCTTGCCATCAACTTTTGCAGCCCTTGATCCTTCCTTGTGGCATGCTCGTCAAGGTCATCCGCGGTCGTCTATTTTGTCTTCTTTAGATGAAAATAATTTTATTTCTTGTAAGGGTGCGCGTAGTACTTTGAATTATCAATCTTGTTCTTTAGGAAAAATTGTTAGACTGTCTTTTGTAGACTCTAATTCTCATACTTTAATGCTATTCGATATTATTCATAGCGATTTATGGACATCTCATGTTCTCAGTTCTTTGGGTCATCGTTATTATGTTCTAATTTTGGATGATTATTCTAATTTTTATGGACTTTTCCGGTAGCGAAAAAATCTCAAGTTTTTTCTACGTTCTTAAAATTTAGAGCATTCATTAGAACCCAATTCGAACGGGAAATCAAAAATATTCAATGTTATCATGGAAAAGAATATGATAATTGGGTATTTCGGGAACTTTGTGCTAATAATAGGATCAATTTTCATTTTTATTGTCCTCATACGTCTTCACAAAATGGGAAAGTCAAACGCAAAATTCATACCATTAATAACATTGTCCGAACTTTATTGATTCATGCTTCCGTACCTCATTCGTTTTGGCATCATGCTCTACAAATGACTACCTATCTTCTTAACATTCTTCCTCTCAAAGGTTTGACATATTCGTCCCCTCTTCAAATTTTATATAATAAGACTCCTTCGTATTCTTATCTTAGGGACTTTGGGTGCTTATGTTATCTGTTGTTTCCGTCCACCACAATTAACAAACTTCAGGCCCGTTCTATCCCTTGTATGCTTTTGGATTATCCGTCTAATAATCGGGGTTACAAATGTTTTGATTTATCGTCTAATAAAATCAACATTAGTCGCCATGTTATTTTTGATAAGTCCAAATTTCCATTTGCTAAAGTGTGTAGTCCTGTGCCTAGTTAATAATTTTTTGGATGACGGTATCTCCCCATATATTATCCACTATTTATCGAAAATGTCTTGCGCCCCGAATCCGCCAATGGGCCCACTGCCCGCTGGTCCTCCTATTACGACATCGTCTCCAGTTTTGGGCCCAGTCACTGGGCCTTCTATCCTGCCCAGGGCTGGCCCAATTTCTTTTCCAAGTAACGGGTCCAATTCTGGCCCAATCCTTGCTTCCAGTTCTGGCCTGGTCCGTGATACTATTCCCGGGTCCAGTACTGTCACAATCTCTGTTTCCAGTCTCGGGCCCAGTTACCGATTTGGGCCAGCAGGCCCGCTGCCTGCTGGCCAGTCCTTCACATGTCCCGGTCATTCCCAAAATCTGCCCAATTCTCCCCCGAGTCATAGACTGGTCACTCGTAGTCAACGGGGTATTTTTAAACCAAAAAGATATTTAATTTAAATTTTAATGTTCTTAAATTCCCTTTACCCTGTAATCCGGTGTATGCTTTAAATGACCCGAATTGGAAAATTGCTATGACCGACGAATATAATGCTCTTATTGATAATAAGACGTGGGAGTTGCCCCGTCCATCTGGTGTTAATAATATTCGATCTATGTGAATTTTTTCTCATAAAGACATTTCTGACGGTTCTTTTGTGAGGCATAAGACTCATCTTGTAGGTGATGGTAAGACTCAGCAGGTTGGTGTGGATTGTAGTGAGACATTTAGTCTGGTAGTCAAGCCGGCTACCATTCGCACTGTGCTCAGCTTGGCTCTTTCAAAAGCATGGCTCATTCATCAATCAGATGTGAAGAATATTTTCTTACATGGTAATCTCAAGAAAACAGTCTATATGTATCAGCCATTGGGGTTTTAGGGATCCCAAATATCCTCATCATGTCTGTTTGTTGAATAAGTCCTTGTATGGGATTAAGTAGTCTCCACGGGCTTGGTATAAGAGGTTTGTTGACTATGTTTTGACTATTGGTTTCTCTCACAGCAGGTCTGATAATTCATTGTTCATATATCATCATGGTTCTTCCTTGGCTTATATACTATTATATGTGGATGATATTATCTTGACTGCCTCTTCTAATGCATTACGCCAGTCTATCATGACAATACTCGGTTCTGAGTTTGCTATGAATGACTTGGGGCTCTTGAGTTATTTTTTGGGGATTGATGTCACTCGTCATGCAGGTAGGCTGTTCTTATCCCATATGAAGTATGCAGCTGAGATCATTGAGAGGGATGGGATGTCATCATGTAAGTACACTTCCACTCCGGTTGATACTAAACTCAAGTTGGGTGATGCGGTTGGCTCACCCTATGAGGATCCGACCTGCTATCGCAGTCTTGCATGGGCTCTTCAGTATCTTACTTTTACGGGACCAGATATTGTGTATGATGTTCAACAGGTGTGCTTGTTTATGCATGATCTCAGGGTTGAACATATGAATGCGCTCAAATGCATTATTCGATACATCTAGGGAACACTTGACTATGGCTTACATCTATATCCGTCTTCGATATCTACACTTGTCTCATATACAGATGATGATTGGGGTGGTTGTCCAAATACCAGACGTTCCACGTTCGGCTATTGCATGCTTCTTGGGAATAACTTGGTCTCATAGTCTACGAAGAGGCAGTCGACTTTGTCCCGATCTAGTGCAGAGGCCGAGTATCGAGGGGTAGCCAATGTGGTCTCTGAATCCTGTTGGTTACATAATCTTCTTTTAGAGCTGCATTGTCCTATTCAGAAAGCTAGCTTGATTTATTGTGATAATGTTAGTGTCATCCACATTTCGGGGAATCCGATTCAGCACCATCGCACTAAACACATCAAGATGGACATTCACTTTGTTCGCGAAAAGGTAGCTCGTGGACAGTACGCATTTGCCATGTCCCTTCCAGGTATCAAATTGCAGACATCTTTACAAAGGGTCTTCCCTCAGTCCTTTTTGAAGATTTTAGGGACAGTCTCAGCGTTCGAAGACCGTCCGCTATCACTGCGGGGGTGTGTTAAATATAGAAGATATTTTGTGATATACACTTAATGTATATCACGGTTTTGTGTATAAGTCCCATTCGGTTTTGTACATAAGTTTCCGTTATTTTGTATAGTTTAGGTACTATTTTAGTGTAAGTATTACATTGTACACTTACCATAATTATAGGGGTCTTGTACTACTAGAATAGAATTTTGGTATTAGAATAGGAATATGTTTTCTATTATGAAAAATTATAATTTGTATATATACTCTTTTCATTAATGAGAATAATCAAGGGATTATTTCTTTCACAAAGTTCGGTTGGAGTTGAAACGAATTGTGTCAATATAAATTCTCCGGCCACTTATTTTTTATTTTGAGTTTGGAAACAAGTACGAAAACTAAGTATATATTTTTCTTAAATTAGTAGCTTATCAAAATTTACTATGATTGTCTATATTAAAATTTGGGTTTAGGTTGCATTTTTGACCCCTCGAGTTACATTATTTTGATCTAATAATTTGAATGAAATATCTTGAATTCAACCTATTGGATTAACTCAATATACAGATCTTAACTCAGCCTGTTTAAACTTGGGTGGATTATTAAAAATAGGATGATTTTACCACCTCTACAAATTAAAATACTTATAATGTCCAATACCAAGTTTTGTTATTGGAAACTCACGTACATACAACTTTTTCCCCTAAAGAAACCCTCCTTTGCTTATTCCCGTTATTGCTTTCATTCTCGTGGTGCCCCTTTTGAAGATGCAAAATGTCATCAACCTTATATATGAGTCACCATTTAACTCGATACACTTAATCGATCCATTTTTTGCCGCATAGCTTCATAATTATAATTTTGTAGAGATTTTACTAGTTCACTTTAATTGGTATGACACGATTTGATTCAACATAGTTTAAGAAATAAATGAAAATATTTGAAATTTCTAATTTTAAACATGTTATAATATTTGTATATCTATAAAAAAAATAAATTAATAGTGTTAAACATGGCATACCATCTTTATAGCTATAAAAAATTTCATTAAAGATAAAATAAAATATAAAACTAAAATATTTCCTAATATAAGGATTTCCATGGTTCATACAAAATTCATTTAGTCCTTTAAAGATTGCCTTATTCCTTCTGGACTCCACAAGATTCACTATACAGGGACAACCCGGTGCATTAAGCTCCCTGCGCGGGATTCGGAGAAGGATCGGATCATAAAATTCACTATATATTAAATAAAACTAACGTTGTTATTGAAAGGGGAAATGATGCAACCAACCGAAGAGTGTTAATTTGGTATTATAATATATTTTGGTCAACCTTAGTGCCCACCCCATTTTCAGTCCACACATCAATTTTTGGAGGCCTTCCTGGACAGATTAGGGGGTTGTTAAATACCGATGGAGGGTAACTTCCTTCATTTGAAGTCAAGAAGAAAAAAGCAAGCACTTTCACATATGAAACACTTTGAATTTTCAGCTTTATAGCCACTATGTAATCAATTTTTGTTGTTAGCTTTTTAGTTTTCTAAACTTGGTTATCCAAGTTCAATCCTTGTAGTAAAAGGTCAGGCTTAGCCCCCTTTTTACAACTCTATTCTCAAGCAGCTATAAAAAAAATCATGACTCAGTTTGAAGGTTTAAAAAAAAGTGTACAATCTGGATAAGCTCTTTAGTATTTGCTTAAGTGCAAAATAAATGCATCACATATTTAGGAATTAGCCGAAATATGAATTTGGGATTTTTGGATAGCACTATATATCTATGAAGGAAAATTGTAACTGTTAATGTTGGGTTTGATGTTGTGACATTCTACCCAACATATCTTGTTAAGTACTAATTTGAATTTAAGAAATGTTGGAACAAATGTCACAACATTCGGACCAACGTTTTATGAAAAACAGTTTTGTCTTACTTCACGGAATGAAGCAATATTCATGGGATTATCACTACGAAGTAAAAGTGACTTGGCAAGATAAATAGGAGCTGATTAAAAAGTCAAAGTCGTAGCTATGCTTGAGGAACAAGTCCAAAAAGTTAGAGGATTTTGCTCCATGATCTTCTCCAACAAACCCTATCAGCTGTCCACCTTTCCCTCAACATCCACAACCAATCGATGAGCTTTTCAAGGAAGACTCTCTACTATAACTAGAGAGGCTACAAGAGTGAATTGATATCCAGAAAAAGATTGCAAAAATATCAAGAGAGCTCTCAAGAATTCATCTCAGAAAACTGGATCGCAAGTGCTGTCTGAGCGTGTCGACAACATTCTGTCCAACATTACAATTGCTGCTTAGATTCTAGATTTGTTATGTATTGAAGCAATTGTAATGAGATGTTGTCTATGTCTATTTAGGTAGATTTTTCAAGCAGAAGTCATATGCGACTTCAACTTTTAATTCATTTCTATTTTGTATTGTAAAATTGTAAAGAAAGAAATTTGTAATTTTATATATAAAATATATACAATACTTTCGGTCATTGACCGTCATATGTTATATAACAAATATAACCTATGTAAATTTTAAACCTTTGTGTTCTTTATTTTTCAGCTGCATTTACTCTTTAAAGTTTCCGTTTTATCGGAGTGTTGTCACTGGTGCCGGACGACATTGTTGCCGACACTCGAAAACTGAATTGGCATTCGAGTTA
>CM056496.1:2095515-2139227 GCA_029783415.1 Anisodus acutangulus
ATGTTAGCTTATTTTCAGTTTGTTTTTATTATTTCATAGCCTATCCGAACCTACCAGTAACAATCCGATTTAATTTTTCAAAGTGAACTTAGAGTTATTCCTTTAATTGTAGCTCACTAGTTCTATCAGGTTACATAGCGTAGCGGGTATTGATTATACTTATACTATATCTATGTATATATATATTTATTTATTTATTTAAAAATATAATTTCTATGATATATAATATGAAATTGTGAATCAGTTAAGTGAATTAGTGGGTCAGGCCCACTACTATAGTTTTTGGTCACAATCCGAATAAAAAGAAATAAAGAGATTAGATAAGATAACCAAAAATCATTGAAAGGAGAAATTTAAAAAAATACATTCACACTTTCTAATTAATTTAAAACATACGTAAGTGTTTTTAAGGTAAAGACTAAAGAGTGAAACCACTAGAAGTTATTATTTTATATCTAGGCTAAAGAAAAGAACGAGCATGAGCAGTGAAAAACTCGTCGGTTGAAAGCAAATGGTTACTGTAGAGATTTTCCCAAAAGTTAAAAGGCATTCAGGTATATATTTTATTATTAACGTTAGTATATGAGCCCATGGATTGATGTTTGCAGGGAGGTTGGGTATAGTATAATTGTGATGACATGAATTGATAATAGGAGGTAATAATTGTTGAAAATTTTATTAATGTGGGATTGAGTTTATCCCATTTTCGCTAGATCAATTGTATTTGCTTTGTACAATTGATTAGTTGATGTTTTATCTTAGGAGACTATTGCTCGATACCGTAAAAGCATTTATACGGGTCAATTTTATCTTAAAAATAGAGAGTCATCTCTCGACTCAGCATTTTCTTATTTAACCTTTCAACTACACTTTAACCCCGTTTTCGTTATCATCATTTCCGGTTTATTACCAACAATAATTACCTAATGATTAGAGAGAAACAAATAACCATTGTAGTAATGATGGTGAGTAGTAGAGTTAGATATATAAATTGATTTTTCAAAGGGTAAACTTAGCTATTTTTAATTCAGTAAATTTTCCATCTGTCAAGGTTGTTTGTCTCACTGTTCGTTCTCACGTTTTATTTTATTTTTGTTGTTTCCTTTCATTCTTATTTTTACACACTGTGATTATTATTATTTTGGGACTAGAACATATATATATATATATATATATATATATATATATATATATATATATCTTTTCAAAAGAATTAGGGAATCAAGGTATAGAATGTTGAGATTTAGTTTTAAACCTAAAGTTATATGATTAGTTTCCTAGACTAATTTGGATCATTTATTTATGTTATTGTATAGATTAAGGCTATTGGAGATTGTTTGAAGAGAATTTGGCATTTTAAGAGAGGTTGTGTTCCGGTTATAAGGCAAGTGAGACTTAAACTCTTAGTTTACTTGCTTTTCATAAAAAAACATATGGTTTGTGTTGTACAAATGCATTTAAACTATAGGTGGCCAGTGGGCCGGGCTCAGGTCTGGGTAGTGCAGCGGGAGTCGGCTCGGAGACGGGGAGAAGAGGCGGGAGTCAGTGCAGCGGACCTGTCAGTCTGGCGGGACTAGAGCAGAATCCGTCGGTCCGATCCCATCGGTATCGGGGCGGGGCGGGCTCGGGCCGGGATACGGCGGGTTTTCATTTTTTTTTAAATAACATATGTATAAAAAAACTCAATAAACAAAACAAGATAGTGTAATAAAAACATCCCAAAAATTTGTTTTGTGCTCTTTATATTATTTAATAGACATATGATTTTTTGTAATACAAATACAATTGTCTAAAATCTAAATTGCAATTTTGTAGTGTTGTCAAAGTTGCAAATTACATAATAAAATTACAATTAAAAAAATTACATTCTCAAAAAAACACATTCTAATTGCTTTATGATTTCATGTGGTTCTTGGTTGGAATTGGTATTTGTTGGTCAAATTGATCACGCCGTCGCTTCCACTACCTTCGGTTAAGATTTCGTTGTAGTTTCATCATCTTCTTCGTTGATCTCCAGGTTGACCGCACCTTTCTCCGCTCGCTCGTATCCAATCTCTGAATATCACGCAATTTCAAAGGCTGTCTCGACTAATGAGTGTCTGCAGGTCTCTATTTGATATGCACTGCGAGAAAAGGCGCTTTCAGAGCCTTGATTGACGCGGCAGCAATGTTCAAAACATCTCGAGCCATCAATGAAAGTGTCGGAAAAGGTCTTCTCATTCCTCCCGATATTTCAAATAAGTCTTCATGTCCATCTTCATTGATAACTTCTTGATACTGCATAACCCTGCAAAACAAAATATCCAACTCAAGCTAATTTGGTTAGTAGTAGAGGTACGGATACGCATTCTATTTACGAGGCTTTCAATGGCCACGAGCAAGCATCTATCTTTGTGAGGTTGTGTTGAAGATGAAGAAGATGGTATGGAAGGTGGTAAGTTACTAGCATTTTCTTGTTGATAAAATCTATATATATTTTGCATTGGTGTTCTACGCTAGACAATATACTTCTTTAGTTTGTTCAATAGGTGGTGGGTGATTTAGATTTTGGGACTTGGAGGTGGTAGTACTTCTATACAATCGTAAATAGTTTCAATTAGTGATTTAGTAGCAAATCTGATTTTAATAGTAGGATTTAATACAGAATCAATAATATAAATAGAGGGAATAGGAATAAAATATTTTTTTATTTTGAGAAACATTTTTTTAATAACTGCCTTATAAGCTGGTTTTTCCATATATTCACTAAGTAATAAAAATATTAGAGTTATATAAAATAACATAGTTGAAAT
The DNA here is from genome assembly GCA_029783415.1 of Anisodus acutangulus. Classification (NCBI taxonomy): domain Eukaryota; kingdom Viridiplantae; phylum Streptophyta; class Magnoliopsida; order Solanales; family Solanaceae; genus Anisodus; species Anisodus acutangulus. Next base: position 2,098,308 of record CM056496.1, read on the forward strand.
AGTAGGATAATATATACCGGAAAATTCTTTTGTTGCTTGAAAAACTTTCTCTAAAAATACAATAAGTTCGGAAATTTTTTCCCAATCACTATCTAAAATCATATCAGCTGGCTTTTTATTATGAGAGTTAAAAAATAAAGTTATAGGTAATTTATAGTCATAAGCAACAAGTAGTTGCTCGTATAAAGAATTTTACCTAGTGGATATTTCTTGTGGAATTTTTTTAAAGGGTAGTCCACAATCATGACAAAAAAAATTTATATTCTTTTCTACGTTGTACTTTATTACTTTTAAAAATAAAGTTTATAGCAAATTGTATTTTACTAAGAATGTCTTCAAAAAGTGATAGACCATCCTTTACAATTAAGTTATATATATGGCACACACATTTTATATGAAAATGGTCTCTAGAAAAGATGAGTTAAACTATTTTTTAAAATTGTAATTAAGTAATTGTTATTAGAAGTATCTAATGTAATAGTCATAATTTTATCTGGTAATTAGTAATAATCGCACACTTGATAAATATTTTACGCAATAAAAGTTCCATGTGCCTATCATCTATAATATCTATATCGCTAAAAATACGTTTTTGCATAGACCATTTATAATCTATCCAATGACAAATTCTGATTAAATAATCATGGTGGTTAGTACTACGACCTATATCGACGTGATAGATACTTTGCCATTAAAATGATATAATGAAAAACGTAAATATTGTTGATATTAATGCGCTAATTTAAATCGTCTCTCTTAACGGTTGATCTAGGAAAATCGTTAAGCGAGGATTATATATATCTCTAATGTAATGAATAAAGCCCAGGAGATGAAGGAAATGAAAAAGGCAAACCCTCCACAAAGAACTAATTTTGATATTGCTTCCCTATCTCATGTTTATTGTATTTAGAGCCTACAATTCCCCGTCATAGGGTTAATTTGACCTTAGCTTGGTCCGACAATATCGGTATGTGAACCTTGTCGATGGGTGACGTTCTTGCTTTTACGGTTTGAAGCACAGTATTGGGCATACCTAGTCGGATGAGCACTTACTACGTGTCTAATTAAACCCCGAATCACCGTGACCTTTTCCAGGTTTAAATTTTAAAACATTTTACAAATTTTACATATGGCTACTTGATTCTCTACGTCCCTATCAAAAATGTCCGTAAATCCGATTTTAATGGTCGTTTTGCTGGACCTCGTCTCATACTAGGGGAATAGGAGGTATTTGGGTTGAAGGTGCACTAGTGGGTGTGTTGTCATCAACATTAGTGGGTATATCATCTAGATCATCGTCTAAATTAAAAGTCTTCTTGAGTTCAGAAAATAGCTCTGGTCTAAATCTAATGGTATTGTAGGAAAATGTTGAGTATCAACAAAATCATCCTGTGTAGGAATAAGATGACTAGAAGAAGTACCCTTGCCCTGGTTGCCCTACTAGAAGAAGCACCCTTACCGCTACCCTTACCCTTAAACATACCTTTTAATCCTTCCATTTTAATTATGATAATAAATAAATAAATAATTAAAGACAATAAAATTAAGTGATCTAAAATTCTAAATAAAATAACAGACAATAATAATTTAATGAAGGAACGAATGTACCAAGCAACGTAACGTCGACGTAATCGAAGGTTGAAAATTGAAACTTTGCTCGATGGAAGATCCTCAAACTAGTTACCAACTTCACTCACAATTCCCAAATGAATAAATAAAATTGAATATTTAGCAAACAATGTAGACTTGTAGAGATATATTGAGAAATTAGAGATTGTAGGAAGATTTGTGAGAAAGATGAAGAAAATGAATTATTTATAGTTGGAAAATTGGGTTAAAAGTGTAAATATAATAACTTATGGGTTAAAAATAAATATTAAGGGGTAGGGGTTGGGGAGGGGCCTAAAATGGCCGTTGGCAGCGACCATAATCTAAAATGATGGCGTTGGTGCATGATCATTTTACAAAAGGAAAGAGGCGGGAGTCGGGCTCGGCGAGTCGGGCTCTCGGAGTCATGGCTCAGTGGGCCGAAGTGGGTCTCGCGGGAACGGGCTCGGTCTCAGCGGACGAGACATCGTCCGTCCCAGTTGATCCCGCCTTGCGTTATTTATTTATTTTTTTGGCGGGGCCAGGCGGGCTGGAGCGGGAGTCGAGGTCGGTCGGGCTGTCGACCACTGCTCACCCCTAATTTAAACCATTTAGTTTGTGTGAGTGGACAAACATGATCTAAAGTGGATAATTTCCAAGTGTCTAAAATAATGACTGTATGAGTCCTTTAGCGTAATTTCGCTTAAATAATTACTTGCTATATATGTTAAGTTTTGAATTGGTACTGATTGAATATTTGTTCCACTTTATCATATCCTTAGAGGGGCATACTCCGACAGGCCCTATTGGGTTCGCATCTGAAGTCTTGTGCGATAAAAAGGTGCTATCAAAACTTAAAGGCAAGTTCTATAGGGTGGTGGTTAGACCGACTATGTTGTATGGGGCAAAGTGTTGGCCAGTCAAGACTTCGCACATCCAAAAGATGAAAGTTGCGGGGATGAGGATGTTGATATAGATGTGTGGACATACAAGGAGGGCTAGAATTAGAAATGATGATATCCGGGACAGAGTGGGAGTGGCCTCGTTGGAGGATAAGATGCGGGAAACGAGGTTGAGATGGTACATACATGTGCATAGGAGAGGCACAAATGCCCCAGTGCGGAGGTGTGAGAGGTTGGCTATGGACGGGTTCATGAGGGATAGAGGTAGGTCGAAGAAGTATTGGGGAGAGGTGATTAGACGGGATATGGTGCAGGTGCAACTTACTAAGGACATTACCTTAGATAGGGGGTTGTAGAGGACACGAATTAGGGTAATAGGTAGTTGAGCGTCCTACTTACGCTTACATACTGGTAGTTGTAGTGTTATTATTGTTGCCCTGCTTAGCGTATCATACTAGTAGGCGCAATATTGTTTTATAGTCTCATGTCCTTTGATTTCTTATGTTGTATGTTCTTTCGTGTACTTTGTTTATCTTATTTACTTGCATTAGTTACTGCTTCTTTTTTTAGAATGTTTTATCATGGCTTATTCGCTTTTGTTACTCTCATTTTCATACTGCTTTAAATTTCTTATTCGGGTCTGACCGTTTCTATTGCTTTGTTTGTGCTTATGCTTTGTCTTGGGCCGAGGGTCTTTCGGAAACAACTTCTCTATTTACCAAGGTAGAGGTAAGGTCTGCGTACACTCTACCCTCTCTAGACCCCACGTTGTGGACTTCACTGGGTATGTTGTTGGTTGGTGTTGAGTTAATAAGAACAATTGTGGTGGTTTGTTTTGGTTTGGGTATTCGACAATTTTACTGTTTTGAAGTTTGGTGATGTTCTTTGTTCTCTTAAGTAAAAGAATAACTCGGTTTTGGATGGATATATCACAGTTATCTTTGGCGCTGATTTTTCTGCAAAACAGACAACTAGTTCTTTGTCTAATTCCTTTGGTTCGCTGGGTGTTTAAAACAGGAAATTGGTTCCTCAATTTTTGTTTCACTGGGTATCTGGCTAGAACGGAAATTGGTTGTTCTTCAATTAGCCTACAAGTGGAATTTGGTTCTTCTTCAAGCCATAATAACTAATAATGATACATTTATAATTTTGTGTGTTTGATTGAGATATTTGATACGTTCAAATTACACCTTTGAAAAGAAACGTACACTTTATACGTAAGTCTCAACGTTTAGCCGATATTTCAAAAGCAAATTTATAATTCTTTGTTTGTTTCGAACTATGATAATACGATTAAGTAACAACTAATTGAATTAAGGATGATCAATTAACACAATATCAAGTAATCAAGTTTTCACTATCAAATTGAGAGGACTAGGGTTGTGACACATTCGGGGTAAGCATACAATTAAGTTATTGATCAATTCAATTGAGAAATATTCATGTCCTAAATCATTGGGCTAAATTGGGTATCAAGAGGTTTTCCAACTCTATTGATACATTTCATCCAAGGCTTTTCCAAGTCCTAGGATGTGTAGTTAAGAACACCCAATTAGGTTTCAAGTTAATTAGACTTAGCTAGATAGAGAATTTAGGCATTACTAATGTTGGCCACCATTAATTCACATTACAAAGCTAAGAGTTATTAGAGAACAATCATATAACTTAATGAATTGATTTTAAACCTAATTACATACTAAACTCCTTTGGTCCCACAACCTTAGCTAATAATTTAGCTACTCATAATCAATGCAAGATAAACAAAAGCTTTAATTAAATTGAAAGAAATCATATCCTTACAATGAGTAATGAAGATGAAGACAAAGGAATATCTTGAAAGGGACAACCCAAAGACTCCTTTTTCAATGCAAAAAGTAAATTAGGTTTAGAGAATAAAGTATGGAATGTTCTACTCAGAAATATATGCCTAGTATTTATATGGAAGGAACAAAAAGTATAAAATATTCGTTGACGGGTCGCTATGTGATGACATAATACGGCCGCATAACGAGTTTGTGGTTGCATCATGGCTGCATCTCATGCCCAATTTTTCTCCCCGCTCGGTATGCGGCGTGTATGCGATGACTTCTGAAGTATGTGATATTGCATTCGCGTAGCATTTCTCCCTTTTTTGTTCAGCTCACTGGTTGATTTCATCGAGAGTATACGACCGCATATGAGAGTTTGCGGTGTCGCATACTCGTCGCATATGGCTTGATTTTTTCAACTCTTATGTTCCAATTTGCGGTCCCATGTGCGGCCGCATCAGGGTATGTAGTGTCGCAAACCCCTCGCATTTAGTATTTTTCTGGGCTTTTTCTATTATTTTGTTCCCTTTTATTCCTTGAGCTTCAAATACCTGAAAACACACGAAAACACTATAAATAAATAGTAAACTCACTTAAAAGACATCTAAAAGTATAAGGAATGAGTGCTAATAATCCAAAAACTCACGACTTATCAACACCCCCAACTTAACCTTTTGCTTGTCCTCAAGCACTGACACAAAACTATGACTCAAGATGAAAGACTCGACTCACACAAGTCATAACATGATGGATGCATATGACTGCTGGTTGGTACCAATAATGAGAATATAACATGCTTCTTCACTTCGTAAAACCACCTCTCATTTTCACATAATTGTATTTGATAGAATGACAAGGCAAAAATAAACCTCAAAGTGTGACTAGAGGTTACCACTCTCTTGTTCACACTCCTTTTGGAAAGTAAGGAAAGTACAATTTTCACCCCTTTTTCATAACACATGTACAGTCACAAGAAGAAAGCCCCAGACACAAAGATATATTAAGTAAGTACAGGACAATAATCAATCACTCACACTCAACAAAGAATCTAAAGTGCAACAAGTATCAAACCATAGACTTGCCCTTACTTTCTATCAAATCAAACTCAAGAGTGATCGTTTGGAAATCTCTAAGGACTTTTCTGGTTGTAATGTAGGCTTAAGGTAGGGTAGGATACTCATTTGGATATGAAGTGACTACACCTTCCTTGAACTCTACACATCTTTTCATTTTGGGGTTATTTCTTTGATTCCTCTTTGCTTCTTTCCTCTTTCTCACCTTTGAAAAATCATTCTTCTCTTATGATGCCACTTTTTATTTCCAAACATCTATTCAACAATTCCCCCATTCTTTTATCACAGACAACAAATAAAACAAACAACATCTTTTTGTTTCTTTTCTCTTCTTTTTTCTCTTTTTTTTTTAAACAGAGAGGTCCTGTGAACAACAACACCACGCTATTTTATTCACACACTTGGTATCTCACCCCCAACCTAAGTTGAACTTTTCACCTTATTCACATGAGTTCTCTAAGTCGATACTTCAAGATCAAGGAAGAACGGGTTCAAAAGCGGTTAGATGTCAAAAAGATTACTGCTTGTAATGTAGTTACAAAGAAAGGATCAAGTCTCAAAAGAGCTAACTAGGGATAAACTTTATACTTTGGTAGGCTCGAAAAGGTTAGAAGGGTTGCATTTTGAACAAACAAAGAATGCCTAAGTTCATTTTTCCAACAGCCATTCTCAAGATAAGATTCATTAGACTGATCGGACAAGTTCTAGTAGATACAAGTAAGCACAAAATGCGATTTTGAACAAAACTCGTCACACATGGCACATGTATTATTAGAGGTAAGCAATTGACTTCAACATAAACTCACTTAGTGCAAACTTATAAAAATGGTATCCAAAAGCCAATGTTGTCAATCATCATTCTCAATCTTTGAAAATCCAATTTTTGAAACTTCTAAAATTTTTGGAGGGGTATCAATCTTACATGCACATGTCTCAATGTATTGGTATCAAACAAGTCACAACTCACAATGACATACCAAGATGCTTAATTCCCTTAAAAAATTATCCAACTATCCATCATTGGGAAAAGTGACTCAACACTACCTAAAAATACTGAGTTCAAAAGACTAATAGCATTCTTGAGAAAAGAATCACGACTAAGAAAACCAAGGATATAGCTAATATCACAACACATGGCAAATCACACACAAATAATATGAAAATACTAACGAAAAACACACAACAAATGTCAACATATTAATAAAACAATAAAATATCAAACATCCGAATAGTTAAATATTTACAAACCAAAGTATCAGAATTCAACTCCCGCCCACGAATATACATGTAACCCACCCCAACTAAGATCGTGCATTGTCCTCAATGCACCAAAATAAAAGCAAAAAGAGATGAGCACTCCCTGAGCCTCCTTCAAGGCTATTATGCTATATGAGATTTCGATTTCATCTTGTGACATTGCACTAGGGTAATGTTCAAATCGAAAGATACATTACTTTACGCGTGAACATAACTTGATTTTTGTATCCTAATTTATATCTAAACAAGTGGGAATTGTTAGAATTTTGTTTAAATAAAATAAAATATTTTAAATAAAAATGTGTCTTTTAAATGAAAGGGTGTGTCCTTTCATTATTTAATTACCACCTACTCTATTTAAAGACTACTTATTTAGATTTCTAAAGTTACTTTTCTTCTCCATAAAAGAAGTAATTTCTTCTCTAAAAAGTACTTTATTTTCTTTGCAAATCCTCTTGTTCTCCTATTCCAAAAGATCAAGTTAAAGTATTTGTTTTCCTACAGAAAATTTTCACTATTTGCTTAGTCTAGTAATTTTATAGGCTTGTTATATTCACTAAAATTATTTGCATACAATCCCATAATAATCTCATAGAGGAGAGGGAGCAAATATCGTTTTTAGGAAAGTGTTGCACACGTGTTCAAGCCTCCAATTATGTGTTCACTATTCATATTATCAAACATTTATCTTTGTGTTCGTCTTAATATATTTTTGATGTTCTTGATATATATTTTCCGACAAGTAATCGGTGATAATATTAGCATCAAGTAGAGATGAAATGTCTATTTTGATTTTATAGAATATTTGAATGGATAGCATATTGGGGGTATAGTGCTTTTACGTACTAAAAATAATTCTATATTTACAACTCGAGTCCAATCAAAATTTCTAATTAAAAATAAAAAAATATTTATCATTCTATCACCATCTTTAATTGGTTATTCCTCTGATCGATAACACATGGATTTCTTCAATCAATATACTACTCTGCTCAGTTGGATAATTACTAGTGGTCAAGTGGGTAAATGAATAATTAATATATATGAGTTAACCATATATTTGATTACATCACACAAGATATGAATGACCAAGTGTGGTTAATCGGCTGACGTGGTTTACAGGCTATTGCGTCAGTCCGGAGTTTACCTTGTGCGCACTCAAGAGAATAGCGACTGCGGGTTCCTTCGTCAACAAAAAAAAATATATATAGCAAGTCTACATGCGTTGACATTAACATTAGAAGTGCTTCAACTTTTTAAACTTTTTAAGGAATTTTGCAATCCGGAATTAATGAGTTACATCACAATCACATCAAGAACTATCACTATAACAACTTGGTCATTCAAAATTTCAAATCACAATGGCTGGAGGCCGCATCACTCCTAATCATATGTAAATTATATTTATTCTCATAAAATAAATTAAAGACAAACTATAATAAACCACACCTATATGAATTCATAGACTCTTAAATCTTACATTCGCCTCTATCTCCCTTGCAATAAAATTTATAAAACCACCCTAATGATGTTTAGGGCTAGGTTCTCGGGGATTTAACAAGTTCACAACGTACTTAATTGCATGTCTCAATCTTACATTCATTTCTACCTCCATTGCGAATATACTTATAAAACCACCCTAGTGATGTTTAGGGTTAGGTCCTCGAGGACTTAACCGTTTCACATCGTACTTGACGGCATGTCTTAATCTGTCCCTTATAATTTCTCGGACAGTTTTCATCATCATCGTCTCTCTTCTTCTCTTCGAAGATGGCTCGAGCGGACGACTTTCGAAGCCCGGACATGAAAGCAATATAAGAATGAAGCACAATAACCACAACCTAATTAAACTAGCCATTGATTCTTGGAGATGGGGTTAATTAGGAGGGAATTAACCTTTGTTAAGAGCTCTAAGGTAATTTCATGAAATGTAAACGACGTTTAGGTTTATATAGACCCTTATGTAAATTTTATTATATTTAATTAATAGGAGGCGTCAAGTAGCACAAGTATATATGCGGCATGAAGAATTCCACTTAATTAGGTAATCAACTTTGAGAAGAAATAACAACTCAACTTAGTTTATTTATTACTTCTACAGTTCTATTTAAGCCATTAGATTCCAAAAACAAAAAACAAAAAACAAAAAAGTGAATATTCATGCGCCATTTATTTATTTATTTATTTGTGCGACATACTTTGGTACCCACGTTATGAGATTTCACTGGGTATGTTGTTGTTGCGACATACTTTGGTGCAGTCCATTAATTATACGATGAACCAATGCATCTCTAGATTTGTGATTATACTGCCAAAGGACATATACATAAAAGTTTAAGTTCTACATATTTATATTGTACAACTATTACATCATCAACAATTGCGAAATCAGAATTTTCACTAAAAGATAATCAAAATATAAAGAAGTAAATAAACGAAGAAGCTAAGAAGATTTAACGTATATTATATATACATTAAAAAACTAACCTTCTATATATATATATATATATATAGTGTGTGTAATCCTCCAATGAAGGGGCTCCTGTGAACTCCTTTGTGCCTTCTGGCTTCGGCTCTGATCATCAAATCATTTAAAAGGTAATTGCAGATAAATCTACTTAATAAATATCAATTGATAATTTATCATAAATATAATTAGTTATAGTATATTATAGCAGGTTAACTTACACCAATAATATAAAGATTATATATATTTCGATTGTATAAAATTAATCAAATCCATCATACATAAAATAAGCCCAAGTACCCCTAGGTTAAGATGAACAGTCCAGGTCATTTTTAAGAGTAACATAAATTAATTAGTACATCTATTCACCTACAGAATATTCCCCATTGAGGTTTTAAAAGGCCAGTCTTCACCAAATTTTTTTAATTCATAATATCGAGTTATTAGCTTTGCTAAGTCTAGATTCCTTTAGAATTGGACGTTTTATTTTGCTTTTGTAATATAAAATGCTAAAGTATCCTCCACATCCAATTACTTAAGAACGTGAGTAACCTAGCTAGTTAAAACCTTAAAGTAATGTATGGAGTGATACAAGACTTCTCTCTCTATATATATATATATCTAAGATTATCTTTTGAGAACAAGTATATTCTCAACATCCCCGCACGTATAATAATTAAGTTCTTGAATTTACACGTGAATAGAAGATATGTTTCTTACTTTATTTTGAAACATAAAGAAGAAGTTCAATGAGAGCGGGCTTGAAGGAGGAGATAGATTATACTAAACATGCTAATATAAGTGTGTCTAAGCAATGTCAATAGCTTTTTTTTTTCAAATAAAGTCACGATTTTATAGCTACAGTGAAAAAGAGCCTGTAAAAGGGGGGTCGAGCCTGACCTTTTACTGCAAGATTTGAGCTTGTGAAGAAAAATAATTTATCCCGGCTAAAGAGTTCAAAGCTAGACAAAAAGTGACAACATGTGACAATAAAATAGTAAGTTTCAAGGAGGCTCATATGTGAGCAAGCTTGGTCTTTTCTTCTTGAATTTGAATGAAGGTATTTTCCATCTATCTGCATTCATCAATCCTCTAACTTGTCAAGGGAGGTCAGCAAAAGTGTTATATATACATATGTTCTCTTGATTGTGACTTAGAGAAGCTAGCATATCCGCAACTTGATTAACTTCTCTAAAATAGTGCCCGGTGATAATACCATGTCTAGATACAATCCTGCTATTTCCTTAATGGTTTCTTCAATCCTCCAAGGAATATCCCAATTGTTATTTACAGAATTATACACAAGGAGAGAGTTAGTCTCTCATATGATCATATTGTAACCATTATCTAAACACCAATTGAGGCCAAATAAAAAAGTGTTTGTCTCAGCTTCATTGCTTGTTCCTTGGCCTAGGGAAATAGAGTATGCCATAATAATGAGTTTACCTTCACAATTTCTGATCACACCCCCTCCTCCACAGTTTTCACCAGAACAAGAACCATCACTATTAAGCTTCACAAAAAGGATAGACGGTTTGATCCAAAGAACTATAGTAGAAGTGAATTTCTGAAGAGAGGCTTTCATATAGTCTGTGAACATCTTCCCAACTGCTTCCAATTTTCACCTTAAAATGTATGCATAAGAGTTGTATGATATTGAATGAGATGAGAGCTTTGGATATTTGGATCGATGGCTTCTCCATATCGTATTTGGAGCTATATCTTAATCTCCGAAGCTCCTAAATAATGATTGGATGGCGGATTTTATGGATGTAAGCAACAACAAGATTTAATCCCTGATGATTCCAGCAGACAAAAAGAGGAGACATACCAGCTCCTATACAATAACAACATGTGGTGGAAACATTGATGCCAAACCTGGTGATCTTTGCATCAGTAGGGACTTTGTCATGAATCACTCTCTATGTCATGAATGACATTTTATAAGGGATATTCTTATGCCAAAGTCTCTTATCAAATTGTGTCATCCCTTTTTTGTCTTAGAAGACTCCAAGCACTAGAGACAGTGAAGTTGCCAGAAGTAGTGACTGTCCAAATAGGACACTTATCTTTATCATGAATGATTTTAATAGGAAGAGATTGCAAAATATTTTTCACATCATCATGGGGTTGAATCTGCAATACTGACCAATCCCATTGGCCATTTTTAGCACATATTTCAACATTACATCAGTGAGAGTTAGATCATTATCCATTTCATTGTATAATGGAATATTAGGAGACCATTTATCATACCAAAAACTGATATTTTCTCTTCTAATTTTTCATAAAATATTCTGTTCAACGTTGTCTCTTATAGCACACATAGCTTTTCATCTATGGGATTGACCATTTTCCCACAATGTGCAAGCAGGATTACTATCCTTACAATATTTATCTTTCATGAACGTGGACCATAAAGAGTTCATGGTCCTAAAGTTCCACCATTGTTTCATTGTGAAAGCTTTGCAAGTGTCTTCAAGCCTTCTAAATGCTGATCTGCCTTCTTCATAGGGGAAACAGAGATTTTCCCATGACACCCAATGATGTTTATCTTTCGTGTCAAGGCCATACCAAAAAACTCTAGCAATGTATCTTTCTATTGTCTCGATAGTGACCTTCGGAGGGTGTACGACTACCAAGGTATAGATACTTAGAGCAAGTAGAACATGTCTATTAAGCACGGTTCTTCCTTCTAGCAATAAGAATTTAAAGTGTCAACCCCTTATTATATTAATCACCTTGCTAACCATTTCAGAAAAGATGCAGAGCTTTTGATGCCTAGTGTATATAGGGTAACCAAGGTATTTCATTGGGAAGTTGTTATGCCTCATGCCCATTATTCTACCAATTCTGATTATAGTGCTTTGAGTAGTTTTGTAAGTCATTGTATAACAACTTTTGAATTTGTTGATAAGCTATCTTGACGTTTTTCATAGGTATCCAGAGTATCAAGGACCAACTTAAGAGACTGCTTCAAACTACTGCAAAAAACAATAGTGTCGTCTGCAAATGACAAATGACAAATGACTAATTTGGGGGCCTTGGGACTTCATATTGATGACTCTGAATCTATGATTGTTAGGAAGATCATTTAGCATATGAGAGAGGAGTTCAGCACTAATGATAAACAAAAATAGAGAGATAGGATGACCTTGTCTTAGACCTCTTTCAGATTTAAAGAAAGCATGCTTGCTATCATTGACAATTAAGGTGTACCAGTTGTTGGAGATAAATCTATAAATGAGATCTATCCAATCTTCAGGATTATCCTAATTGTCTAAGCATGAAGCACAAAAAGGTCAAGCCACTCTGTCATACGCTTTGATCATGTCAAGTTTAATAATCGCATCAATGTCAATAGCTTAATGAGCTTATTTAATATAAGAAGCTCTATATGTTGAGTTGAGAGAGAAGTACACAACGACATGACATGAGGAAAGAAAGTACTTATGCAAGTGGACTCGCTAAAGTTTAGTTCATATATACTTTTAGAAGAGATGATTACATAATTTAATTAACATGGTACCAGAGCAGAGAAATTCTGAGTTTGAGTTTCGCCGCCCACGGCCCACATACTATGAAACCGCATGACTTGGTGAAAAGAGTTATCTATCTCACTTCTACTAAAGCAAATTCATTTTAAATTCGAAAGCGAATGAGGTGCATCAGCCTTGACCTTTTTTCATGTCATTCATTTTGGAACAGATTATTTGCCTCTTTATCCTTTGAAGCAGAGTTATTTTCAGGGCTGCTTTGTGCTCTTGTGAATCAAAATATATACTAATGTCAAATACAAAGTTTCCTTAGTGGAAACACACGTACAACTTAATTTTTCAATACAGAAACTTCTCTTTTCTTCACGTTATTCCTTAGGTCAACATTCTTTTAATTACTAATATATACTTGGTCCATCCCTAGTTGCATATATAGCTTCATATTTATTATCCAAAGCTTCTATGTACATAATTTTCTTTTATTACGCTAAGTCGCTAACATATGTTACTGTCATCATTCAAATTGAAAGAATCCTTGTTCCATAAGCATACACGTATAATATTTTCAATCATTAAAATATTTTAAATCGTGATACTATATATTGAATTGTGTGAATATCTCATCTAAAAATTAGGTTATTAGAACAACACACTTTTATCAAGTAAATTATGTCTTCAAACGTTCCCCTTATGTGCTTTGATATTTTTTTATGAGTCGAGCACATGAAAACTTAAATTATTAAAGAAAATATATTTTTATTTACTTAATTACTTTTTTGGAACTTCTGGATTAATGTCTCGTCGAGGAATCCTTTTTGAAGTAATTAATGAATATAGAAAGACTTCCTCTTCCTTGATCTGGACTCCACAATATATTCCACTTAATTATTTAAGGATTTACCTTATATTCCTTCTGGACTCCACAAGATTAATTCCACTATATTTAATAAAAATAAATAAATGGTATTTCCTAAAGGGAAAATGGTCCAACAAACCCAAAAATCAACCCAACCCCAACACTGACTCGGCTCGGAGCGAGTTTGCATATAATTTGGTCAACCTTAGTGCCTACCCATAGGTCCACATAATCAACCACGCAGATGAACAGTAAATATGAAATAAATTATAAGAATGTTTCCGGAAAAAAAATGAATATTTGTGACTGGCCATTAGACTATTGGCTTCTTCCTATACTTGTTTGAGAAGTTGAAGCTAGTCCAGTCTTATCCTCCTAATTAGCTAAAAGTTATCGCATCGGGTCGAATCACAAAAATAAAAAATCGGAAAACAAACAATGTAGATATCATTTGAAAAGAAATATTTCAGATATAATTGAACTTTGATCGATTTGAATATCGAGATGAATGCAGTCAATTATTTTCTTCTAAAAGTTGGTTAGCTACCTCTCATTTTGTTTTAGAATTCGTAGTTTTTTCGTAGGTTATTTATGGCACGTGGGAACTAGGAAGAGCTTGTGCACATATAAAGTATATATACATCTATATAATTAAACTATATATAATTTAATTAAAAACTGTAAGATTGTATTAATCTCCCTAGGGGAGCCTTTCTCATTAACACAATATATATATATATATATATATATATATATATATATATATATATATATATATATATATATATATAGTGTGTACAATGTGGAATCCTAATACAAAAGGGATCCTATAATTACCATAATTATACAACACTAATAGTTACAAAAATATATGGTGAATATTCTACTAATATTAGCTAATACACCCCTCAGTCGAAGTGGGAGGAGGCCGGACGCTTAGACTGGATCTGAAGTCGAGGAATAGATGTCTAGGTAGTCCTTTAGTGAATATATCTGCATACTGATATGAAGAAGGCACATGCAATACCTTGACATGTCCTATAGCAACATTCTCACGAACAAAGTGTATATCCATCTCAATGTGTTTGGTTCGTTGATGTTGAACCAGATTGTGAGATAAATAAACATCAGATATGTTATCATAATAGACTATAGATGTCTTACGCAAAGGACACTGAAGCTCCAAAAGTAGATTTCAGAGCCAAAAGATCTCAGCAACAATATTCGCAACGCCTCTGTACTCTGCTTCTGCACTCGAACGGGATAGTGTGGACTGTCTTTTGGCAGACCATAAAACTAGATTATCCCCTAAGAAAACACAATAGTCGGAGGTGGAGCGTCGCGTATCCGGACAACCTGCCCAACCTGCATCCGTATATGATAATAACCTGGTAAGTGCAGAGGGGTATAAATGTAATCCATGATCAAGTATGCCCTTAATGTATTTGATGATACGCTTAAGGGCAGTAAAATGAGGCTCCCTGGGGGTATGCATGAACAAGCGCACTTGCTGAACAACATAAGAAATATCAGGCCTAGTGAATGTGAGATATTGTAGTGCACCTACAAAACTCTTGTAAAGTGTGGGATCGGACATCGGAGTATCATCAACAGCACTAAGCTTTGATTTAGTGTCAACTGGAGTGGGCATAATCTTGCAGTTTGTCATTTTAGACATGTGTACTAGCTCCTCTATATACTTACGCTGACATAGAAACATAGAGTCTGCAGATTTAGTCACTGATATCCCCAAAAAATAACTCAGCTTTTCCAAGTCAATCATGGCAAATTCGGCTTTGAGCAATGCAATTATCTCATTTTTCAACAAATTAGATGAGGCAGTAAGCACAATGTCATCCACATATAATAATAAATAAGCGATGGTGTTTCCTCGATAAAAGATGAAGATGAAATTATCGCACTTGTTACATACAAATCCAATTCGCATAAGATATTGTGTAAAACGGTCATATCAAATCATAAAGTGACTTACGGAGACGACATACATACTGAGGG
Organism: Anisodus acutangulus; assembly: GCA_029783415.1. NCBI lineage: Eukaryota > Viridiplantae > Streptophyta > Magnoliopsida > Solanales > Solanaceae > Anisodus > Anisodus acutangulus. The sequence continues at coordinate 2,113,771 of CM056496.1, forward strand.
ACTGCTGGATGGACAAAACCAAGCGGTTGATGCATGTAAACATCTTATTTCAAGTCCTCATGTAAAAACGCATTTTTCATATCAAGTTGATGAATGGGCCAATGCTTACCCATAGCAATACTTAAAACGGTGTGAATGGTAGCCGGTTTAACAACCGGACTGAATGTCTTACCACAATTAATACCCTCCTGCTGATTAGTACCATTAGTCACAAGTCTCGTCTTATCTCTCTCTAGGTCACCATTGTCTCTGAATTTGTGACGAAAAAGCCACATGCATCGGACCACATTCACCCCCTCCGGTCTGGGAACCAAATCTCAAGTATGTTGTTTTGTAAGCATTAAATTAATCATACATAGCCGCATTCCAATTAGGGTCTTGTTTGGCTAATTTTGGGCTTTTGGAAATTAGGGAGATGGTTTGTATGGATAAGTTAAATTAGACTTTGGGTTTGAAAATCCCGTATTGGGCACGGGTTTTCATACAATGTGAGGGGGCAGGGGTAGTCTGGTTTTTGGGTCTGGTTTGCTGGTTGAGTTCAAATAGTGGGGTTGGGTCCGAGATTAGGTGTGGTGGTGGAATTGGGTTCTGGGAAGCGGGGACGATTGAGTGGTGAACATCTGGGGTTGACAGTGGGGTCGGTGGTAGCACTGGTCTGGGTAGAACGATGCGGGTAGTGGTTGTTGTAGGGTAGGATGTCAATGGCGGTTTGGGACTGGAGAGGTGGTCCGGTGGTGTGATAATGGTAGTGCAGTCTGGGTTTCCGGTAGCCGATGTGGTTGCTGGAATATGATGGAATGGTAGATCGATGTTGGTTTGGGGTGACAACACAATGGTAGGGAAGATGTCTGGTTGTGATACCGAGTCGACGGGCCGACTGTCGATGGTGGTAGCAGTTGGCGATGGTTGTGACAAAGAGCGAGGATGTGACAGGGATGCAGTGGGCGATTTCTCGTGGTGGCAGATGGTGATGAGACAGTAGGTGTGGTGGTGTCACCATCGGTGACTGGACTGTCGGTGGTGGCAGTCGATGCGTCTGCCACCACCAGAACAGTGGCCGCCTGATGGAATGCATGTTGGACAAGCGGTGATGGGTCCGAATCTTCGAGGAATTGATAATCAGTGACTCAAAATTTTTTGATGTTGTCAAACGGGAAGATATATTAAACAAATGTGACGTGGTGAGAAATTATAATTTTATCGGTGGATAGCTCATAGCACAAGTACCCCCTATGATTTGACGGGAAACCTAGGAAGGCGCACAGAGTAGACCGGGGTGCTAATTTGTGAGGTGTTGTGGATGTCATATTTGGGTAACATAGACAACCGAAAATTCTAAGGTGGTCATAGGTAGGGATCCGACAGTAGATAATTTCGGTGTTGTCCTATTTTGAATCACACGAGTAGGTAGAATGTTGAGAATGTTTTCTGTCATTTTTAATACATATACCCAAAAATTAGGGTGGAGAGACGCATGAAAAAGGAGGGTACGAATCATATTATTAATGATTCGGAGAATTCTTTCGATTTTTCCATTTTGAGGGGATGTATGGGGGCATGAGAAACGAAAAATCATGTCGTTAGCCGCACAAAATTTATGAAAGAATGAATTATTAAACTCATGACCATTATCACATTGAAATGATTTTATGTCTTTTTCAAATTGTGTTTTAACCAGTGTACGAAACTCAACAAATTTGGAGAACACTTGAGATTTGAGTTTGAGTGGATAGACCCAAAGAAAGTGAGAAATCATGCAAAAATATCAGATAGTATTTTTGGCCTAAGTTGCTGGTTATGAGAGATGTCCATACATCAGCGTGAATAATATCAAAATGAGATAAAGTAGTACTCATAGAAGTCGCAAATGGTAGTCTAACGTGTTTCCCTAACTGACACGATGAGCAACTATGAGAAAGATTTACTTTGTTGCATTTGATTAATTTTCGATTTCTAAGATAATCAAAAACATGAGAACCCGGATGAAGAAGTCTACTATGCAACGTAGAAGGAGATATGGTTGTTAAAATGATGGGAGGAGTGACACTAGCAAGGGATGTTGGTAGGAACGGATATAGGTCCCCCTCACTATTGCATCTCGTAAGGAGTTTCCCGGTATGGAGGTCCATTACGGAAAATCCAAACAGGTCAAAATTAATTGAGACAGAATTATCGGTGGTAAATTTTCTGACAAAAAATAGATTTTTGATGATGTTTGGTGCATAAAGGACGTTTTGAATAGAGAAGTAGGGATGCTGGGTGGGGTAAGGGTGTGGCCAAATCCTTAAATTGGAATGTGATGACCACTACCGACCATAATAGATTGTGGAGTTGGTAACTGACGCAGTTGAGAAAGATTACCTTAATTATTGGTGAGATGAGACGTGACGCCCGTATCCATGTACCACGCATTATCGGGCTGACGAGAAGTCATTATATTGGATTGTTTTTGGTGAAAGAATAAAAAGAAGACACAAAACAAAGAGAACAATTTTGTTCTCGGGCAAAGAACACAAAACAAAGAGAACAATTTTGTTCTCGGGCAAAGAACACAAAACAACAAAAAAAATCGTGAAGGATGAAACAGAAACCAAGGGAGGCCTTCAGTTATACTCTGGCACTTACCGTTTTCAGAAAACAAAAAACAAAAGACACAGAGAAGCGTGAAGCAGGGGTTAGGGGCTGATTGCCTCTCGGGCAGTGTGCTACACAGAGGAACAACAAAAGGTTGTGGCTGTTTCTCGGGCAAGTGAGCCGCAGAGAACAGAGGCAAAACAAAAGAGGAAAAGAGAGAGTATGGTTTAGATTTTGACTTCTGATACCATGTAAGATTGTATTAATCTCCATTGGGGAGCCTTTCTCATCAATACATTATATATATAGTGTGTGTGTGTACAATATTGAATCCTAATACAAAAAGAATCCTATAATTACCATAATTATACAACATTAATAGTTACAAAATATATGGTGAATATTATATTCACTAATAAAAACATTTCAAATGTGATCCACTCCCACTCTTCTTCAGCAAGAAAAATAACCACACTTTTTGTTACTTTTAGCCTATAGCTAATTAATTGGGATAGGCTTTGACTTTATAATGTGGTAGATGATATTCTTTTCTTTTTTCATCAATGATAGATGATATGATGATATTCTTTCTTAATATATATGTAAGTTGACAATTCTGGGTAAGTGGAAAAGATAAAGTGCAACAACGTGGGAGTACCGAACAAAGAATGATGAGAATTGAGTTGTTTTAATTTGGGGCACTATGTATCCCAATTTCTTCATAGTGGACTGTGCAACTAATATTTGCTTTCTATTTGTGTTTATGATTATATATCTAATTATTACAAACTTGTTACGGATGGAATGATTACACTAGTAGTGTCCATATATTAGTACAAGTAGTAAGCAACACGTGTTATCTAATACGACAATAAGATCGAATATTAAGTGTGTATACTATTTCTTGTCAAGAACTAGAGATGATCGATAATGTAAGATTATATATATATATATATAAAAAAAAAAAAAAATAACCAACAGGGATTGTGATGGATCGATAGGGTCTCTTCACCCTTAATTAGAAGCCTCGATTTCAAACTTTGAGTATAGAAAAAATTCTGGTTGGGAGCGCTTTCCTCTTAAATAGGTCTTACACTGTGTAAATTTAAATTAATCGGGCCTCTGATATGAATACGAGACACCAGATGAGAAAAAAAAAGATAATGTAAGAATGTACAGTAGTACACCAGTTGAATTTCTATGGTTTGAATTAGTGGTTTTCGCTTGCATGGAAATTAGTAATGCAAAAGATAATTTGCTAGATCTCGTATACATTTTATGTGATAATAATATGTGAAAAAAAGAGCATAGGGTAATGCATGCAGTTAGGGGTGTTTATGGGGTCGGTTTTGGACGGTTTTGGTTAAAATAAAATCAAATTAATTTAGTCAATTTTTTAATTATTAAAACTAAATCAAATATAATAACCATCGGTAATTGGTTGTTGTCGGTTTTGGTTTGGTTTGGTTTGATTTTTAAAAAATCTAATGTTAATTTTCTCTTTCTTGTTTTTCCTACGATTAGCAAAGACTTTTTCATCATTTTCCAACTTATAATATGTTATGACCCTTTTATTGTGGGAGCTATAATTGCTTTGGTTTATGAAAAAAATATCTTAGCATCTATAGCTTTAATCAAGTAAAATAGGTTTATAAGAAATAAGTACACCCTCTTTAGGTAAATCTCATAGTTGTTTCTTCGAATAATGTGTTTGGATTCATAAACTTTTTTTAAGAAACGGGCTTAAGGTGTAAAGTTCATTAGTCTAATAGAGATAAAGAAAAATTCGATGAAAGAGTAAATAAAGTATTTAAAATTATTTATAAAACTTAATATATTGTACATATATTTATAAAAATTGTATATACTATTTAGTCGATTTGGTTCGATTTTTTCTTCCGTTTATTTTTAATAAAACCAACTAAATATTATCGATTTTTAAAAATTTAAAACTAAATCAAAGCAAACTCAAACAACTATCGATTTATTTATTTTTAACCAAATTATAAACACCCCTACATGCACGATAATTAATTAAACATTTTTCATCGAAAAATTATATTAGTTCGAACTTTAGAATTGGAAATGTTTCTTATAGTGAATGTTTTACCTTTTTAATGAGCTTAACTGACGTGAATCGATAGATAAATTTCGAATATTAAATGTTTAAATGAAAAGCATTCAACATGCCAACGTCTACATTTTTCTAAGATTTTTGGATGATCTCAATTTCTCTAGTGTGCACTGTGCACATATAACCAATTATCTTTCTACATTACATAGACTTTCCACTAGTAGTTTTCAGTAAAGTAATATTTAGTTGACATTTTAATCAATTACCACTACTTTATCATGCAGAAGAAAATCAACTTCACGATGTGGTTGCATATCTACTTAATTCCGTCATATGTTATTTTCTGCGCAATTACGTAGTAACTAAGATTTTGGTAGTACTAAATTACTACTCCCTCCTTCTCAAATTATTTGTCATTTTTTTACTTTACATGCCCCTTAAAATATTAATTAAGAGGGGTATTTGATCGACTTTACTCCTATAATGTCTAACTTATAATCTCTCTTCATGATGATATCCGGGACAGGGTGGGAGTAGCCTTAGTGGAAGATAAGATGCGGGAAGTGAGGTTGAGATGGTTCGGACATGTGCAGAGGAGAGATACAAATGTCCCAGTGCGGAGTTGTGAGAGGTTGGCTATGAACGGGTTCAGGAGGGGTATAGGTAGGCCGAAGAAGTATTGGGGAGAGATTATTAAAGGGGATATGACGCAGGTGCAACTTACTAAGGACATGACCTTAGATATGGGGTGTGGAGGAAACGGATTAGGGTAGAAGAGTAGTAGGTAGTCGAGCGTAGTCCTACTTACGCTTACAGACTGGTAGTTGTAGTGTCATTATTGTAGGTCTGCTTAGCATATCATACTAGTAGGCGCAGTATTGCTTTATAGTCCCCTGTCGTCTGATTTCTGCAGCTATGTGTTCTTTAGTGTACTTTGTTTATCTTATTTATCTGAGTTATTTACTGCTTCTTTTTTCAGAATGCTTTAAATTTCCGGGTCTGACCGTTTCTCTTGCTTTGCTTGTGCTTATGTTTTGTCTTGAGCCGAGTGTCTTTCGAAAACAACCACTCTACCTACCAAGGTAGAGGTAAGGTCTGCATACACTCTATCCTCCCCAGACCCCACGTTGTGGGATTCCACTGGGTATGTTGTTGTTGTTGTTGTATGTGTCATCTTCATTAATGACAAATGAGTCAAATGAAATAAAAAAAAATTATGCCTTGAACTTCTAAAATGATAAATAATTTGAGATAACTATTTTTAATAACCACTATAAATAATTTGAGACGGGAGGAAAAAATAATTATCATTTGACTTCGAAAAGGTTTTTTATCCATGTATATCCAATTTTGGTCACTTGAAAATCCTACCAAGTGAAACCTAGTCATCCACCAGCCCACGCCCAAAAAGATATGAAGCAAATCCAAGTTGGTATCTATTAGGAGAATGTAAAGAGTGTTTAGGTATATATTTGGGAAATATTTAAAGTGCTTATATTAAGATCGGTCAAAAATTAAAAATTATACTCTTAACTTATGATTTTTCAGTTTATTTGAGTTTTTATTTTTCCTAGTTGAATTGTAAATGATGTCTTTACATCTTTTAACTCTTTGAGGTTGTTTATGTATTAATATAGTAAGGTTATTCTAAAAAAATTGAACATTGATAGAAAAATTCATTTTTTAAAAATCTTCCTCTAAAAAATTCTTTTTGGTGGACTTCTATTCAAAAGGATCGAACTATATTGTATCTATTAAACACACACTACTTACATGGTACATTATTTATAGAGAGTGTTTGGATTAACTTTTAAAAAGTAGCTTATAAGTTAAAAGTCATAAGTTGATAATATCCAACTTTTAATTTATTTTTATACTTTTTATACCTAAAAGTCAATTAGCACTTAAAATATGTCAATTCAAATACCATCATCCTCTAAGTTATATACACACGTACTATAAAGATTTTGGACGTAATTTTAGTAGCCGTATTTTTCTTTACCATGACGAATTAGTAAATTAAGTGTAGATTACTCTTTCCTTTATCCGTTCCCAATTTTTACCCTATCATTACTTCATTAATAGTTAATATTGATTCAAAAACACCTTTTTCATTTATAAAGAGATTCAACCATCAAAATCAATAAAAAAAATAAGATCATTATTAAGGTAAGCGTTGCAATAGAGGGATCACATTTGACACATAAGGAATGAGAATTTAAAACTATCTTCTTCGTTAGGTAGTAAAATACATGAACATATGTAATCAAGCCAAATTATAAGGGTGATTAGCGTAATTTAAAAACTAAAAAACGTGAATTACACGATGCCACAAACGCGTAGAAGAAAAAACTTAGAAATGAACACTGAACAACACAAAATCCAACCAGCTTGTCCGTGTAGAACGTGTCATACATTTGACTCCCGCGTGTAACTACAATTTTGTTCCCAAAAAAATCTCTCTAAAAAGGTTAGTCCAGTGCACTAAGCTATTGCTATGCGAGATCCGAAGAAATATCGGACCATAAGGGTGTATTGTACCAGTTTTTATCTTATATTTTTACAGTAAGTTATTTTCATGACTTGAATTCGTGACCTGCTTGTTAGGTGCACTTTTTATATATATATATAAATCAAATGTCATTATTATTACAAAATTTTAAAATAAAAAATTCAGCCAAATACAGTTCAGATCCAAAACATTACTCTCAATTCGCTCTCTTCTCTAAAATCCCAATTTCCAAAACCCTAATTTTGCCCCCAAATTTACTTTTTTTTTCTTCTTTTCTTCCCAATTAAATCCTTCAAAAAAAAAATCAGAATTTCACTATTTCGGAAAAAAAAAGAAAAAAAAATGTTGTTCAATTTCCCTGATAATTGAGAATTTTGGGGTTCCATTTGGTTGTTTTCGGAAACCCTAGTTTCCAATTTTGGGAACCCTAATTTGAGATTTCGGGGTTGTTTTAGGGTTAGGGTTTTTCATTTCGGGTTGTTATTTAGTGCGAATCTTGATTTACATGCCCTAGTTCCCAAATTTGGTTCGGGTTGTTTTTTAGGGTTAGGGTTTTCCATTTCGGGTTGTTATTTGGTGCGAATCTTGATTTACATGCCCTAGTTCCCAAATTTGGTTCGGGTTGTGTTTTAGGGTAAGGGTTTTTCATTTCGGGTTGTTATTTGGTGCGAATCTTGATTTACATGTATGGCTTCAAATGAAAGGCTTCGTTGGGGCAAAGTTTATACCCGAAAAACCCGTAATAACAGCGTTTCTCCGGCGACCACCGCCGTAGAGACCGCCGCCACCGATGTAGCTTTACCGGTGATTGGTATAGTCCAAGAAAGGAGTAATATTTATGAGAATAATGATGTTGCCGTTCCAATTTCAGGAACCATAGAGGTAGAAAGGAGTAATGGTAATGAGGATGTGGATGTTTCACAGACAATTACACAAATCCTAGAGGCAGAAAAAGCGAAATTAGCGGAGCAACGGATACAGCTCCAACAGGATGAGGCAGTACCTCAAATACAGGATCTTTTGACTGGTAATTTTGCCACAGGAAATGTGCACCGCGGTGTGGAATTGCGGGAAGGTAGCGTAGGAGGTGCAAATGGAGGAGACGGTGGTGGTGGGACCCAGGAGGTTACAGGAGAGGTAGTCCCGGAAAGAAGTAGTGTCGGTGGTGGTGATGGGACCCAGGAGGTTAACCGAGAGGTAGTCCCAGAAGTCGGTAGCGGCGGCCAGCCTAATCATGAGGTGGCTAATGGGTTTGTTAAACCATTTATTTCTAGAGTTGATGAAGATAGGGTTAGGATTAGTTTAAGTGGGGCGAGTTCGAGAGTTGAAATTAGAGATCTTAGAAGGACGTTAGAGGGTGAACTCGATTACGTTAGGAGTTTGGTGAAGAACCTTGAAGCTAAGGAGCTTCAGCTAACTTCGCGTAACAATGATAGTGCTATTGTCTCTCGTAGTTATTATCCACAATATACGGTTAGCGACAATGTGATGAATAGTAGGTCCTTAATGCGAGTTAATTCAGATGTAGGCTCAGTGAGGCATATTCAAACTCAACCAAGACCATTACGTCCACCACCTAGGCTTGCTGTTGTTGTAAATAACAATGCGGTTGGTGAATTCATGGAGAGGGAGAAAAGGACCCCAAAGGCGAATCCGTACTACAAGAACTCCGAGTTCCTTCTTGGGAAGGACAGACTACCTTCTGAAAGCAATAAAAAGTTGAAGACCAATGGAAGCGGGAAGAAGCACTTTGATAAGCATAGAAAACAATTGTTTAGAAGTTGTACTGACTTGCTTCTGAGGTTAATGAAACATAAGCACGGTTGGGTGTTTAATGAGCCGGTAAATGCAAATTCTCTTGGGCTACATGATTATCATGATATCATTAAGCATCCTATGGATTTGGGTACTATTAAGTCTAGGTTATCCCAGAATTGGTACAAGTCTCCGAAGGAATTTGCGGAGGATGTAAGACTTGTTTTTAGCAATGCCATGACTTATAATCCTAAAGGGCAGGATGTTCATGTAATGGCTGAGGAGTTGTCACATATTTTCGAAGAGAGGTGGGCTGTAATAGAGGCGAAGTATAATGCGGGGCCCACTTCTAGAAAGGCCCATCATCATCATCATCATCATCATCATCATCCCTTTGTCCATGAGCCTATGCCTTATCATGCACTTACACATGCTCCTCAAGCAAGGACTTTGGAAAGGTCTGATTCAATTAAGAAGCCACCAGTCCCGAAGAAACCTAAAGCAAAGGATCTGGATAAGAGGGACATGACGTATGAAGAAAAGCAGAAACTTAGTATGAATCTTGAGAATTTACCTCCAGAAAAGCTTGATGCAATTGTTCAGATCATTAAGAAGAGGAGCTCAGCAGTTAATCAGATTAACGAGGAGATTGAAGTAGACATAGACAGTGTTGATACAGAAACTCTGTGGGAGCTAGATAGGTTTGTGACAAATTTCAAAAAGAGTCTGAGCAAGTACAAGAGGAAAGCTGAACTTGCGCTTCAAGCCAGAGCAAGAACTGCACAGAGTGCTCCCGTTACAGTGAGTTTCCATGCCCATATTTCTCGCTTCGTTTCTCTGTTTTTTCCAAATATTCCCTCTGTCTCAAAATACTTGCCATGTTTTTCATTTACGCGTCCCTTAGGAAAGCATTAATATGGGTAGCATTTTGACTATTTGACCCTCTTAAAATTTTCATCATGCGATCTCCCCCCAATAAATATTTGCTCTATATTTGCGCTAATTCCATCAATAATGTACCACCTCTTAAATGCTGCTGATCTCAACCCAATGGGGAAAGGAGTTAAAGATTAGGAGCAATTAATTGCACTAGTTATTTGCATTTAAAAGTACAAGGCAGAACTAATATTTTTTAATATGTGAACTCATAAAGCCTGTTGATGTAATTAATACAAAGGGTAAAATGGGAAAAAACTACTTAATTTATCTTGGTTTTTCAAAATTACAAGTGTTTCGAGACAGATATCTTTAGTAAGCAATATTTTGAGACGGAGGGATTACCTGGTTATCCAGTGTGGATCAGGGTTTCTTAGTTTTCACATTTTGTTGTAGAGTTCTGGCCCAATGGTTGCTGATGCATTGAAAGAAAGTAGAACTGGTAAGTCCTTTAATATGAGAAATCATTATCTGAGATATAGACCTTACATGGAAAATATTTATCGTACCTCGTGTCTCGTTGCTTTATTAGTAGGTGATATGTATACTGGTGCTCCTTCAACCCACGTAGAAGGTGGGAGACAGGCGGATAATGCAAGCAGTTCCAGTAGCTCAAGCAGTTCTAGCAGTGATTCAGGATCATCCTCTAGCGGTAATAACTGTTCAGTCAACTGATGAAAAAAATTATGGTTCATTCTGTTGCAACTCTCCATCTACTCGTGAACCATGATCTTTGATGTTTATTTGTATTGATTTTGCAGCCAGTAAAAAGCCTATCTTTAATTTCATTTGTACATGTTTGCAGATTCTGATAGCGACAGTTCCTCTACTGATGGATCGGATGCAGGGCACTGACCTAGGATGTGAAAGTGTATTTGACGTAAGTAGAGGGTCATTAGCTAATACATTTGGTTTTTTCTTTTGGGTGACAATTATTCTTTCCCTACGAATCTGCAACTTTTTTAATGTTAGGATTACAATATGCTTTCAAGTATGTTTCCAGTTTTTAACTATTTTCGGAAAGATGGTTGAGCTAAGAAATAGTAAAGCTGTTTCTGATTAAAAAATGGATTATCCAAAGACTAAGAAATGGATTTCCTAAAGAGATTATAGATGTTGTGGTGATAGTAGTATAGATCTGTGTCTAGTATGGATCATCTGGCTAACTTCTATACAACAATCCTCAATAAACAATTATGTGTTTGGATTACAATTTTTGGCATGGGACAATATTTGTCAAAATTTGGAAGGAAATGATGGTGTCGAATTAGGCATTTTCCAGATTCATGAATCTATCACTATATCGTCTGGAGCAACAATTCCATCTTTACTTCATCAAATAAAAAATCTATCTTTACAACAACAACAACAAACCCAGTGTAATCCCACAAGTGGGGTTTGGGGAGGGTAAGATGTACGCAGCCATACCTCTACCTTTGTAGAGAGGTTGTTTCCTATTGACCCTCTGCAACCCTCCTCCTTTATCCGGGCTTGGGACCGGCAATGCGAACGAGGTCACACAGGCGGAGTTAAAAAAAAATAATCTATCTTTATCAAGTAAATATTATAATTTATTGTAGCAATATAGAGAAGGGGAGATTTGGCGTAACTGGTAAAGTTGATGCCATGTGACCAGGTGGTCGCGGGTTCAAGCCGTGGAAACAACCTGTTGCAGAAATGTAGAGTAAGGCCAGTACAATAGACCCTTGTGGTCCGGCCCTTCCTCGAACCCGCGCATAGCGAGAGCTTAGTGTACCGGGCGGTGTAAGTTATTGTAGCAATATAGAAAAAGAAACAATTGTAAAATTATAAGTACTCCCTCCGTGTCAATTTAAGTGTGGTATTTTGACTGGGCACACAGTTTAAGGAATAAAGAGAGACTTTTGAATCTCGTGGTCCTAATTTAAAGATATGTATAATGTACATAAAAATGTCCTTCGAATTTTGTGATTTTAAACTTTCATGTAGGATCTTTGAATTGTCAACTTACTAAATATAGAAAGAGATACTCTTTTTGGGACAAACCAAAAAGAAATGTAAGACACTTGAATTGGGACGGGCGGAGTTATAGTTATTTTTTTTCAAAAGGTTGTGTTATGTTAGAAGAATCATTACAAAACAATCTTCCGAAAAAATTGTGAAAATGAAGATGTAAGGGAAAATAAAGAGTTGAAGTCATGACATTAAAAACAGAGCTTTCAGAATGAAAGTTCTTGTTAGAATTTCCAATGGCTTAATACCTAGATAGCCCCTTAAACTCGACACATTTTATAAGATATACATATAAACTTACAGGGTGAACAATACAGATGTGTGTCTTCTGAACACTCGTAGTTAAAGACCAAGTGTGTGGAATACACTTGCCTTTTTAATAGTAATAAATAAGGTAAGCTTTATAGCTCCAACCTAGTCAAGGGGCTTTGATGCCCTTTGTATAGGGTGGGTTGCTGGATACGTGATTACTAACATGTCAAATGAGACTAATCATTTAATGACACATGGAATTTCAAGATAAAAATTACAAATATATCTGAAAAAAATAACTAAAATACGAAAGAAATAAAATAAGGAACAAAATAAAGAATGATCTCACTTCTTCTCCAAATGCCACCCGTAGAAGTCCCCCCCCCCCCTTTCCACACCCCTTAGGCCAGCCGGCAGAGTACCTCTTCCAGCAACTTCTTCCTCATAACAGTGACCTCTCTCCCTCATTTCTCTTTCAATGTTTTTTTGTTTATTTTTATCTTCTCTTGGTTTTCTTCTTCTTCTTTTATCAATTCCCATATAATCATTCTTCTATTGCTCATTACCATATTCCTCTTTTTCTTTTCTTTTTTTAAATTCCATTGGAAAATGATGTTAACAATGAAGAAATTTCAGAGATATGAAACAATTGAATTTGGACTTACAATTCAACATGTTCTCAGACAGAGCATATTTCCAGTGCAATCCAATTGCAAAAATCAACCCTAATTAACGAGCAACCATTTTCTATTATTCATTTTTTTCTGGGTTTCAATTTCTAAGCTTGATATTTTTGAGGAAATAGCGAGCAACCACTCTTCTTAATGTTAAGTAGACTGATTTTGATTGAGAAGAGAAATTCATGCCGGAATGGTCATTTTTACCTATCAGATATTCGCCAGAGGAGATGATTTGAAATTTCAAGCTTTTTCAAAAAAAAAAATTAAAAATAAGCTGAAAAGTACACTCTAACGTAGTACTTTGAGACACTCCTTGCCAGTGTTTTAAAAGGCAGGAGCATAAGGCGGGGCGTTTTACATATGCCTCGGCGAGGCATAAGCCTCGAAGCACGGGGTGCAAGCCCCATGGGTATTTAATTTTTAGTATTTTATGAAATAATATAATTACAACAATATTACTATCATACTATTCATTTTATCTCCTTATAAGAAAATAATCAATAAATTTTATCAGTATTGTAATTAAAACGTAACTCATTCATGAATAAAATAAAATTACTTTCAAATAGTGAAATAATAAAATATGATAACTTTGATACATATGACAAAAGAAAAATAACAAGTGAAAATGTACAATTCGGCTATATGTATTCTTAAAAGAAATATTAAGTGATATTCACCCTCGCGATGTTCTGAAATAGTAAATATGCAATACTACGACTTGTTATTTGAGTTGCACCCAATCTTTTTATTTCTATAAATGAAAAAACTATTAAATATCATTCATTTGATAAAGAATTATGAGGGCCAATGATTTTAATTAAAGAATTTAACATATAATTTTTGTGAGAACTGTTAGGCGAGCCCTGAGCGTTGGGCGTTAGGCGTTAGGCGTGTTTAGGGCGAACAGTCGGACACTTAGGGCGTAAGCCTCACGGGAACTAAGCCTCGCACATGAGCCCCGAGGAGTTTTGCCAGTGCCCCGCCCCGGTGTGAGTCCTGAAACTGCCTTTTAAAACATTGCTCCTTGCCACTTTAGATACTCGTGTCTAAAAGACACACTTTGAATGAGTTTAGGTGTCTATCTGGTCACTCCGTAAGTTTATATGTCTATCTTATAAAACATGTCAAGTTTATGGGGTTATCTAGGTATTAAGCCATTTCCAATTGTTAGTTTTAGGAAAATGTAGCCTTGTTGGCTTTTCGAGATATTTTCATTTTGATTTCAAAACCACCTCTGTTTTCGAAATCGAATTTGTTTTGTCGAAAAGCTTAACCAAACGCCTGGACAACTTCTACGTCTTTCAATGTTCGCTTGAACTTTTAATGAGATAGCTGACTTGGACCAAAAATGTAATGAGTTTAAAGTCGCGTTAAGAAAATTTAGTCGTCTTGGCTTTGAGATATTTTCATTTTGATTTCAAAACCACCTCTGTTTTCGAAATCGAGTTTGTTTTGTCGAAAAGCTTTCTAAACCAAACGCCTGGACGATTTCTACGTCTTTCAATGTTTGCTTGAACTTTTGATGAGAGAGCTGACTTGGACCAAAAATGTAATGAGTTAAAGTCGCTAGCAAACTTGGAAGTCTTAACCTACGTTTCCTTGCATTTCAAATATGATCAACTGCGACATGTTGATTTGGGGGCGTCTTTGTTATCAATTTGGATTTGATTAGTAGAGGTTTCAGAATATATATAACCCCTATGGTTTTTTTTGGGCGGGGGTAGGGGAGAGATTGGCAGTCTCATTGCACTTAATGACAGAAAGAATAGAACATAATTATAGACAATCAACTCGACTTATTTTCTTTATGCTCAGTTAGTATTAATGTTCTGAATGCTGCCTGATAGTGATCCATTTTTTCATCTGATAACTTCTTTATTTTACTGGATGCTTCCTGAGTGTTTGGTGGTGTGAACTTTGGTAGTCCCAATACATATAAGAAAAGCCGAGGACTTGGACCATTTCCAGAAATGTTTTGGTTATAGGATTTTTTTATCTTTTAACATTCAGTTGCTTTCCCTCCCCCCTTCTCCATCAGTCTCTGAAGTGTTCTTTTCTAGTTTTGCAGGAAATCTTTTTCAGATGTGTTGATTCAGAATTTCAAGTTTGACTCATGAGGCGTGGTTCCTTGATGATACTGGGAGGGCATAAACAGATCTTTCATTTTTACCATCATTTAATTAGTTGATCTATAATTATACAAGGTGGTTGCTGTTTTGGAACTGAAATTCTAAATCAGATTGGTTACAGTGGTAATGGGAGAAATATAGAACCTGTAAATACACAAGATTGCTTGACCAGTTTGCGCGAAAAAAATCTTGTGCTGGGATTTTATTCATTTGATTACCCTGTTGTTAAAGCTACTAGGCATGATTGTATGAGGTCCTGCAACTTCCTGGGTGTATAAAGACAGTTCAGTTCATGATAGGTTAACATGTATTGTCGATGTTTTGTAGTGTAAACCATATAGTGAAAATTACCGTAGACGGTGTACATATGTAACTTTTTTTTTGTTTTGGGCATCTTTCTTGGTAGATAGTTTGTATGTCACATTTACTTTTTCAGTAAGTAGATCAGGGTTGATGAGATTTTGGGCTTTGATAAAATAACATCTTTTCTGAAGTGCTATTTGAGCTCTCAATAGTACTTGCCCTTCGCATGTCATGCAATGTCCTTGTTGAGTTGGTCTTCAACTCATATTTGAACTCAGTTTAGTTGGAGGGTTTTTCTTGATGCCAATCTTGTTACCAGTACTTGGCGAAGTTGATATATTTCATTTTTTTCCGGCATGGTGGTTAATTTTGTTACCAGTACGAGTCTCTCGCATGATGAAATATACGATTTGCTGCATTGTCTATATGAGTCGCAGAGTCAAATCTAGAATTTTTAAGACATGGGTATACCATTAAAAAAAAGGAGAAAAAAAGAAAGTACTAAGTGGGAATCAAATCTTAATTTTTTAGCTAAATAATTCAGCATTAAACCAAATGGACTATTTGGCCCTTTTGTAGCACAAGTGCAAGGAGATAATATTAGATCAAATCTAGAGAATATGTACATAAATTACTTAATTTGTCAGAATGACTATGGATTCACGTATATATATATATATATATATATAAAAAAATTAACAAAACATTAGGCTTACTCTTAGATTTGAATCTCCTAGCATTTCTTTCCATCCATATCTGATAGACAGCTGCTGCAAAGATGAAGCTCAATATGTTTGCTCTTGGTCTTTTGTTGGTCACATGGTTAGATATCCAGGTTACTTCCTCTGCCCATGTCCCAACCATCCAATTGACAAGAGTGCTCTAGATGTAATTAGTGTACCTGCATTCAAAAAATATATGCTCCAAATATATCATTATTTGAGAGTTACATAATACACATCCCTGAGAAACTTGAATACCCACCCCATTTTGCCAATCTGTCAACAGTAGCAAGTCTACTTTGGACTGCAAGCCATACAATAAACTGATGCCTTGATAAAGCTCATGTGGTCATGACCAGATTCCTCCATAACACCCTTGGTTGATGAGGAATGAATATAGTTAAGTCTGCTTGATGCTGCTCTAAATGGTTTATAGGATCAGTATTGGGAAACCAGTATCTAGCAGCAAACTTTTTCCTCACAAGCCAACATTCTTGCTTAGGTATGTCCATATCATTCAAGTCCCTATCTCTGTTGTGGATCCATTGAACCCAAAGTGTGTCCTTATGAGACAAAGCCCAAAGAAGTTTGCAAATTGTTGCTCCGTTCCATTGTTCAAATTCAATAATATTGAACCTTTTTGGAACTTTCATGACTGCTTGTCCATAAGAAAACTCTACATACAGTGGTCACCACTGCAATGACTTTTTTCTGAACCCAATAAATTTGCATCTCAAAAAGTACACTTTTAATCAATTGTAGCCTTCCACTATAGGATAGTAACTTTTGAAGACCAACACCTAATTCCGGCTACAATTCTTTTCACCAATGGCAAAAACACTGTTGTACATTAAACTTCCTGGATGACAGTGGTACACCAAGGTAAATTGCATGTCATGTAGTATTTGATTCTTGAATTCTTCTGTGACCCCAGCTAAATATAATGAACTTTTATCTAAGCTTGCTTGAGACCTGATACTGCTGAGAAATATTCAAAAACCTGTAATATCAACTTTATTGATCCCCTATCTGCTCTACAACACATAATCAAATCATCAACAAAGCAAATATGAACCAGCTGCATTCTAGAGCATTTAGGATAATAATTAAAATTGGGATCATGTCTCAATTGCCTGAGGGGTTTATTCAGGTACTCCATCATCAAGACAAACAGATAGGGTGACATGAGATCACCTTGTCGCAATCTTTTTTTTGCTTGGAACACCTTAGTGAGGTTCCCGTTATTCAGAATTGAGTAGCTTACAGTTGCAACACAAGTTATAATCCACTCTACCATTTTAACAGAGAACCCAAAATCTAGTAACACCATTCTTAGGAAGCCCCACTCCACTGAATCATAAGCTTTCCTAATGTCTATCTTAATAAAGCATCTTAGTGACACATGTTTCTGAGACAGGGTGATTCCATAATAATTAAAATTGGGGTCATGCCTCAATTGCTTGAGGGATCTATTCAGGTATGTTACACCCCGGATTTTCGCACGTTAAAGTCGCATCGTGAGTTAGTCGACGCAAGTACGAAAGAAATTATCTTGAGGTTAAAAGAGATTGAGCTTATTAATATAAATGGTTAGAAGGATATATAAATATGATTAGTAAGTAGCGAAAGGTTTGGTGGGTGAATGAATCGAAGAAGAAATGAGTTTCGTCAAAAGTCGGCAAGTTGGGAATACAATAACTCGTACTTTTGGGGTGAGATTAGGAGTGATTCACATGCTAAGAAAGTAATGATATGAAGTATTTGAATCGTATAATAGTCTCTTGTTGAGTTTGGAAGTCAAGCGAGTTGTAAGAACGAAAGTCGACAAAGGTCATCGCAAGTTACATTCACAATTTCACTGAAATTTGGGTCAGATGTCGCGGAGCTTTTCTCTCAATATAATTAGATTTAGGGGGTGCTCCACCCATAAAATTGAAGGTCTACGAGTCTAGTTTCCATCGCATTTAACCGTTCGACATCGGAGTATAAGGATATTCGCATTTCCGTCCTGGTCGGTGGCTTAATTTTTGCCCTTGTATATATATCACCTTTTCACGATTTTCTCTCCACTTCTTCATCTTCAAAGACCAGGGAAACCGTAATATACACTCCAAACAAATCCTCCATGAATCCTAATCAATCCAAGTACAAATCAATCAACCCTAAGGCAAAGAACAACGTGACAATTATAGAATCGTGATGTCCTCGCTACCTCACTTCTCGGAAGAAAACTTCACTTTGATGTAATTTGTATTTTGAATTGGTCTTCATCATTTAAGGTATGTTTTAATCTCTTCTTCATCTCCTTGAGCTCCATAAACATTTAAACCTAGAAAATTGGAGAGAAACTTCCTTATGAACAAGTCTTTGTTAACTCTTGGAACTCCTATGAACATAACTTGATTGTTGGGCTATTTTATATAGTTTTAACGTGTTGTTTAGAGTGGTGGGGTTATGGATGGGATTGTGATGAAGAGGAGTAAAAAGTAAACTATGATAGTATTTTACGGGGAAATTATGCTACAAAAGATAGGGGTGGCAAAAACTCCGGAGAACCGAAAAAACCGAACCAAACCGAAATTCGGTTCGGTTTTTTCTCATTTTTTTTTTTTAAAAAAACCGATTTTTTGAAAAATCGAACCGAATCTGGATTTAGTGATTCGGTTCGGTTTTTTTATTTTGGATACAAATCGAACCGAAAAAACGAAATTAAATATATATTTTTTTAATTTCTTTTTTTAAAAAAAAAATTATTTTAGGCTACTACTATCTCTTGAATCATAGTCATTGAAGCTAATCTATGTTATGGAAGTCGCATGGGGCATGAACTTGATTAACATATCACGGAAACATTGACATAAAATGTAGGGAGAAAAAGTAGTTGTAAATTGATAAAACTTTAAATGGTCATAACTATGCGCTCGGATGTCCATTTTACCCGGTTCTTTTTTTGATTTTGCGTATTTTTTCGAGACGGGGCCGGTGGCGCATCCAATTTTTAGAAATGCGTCCTTTTTCCCAATCAATTTGTGTTTTCCCCCAAATCGATTTCTAATTTTCTTTAGTAAAAATCTCACGATACACATTAGATTTCAACGTAGAAATTTCATGATAGTGTAGGTGTGAATGTCAATTTCAGTTTTGGAAATTCAATTTAAAAAATAAAAATAAAAAATCCCCGACCCGGCCCATTAGAGAAAACCGATACAAACCGATACGTTCGGCGATTTAAACCGATTTATCATTTTTTTTTTAAAGTTGTATTCGGTTTTTTTAAAAAAAAAACATTTTTTATTCGGTTCATATTTTTCGGATACAAAACCGAACCGATATACGCTCACCCCTAACAAAAGAGCACATAAACTCGCGCCCGCAAGTTGCTCAATTAAATGCCTAAATGAAGGTTTCTATAAGCTATAAGCTTGAAATTGATCCCAAATTGCTCGTGTTAGGTAGGAAATCAGTCGTAAGGAGTTCGAGGACTCATGAAACGTATATAACTCCGTCGACGAGGTATGTAAGGCTTTCTCTTCTCTTTTGTGGCATGACTAGAACTCGATGAATGTTTCATTAATACATTCATTCCGTGAAAACATAAGTCGATCATTTCATTATGCTTGAGATGACCTCTACTTCATATATGACTTATACTAAAGTACTGCCTATACTTTCATGTTTCTTTGGTTATTGATTGAAACGTTTCCGTAAACTTGAGTTGACGGGATTTCAAAATGGTTAAGCTTGCCTCTTCTCATGAACGACTTGTATTAAAGTATATTCTCGCATCATTATCTCTCTTTTCCATTACTCAAATGACAGACCCTCCGTTGATATACTTTACGATAAACATGAGATGAATAGGCTTCCTTGTGATTGACTAATTTTTATTTCATATATGACTTGTGTCAATTACTTTCTCTATTTTCATATTCCCTTTGGTTATCAATTGGACCATCCCCAATAAACTTGAGTTGATAGTGATTTACCCAATTGAAAATTTTGGTTTGGTTTTGGTTTCGATGTTGGCTGAGGGAAAAAAGATGAAAATGGTTGACAATAAGTTTCTACAAATTGAATCGAAAAAAATAATAATGTAAAGCTTTTTTATATATATATTTTATTTTCAGCTCTTTACATGTAAAAATAAAGAAATCTTGAAAATGTGACACAACTAAAACCAAATTTGTAATGGACAACAAAAATAATTAGCCCAAAAGAAGATAACAACAGTAGTTTTGGAGAAATTTTACCTCTCGCTATTCATAAATTCTTTCATTTTCTAAAGCTTGTGCTTAATCTGAGACATGTTCTCAACTCATTGACCACTATGCAACATCCGTGGGAGCTAGTGCAAGGGCGCAGTCATGTATATTGCCACTACTTGCCGTGATGACATTTTTGCTAATCATAGGTACTAAAAGGCTTGAATTATGCCTTCTTACTCAAGTGGAGGAGAATTTAGCATGGAGAGGGTGTTGGCAGGCAGTAAGTTTTGGGAGTGTGACATGGAAAATGTTGTACTTGCAATAGAAAGCACAAAAATATGTACATACTTAGGGCATCTTGACAACACCAGAAAAATTCCTTTGGAAAAAATGTCAAACGTGCTCATCTACCATCAAATATGAGCGACTTGCCCTCGATTAGAAGTCTCATTTTTTGCTCCCAACCTACTAACGAATCTGGACTAAGCTCCATTAATGATAAGGGCAAATACAAGACAATCTGCTAACGGCAAGGGATGGCAAACTTGAGCAATTTCAGATAGTAGCGAGACAAACTCAGATCCTTTGCCAATTCCCTTTAGATAATGTTTAGATGGTAGTTGGTCATGAGTTCCCTTGTCTGGTCCGAAACCTCTACACAATCTAATGAATTGCCTTCAAGTACAGAGGAATTCTTCATCACAGGAGAGGAAACGTAAAGATCTGCATCTCTGCATTTCTAGTACTACTGCTGTATATCATGTTCAATATTGGTAATTGTGCTTTAAAATGAACATCGTGCATAATATTCAGGCTTAACGGATACAAGCATAGGCATCACGACGTAAGGGTTTAAGGGTTTCTAACAAAAATAAATCTACTAGTCACCTTGAAAACATCTGGTACCCATAATAGAGTAAATCTTCATGCAATGATGTCCTAAAAGTTCAATCATTCACAACTGTAAACCATATGAAATAATTTCACAAGCTAGAACACTCATTAGGAAAATAGATTTAACTGAGAATGTCCATATAGTAGCATCGCAATGAAAATACAATAGGATGAGCACGATTTTAGCATTGCATAATGCATACCACAAAACACATCTTATTGCACGTTCAACCATTACGAGCAAAACATCCTATCAACCACGATATATGTGTTATCACTTCGTGCAATAAAATCCTACAAATACAAATTTCATACTTATCTACAATGGCCTATTGATAATTTGAAGGGGGCGCATCTCTTCCAGGCATGTTTTGATTCTGATGAGGGTTTCCACCAGACGTATTCTGAGCATAGTTCTGATTTGGAGGGGGCATATTTGGGTTCTGATTTGGAGGGGGCATATTTGGGTTCTGATAAGGGTTTCCACCAGATGTATTTGAAGCATAATTCTGGTTTGGCCCTGGACCTGTTTGGTAAGGCATGCCTCCATTGTTTGGTCCACCATTGTATTGAAAGTTGGTTGGATTGTTTGGTGCTCCACCATAAGTATTGGGAGGCGCTCCGCCATAGTTAGTGGGAGGTGCTCCACCATAGTTATTCGGAGGCCCTCCACCATAGTTTTGAGGCGCACCTCCCATGTTGGGTGGCCCTCCCATGCCAGGTTGGTGCATCCCGCCCATGTTGGGTTGCCCTCCCATGTTAGGCTGCTGCATCCCGCCCATGTTGGGGGGTGGTGCGTTCCTCATGTTGGGGGGTCCACCACCCATGTTGGATCCAGGGTTCTGCATATCTCTTCTTCTCTCAAAATTTCTGGACCTATCAAAGTTACGAGGTCGGTCATTCCTTCTGTTTCTCTCATTAGCTCGGGCATTGTTTCTCACCCATTCCTCGTGGTATTTTGGGTCATATGGTACAGCTTGCCCATTGATAAAAGGTTCCCCTGCAACACGCACCACAACAGTCATAAAGAACCAAGTGTACAAGAAAAGAACATGATTATATCCACAAGGGGCAAGATATGCATGTACGAAAGCTCTTCATGCAATTACCTACAATCTGCAGAAGATTGGTGATTCAAGTGTGATGCTACCAGAAGACATAGAAGAGCTTGAATGCAACATAAGCTTGTAGCAATGAATATAACCTTCAATGAGTGACATATCGAACTGGTCTCAATTTTCTCATAAACTGTACTTGCCATTACCCGCAAAATAAATTACCATATGCATCAAATCATAAATGAATTAACTGTTCAGAATCGAGCATTTCATATTTCAACTGCATTTTCCAATAATCCCCTTGTCTCAATCTACGTGACATTTTCTATCTTGGGACATTCCCTACAATTTTAACTAATAACACTACTTTTTGTCGGTTTTTAAAAGGCATTTTTGGGACTCGCCTCGAGGCTTACATGTGGGGCTTAGTTTTGTGAGGCTTACGCCCTAAGCGCCCGATTGTATGCCCTAAGCACGTCTAACGCCCAACGCTCGGGGATCGCATTATAGTTCTTGCACAAATTATGTGTCAAATTCTTCAATTAACACTACTGACCCTCATAATTTTTTAATAAATGAATGGTGTTTAATAGTTTTTTATCTATAACTAAATAACAAGTCGTAGTATTGTATATTTACTATTTGAGAACATCGTGAGGGTGAATATCAATTAATATTTCTTTTAAAAATACAAAACCAAATTTTACATCTTCACATGTCGTTGATCTTCATGTTTTGTCCTACGTCTCAAAATTATCATTATTTATTAATTCGTTATTTAAAAATAAATTGGAATAAATTTATTTTATTCATGAAGGATTGATGTTTTAGTGATAGTACTGATAAAGAGAGTGCTCGACCGGAACAACGGCCAACAAAGACCGTAATTACATGGATAACTGCCCCTGATTATTTTCTTTTAGGGAGGTAAATATAGTATCACAGTAATATATTTTATAAAATTGTGATTCTTTTATTGTTTGAAAGTTAAGATGTTAGAGTTGATTGCATCTCTTAATAGCTTTTCTATCATTGCATTATTAATGCTTGTAAAATCATGTTAGAAGTTCAGTTTTCTATGAGTTTCTTTAATCATGTATCTAATTATTTTGAATTATTAATTTCTTGTTTTATAATTTGTGTTATTATAATATTTTTCTACATTATAAATTAAAAATTTAAAGATTCATGGGGCGATGACTCGGGGCTTACGTTTCGCCCCGTGCTAAGCAAAACGCCTCGCCTCACGCCCCCGTCTTTTAAAACACTGCTTGATGTAACTTTCACAAATTTCAAGGATTCAGCTTCATTTAAAAACTACTACATTTTCCCAATCAATTTTGCTAGTGTTTTTGTATTTTTCCTTTAGCTAGTATATTAACTCTTCACCAAGTTCAAATTGACATTTTAAAATATCCATGCCAACCAAACTATGTTACACAAAATAGGATCACCAAAAAGCTACATATGTGAAGGGACGGGACAGGAAAGCAAATCCACAGCAGATCGGATTTGAATTCAGGCAGAGAAACAATTGAAGAAAGAAATCACTTCGAACTATATCAGCCAGGAGCAAATGCCTAGTTTTTTTATTGATCATATAATACTCGCTTAAAATAAAAATAAAAATCATATTATAATTTCACAAGTATGGTGTGACAACAAATACTAGTCAATACCTACCTCCATAATCTTTATTTTTAACATCCAGGTAGGAATCAGGAAGCACCCATCTAACCTTGGGCAATTCTGCACATGGATGAAAGAACAAATGCTTAGTTTCACCTCTTTACCTTTAAGAATGCTTGGATAAGGTCAAGGACGCTAAAAATGCATCACCTTTTAGCTTGTAAGAAAGTTCTTCGGATACAAGAGCTCCAAATGCATAGTAATGTCTCGTCGAGACAGAGTAGATCTTCATTCTTGCTTCTTCCTCGCTGCAAGATAAATTAATCACATAAATCATCCACAGTAATTAACTATACTTCTTTGGAAGTATTTCACATGACCAAAAACTCTTACAATTTAGGCCTATACCATCTACAAGCGACCCACTCTTATTTTACAGGCAGATTGCTTAAACTATTTAGAATAAACAACTAAGCCTCAATCCCAATCTAGTTGGATTAGCTATATGAATCCTTAATCCATTCCGCTCAATTTGAACCTGTTCCGTACAAACACTCAACAGTTTCTTATAAAACTAAAAAAAGATTCTCAAAATCTATACACCATCTCCAGACGTATTCATGTGTTTTTACTTCTCCTATTTCTATTTCTGACCAATTAAACATTACACTAAGTTAGCAGCCCGCATCGTGAAACAAGCAGCCCAATCAAATGATTGGTTGCTGCCAATATATCTTGTGGTACAAAATGTATTGTTCTAGGCATATCAAGTTTCAGGCTTCAGTTCGTATTTCGTCTACTCCATGCTTGAAACTGAAAAAGAAAAAGGAGGGAAGGGGTCCCCCAAAGCTGTAGAGATAAGGTGGAAGATAAGAAAAACTATATTAATAAAGAGAAGCTATTCAAATTCAGAATGAAAATGGGATTATCATCTATCTAAAGGTTCATATCACAGACACAAACTAGCTAGAGACTGACACATAGTGGCCTGATTAATGATTAAATTATGTTGAGAAGAACAAAAAATACAGATCATTACAGGCAGATTGCTTAAACTATTTAGAGTAAACAACAACAGCAACAGCTACGCCTCAATCCCAAGCTAGTCAGGATTGGCTATATGAATCCTCAATATCCATTCCGCATTTCCACTCCATTTGAATATGTTTCATATGAACGCTCAATAATTTGTCTTCTAAAACTAGTTAAGTATACTCAGGTTCTCTATGTCCTTTTCCTTCTCTTATTACTTCCATTTCTGACCAATTAAACATTACAATAAGTTAGCCGCCCGCATAGTGAAACATGCAGCCCAATCAAATGATTGGTTGATGTCAATATATCTCGACTATAACAAATATATTGGTCTGGGGTATATTAAGGTTCAATCTTCACCATGGTATCCGGACCAGCTTGCACAGATGACTAATTCCACGGGTACCTACTAATTCCCACCAACACAAGTACCAAGTAACTCTATCCACCAAGGTTGGCACATATGGAAGAAATCACCTAGTCTTTTTGTCTAGGCTGAGAAATCATGGTTCACAACCCACGATCACTAGGTGAAACCGGCCCACACCCTTGGGTGCCAGTCTTCATTCATATTTTGTCAAATAGAAAAATGTTTATAATAGTATTCGTGTCACCCCTGTGACTCACTCCTCCGCCGGCAACTCCTACTATGGAAGTTTTATCACCACTTCCTTCTAGTTTCCCTGCTCCAGTAATGCAACGAT